>CM035841.1:127225421-127471039 GCA_020510985.1 Pholidichthys leucotaenia
AATGTAATGACCAGAGTCCACCATTTGAGGAGCCCCGATCTAGAGAAAGCATATGATAGGGTGCTAAGAGAGGAAGTATGAGTGTGAGTAAGCGTGGCAGAGAAGTATGTGAGGGTGGGGCAGGACATGTATGAGGACAGTGAGATGGTGGTGAGGTATGTTGTAGGAGTGACAGATGGACACATGTAAAAGTAAGTTTAAACAAATACTAAAAGAAGAAATAGTCAACAAATATAGGAATGATAATTAAGATTGCATTGTGGATTACAGTGTACAATAAGTGAGACATGTACACTCTGTGTTAGGATGTTTCTTTGCTTTTTGGTCATTTTTCTTTTCAATGTTTCAAACAGTGACATGTACTGTATGCATAATTTAAGTATAAGCTGGAACTTTGGTCTATTAATTTTTTTGGATAATTATACCCCATGCAACAAAAGGCTTGTACTTTTTTCAGTCCATTTTATGTTGTCGCCACTAGCTTCTACATTTCTGATTAGATTGACTTCAAATTTATATAGAAACTTTAATTCATCAATACCTCGGGCGAGTTTGATTTTAACACACATCTAATGGGGGGGTTAACCTACAAGGTTAACCAACAACTGAAAGGACTTGAATGTGAACTTTTTTCTGCTGAAAAAGACACTTCCTTTGCTACAAGCCGGGTTTATGTTCGCATCAGATGAGGGCATACATTAGTATGTTCAGCGAGAAGTTTGATATAGGGATGCATCGGGTATGTGAGCTTGCTCACTAAGGTTCTTTCATTTATTTTTAACTGTACATTCTAAAATCTGAGGAGTTATTGTTTTAATTTGACTGTGGTTGATTGGGTCGTTTATTGCCTTTCATTTTAGAGAGAGACTGAAAGTGCCCTAAAGGGGAAGTTGTCATTGCCTTCTGTTTGTCAAACAATTAAGTTCAGTTTATTTATATATCACTAATTCACATCAACAGTCTGCTCATGGCACTTTAAATTGCAATGTAAATTCAATTTCAATTCAATTCAATTCAACTTTATTTATATAGCGCCATTTCACAACAACAGTCATCCCATAGCACTTTCAACTGTAGGGGAAACCCCCACAATTGCAGAAAGACCCCAGCAATCAGGTGATCCCCTATGAGCAAGCGCTTGGCGACAGTGGAGAGGAAAAACTCCCTTTTAACAGGAAGAAACCTCCAGCAGAACCAGGCTCAGGGAGGGGCAGTCATCTGCTGCGACTGGCTGGTGGGTGAGGGGATAGAGAAGATGAAAAGAACAGACATGTAGAGAGCAAACAGCACGATGGGGACTCAATCTGTGTCCCCACAGTCTTTGAAAGAGACCACAACAATCAGTTATGATCCAGGACCTGACAACAACTGGGAGGAAAATCTCAAGCAGAACCAGGCATATAGAGGGGCATCCAATAGAAAACAACAGATGTTGAGAATAAACATGCAGGACGAACATCGACTATTCTCTTAAAAAGACACATTTGTGTTTACATTTTTTTTTATTTTTACAATTTTACAGTTGAAAAATTAAAACTTCAATTCCAGTGAAGTTGGGATGCTGTGCAAAACGTAAATAAAAATAAATACAATGTTTTAAAAATACTTTTCAATCAATATTGAATTGAATACACTACAAAAACTAGAACAGCACTCACAGAGTGCATACCTCCACCAAGGCTCCTTCAGTCCCTCATGGATCACCTCCAAAATGTAATGGGTTTGTGTGTAGGCCATGAGCCAGTTCTGGTAAAAATTGCATCAAAGTCTATCCAGTAGTTCTGGAGGATTCTTGCTAACACAGTGTGAGAAGATAAGAGCCTTGGTGGAGGTATGCTTTCTCGGATCATCACCAAAATGTAATGGGTTCCCCTCTCTAGCCCAAGAACCACTTCTGGTGAAAATTTCATCCAAATCCATTCAGTAGTTTTTGTGTAATCATGCTGCACAAATACAAACGAGGTCCTTGGTGGAAGTATGCACTCTCAGATCATCACCAAAATTTATTGGGTTCATTCTTGGCCCAAGGGCTACTTCTGGTGAAAATTTCATCAAAATCCGTACAGTTTTTGCGTAATCCTGCTAACAGACAGACAGACAAACCACCACATTTACATTACCTCCTTGGTAGAGGTAACAACATATTAAGGCTGCGTGTCCACCAAATGCGTTTTTTGTCGCCTGGCCGCCCTGAACATCTTTTTTTCAGTGCTTGTGCACTGCGCTCTGGAAAAAAAAAAAGTCTGTGCCCTGTATCCCAGCAACAGCTTGTCACTCTCAGCTCAGCACTTCGGCTTTTCCTATGGTCAGACTTTCTACTTATTTTTTAATAGCATGCTCTAAATAACTGGACAGGAAACATGTTCTAGCATTGGTAGCAGCTCTGGATGCAAAATATGATGACACAGAAAACAGGAGTCTGAATAGTGACTGTATCGGCGTCCTATGTCCCTCCCTTCCTTATTCCGATTGGCTGCTTAGAAAGGTCTGACATTGACAAACTCAGCTGCAGTCTGAAAAGTTGAACTTTTTTCAACGCTGAGCACCTTGAGTGCCACGGCAAAAAACAGCCACCGCTCAAAGCATTTCAGCGCCGAGGGTGCTCAGCGCTGTAAGCGCTGGACTACGTAGAGAATGAATAGTAAACCGTTGCCCAGAGGGAAAAAAATGCGTTTGGTGGACACGCAGCATTAATGTTCAAACTGATAAACTTTATTGTTTTGTTGCAAATATTCACTCATTTTGAATTTGATGCCTGCAACACCTTCCAAAAAAGTGGAGACAGGGGCAACAAAGGACTGGGAAAATTGAGGAATGCTTTGAATAAAACAACTTTTTGGAACATTCCACAGGTGAACAAGTTAATTGAAAATGGTGTGTCATGGGGTGACCCATGCACTGTAAAATGGCTTTTGGGTTCACCAACAGCACAGTGAAGATCCTTAATTTTCTTTGTACATCAAGCTGGCCAATTAGGGGCTTACATGTTTATTTGTTGAACTAATTGCTTTAAGATATTGGTTTGACACTTCTTCAGTGCAACATAGTGATGTTACGCTCGACACCGCCCACTCAACACTGTTTCAAGCAATATGAAGGGGAAGTGTCGTGAGCTGTGTCTCGAGCGCTGCTTCGGCACACCCACAGTCACGTGACCATAGTGATCGAGGCCTCTTTAAGTCGGTCACATCACGTGACTCGAGGGCTCGCGGGAAGTTTGAGAGGGTTGGGCATTTGAATATAAGTCAGGGAGCATATTACACAAGTTAGAATTAGATTTAGGTTCAGTAACATTAAACAAAAATACATTTACTAAATATTACACAGAGATACATGCATACACACTCATTCACACAAACACTAGAAGATAGATAGATGGATAGATAAATAGATAAGAGGGTTGTTTGTGTGGTTGAGTGTCATTTTTTGAGCGTGTAAGGTGTGTTTTAGTGAGTGAGTTTTCTGCTGGGCCTTCAGCAGAAAACAACTTGTGGGACCTTTTGGACAGCAGAGTTGGTTTGTATTATGTCATTACTTTAAGCATCATTTTGTTATTTTCAAAGATTGGTAATTGAGAGTTCTGTGTTTCACTTCAACAAAAAGAAAACAAATGTAATTAAGTGCAACACCAGATACCACAGTGGAAGTTCAATAGTATTTGTCTGAGCAAATATGTCTGAGCACTACCTCTCCAGGGGAGAAGACCCTCTCTGTTACTGGGCAACACACAAAACCATATAGCCAAACCTTTACAAGATGGCAAAAAAGTATCTCCATGTGCCAGAAACATCAGTGCCATGTGAGCGGGTCTTCTCCAAAGCTGGAGAGGTAGTAAAGTACAAGAAGAGCAGATTGAAACTACATGCTGTTGAAATGCTTCTTTTTTGAATAAAAATCTTTAAGCACTCCTCATTTAATAGCACTCCCCAGTTGCAGAAGCACCAGCATGTTCCCTGATGTTCCACAACAGATTTTTCCATCTCCCTCTACATGCTGTCTCTCTCTTTCTTTCTGTCTGTCTGTCTCTCACTCTCTCTATAATATACCCCCCTCTGTGGATTGCCACCTTATCGTGGTGGAGGGGTTTGAGTGCCCGAATGATCCCAGGAGCTATGTTGCCCCTGGTAGGGTCTCCGAAGGCAAACTGGTCTTGGGTGAAGAGCCAAACTAAGAGCGGTCCAACGGATCTCCATGAAAAACGTTACATCAGGGACCCAGTGCACCCAAAGGAGGCATGGGGATCTGCCCTACAGTGGGCTCACCACCTACAGAAGGGATCATGGTGATTATGGTGCTATGTAAACTGGGTAGAAGTCTGGACTACTCTGCCTGGACTGATGCCCACGCGACCCAGATTCCTGGATAAGCAGTAGAAGATGGATGGATGGATGGGTGGACACACACACACGCACACACACACAGAGGATATAAAAAGTCTACACACCCCTGTTCAAATGCCAGGTTTTTATTATGTAATAAAAATGAGACCAAGAAAAATCATTTCAAAACTTTTTCCACCATTAATGTGACCTATAACCTGTACAACCCAATTGAAAAACAAACTGAAATCTTTTAAGGGGAAAATAAAAAGCACAATAACCTGTTTGTATAAACATGCACACCCTTAAACTAATACTTTGTTGCAGCACCTTTGGCTTTTATTACAGCACTCAGTCTTTTTGGGTAGGAGTCTATCAGCGTGGTGCATCTTGGTGTGGCGATATTTGTCCACTCTTCTTTGCAAACATGCTCCAAACCTGTCAGATTGCGAGGGCATCTCCTGTGCACAGCCCTCTTCAGATCACCCCACAGATGTTTGATCGATTTCAGGTCTGGATCCTGGCTGGACCATTCCGAAACCTTAATTTTCTTCTGGTAAAGCCATTTTTTTTTTTTTTTGTTGATTTGGATGTGTGCTTCAGGTCATTGTCGTGCTGAAAGATTAAGTTCCTCTTCATGTTCAGCTTTCTAGCAGAAGCCTGAAGGTTTTGTGTCAACACTGACTGGTATTTGGAACTGTTCATAATTCCCTTCACCTTGACTAAGGCCTTCTGTTAGATCGAAAATGAATTGATTGAGACTGAATCAATAATCAATAGGCGGTTTTCCAAGTTCTGAGCCATTTATTCTCTTTCCGATCAGAAAAAGGAGGTAATTGGTCACAGCATAACGTGTCTCAGAGCTTGCTCACACCAACTCCCTAACATGTGTTCAAGGATGTTGCTTCTTATACCCTGGGCAGGGTCCCTGACCTTATCTAAACCTAAAGATGGCTGGAGCCATCTCTCCAAGAGACTGCTTCTAATCTATGGGCAGCACTGAACATTCTGCTATGATCTTTACATGACCTGGTCATCCTAAGTCATCCTAACTTAGGGCATTCTAATCAGAACAGCTTGGTATGATAAAACAAAAACCCTTGTCATTATTTACAATCTTGCTCAGCCTAATCTTACACTGAGAAACAGACATTCTTTTCAAGCTCTGAGACCAATGGAAAAACACAGAGTATCAGACATTGGCTCATTATATGCACCAGATACAGTTATAAAATAGAATAATACAGCATTAAAATCATATAGAATAATCAATGAAACCTGAAAATATCCTATCACCTTCATTCCAGCTGAAGAAAAACAGCCCCAAAGAATGATGGTGCCACCACCATGCTTCACTGTAGGTATGGCGTTCTTTTGGTGATGAGCAGTGTTGTGTTTGTACCAAATATTCCTTTTGGAATTATATGGCCAAAAAGTTCAACCTTGGTTTCATTGGCCCATAACACATTTTCCCACATGCGTTTGGGAGATTTCAAATGTGTTTTTTCAAAATGTAGCCGGGCTTGGATGATTTTCTTCGTAAGATAAGGGTTCCGTCTTGCCACGCTAGACAGGAGATTGTTGTCACATGTACTAAATAGCCAGTACTTGTCAGACAATCGTGCAGCTCCTTCAATGATGCTGTAGGCCTCTTGGCAGCCTCCCTGACCAGTTTTCTTCTCATCTTTTCATCAATTTTGGAGGGATGTCCAGTTCTTGGTAATGCCACTGTTGTACCTTATTTTCTCCACTTGATGATGACTTAATGACTGGACTTAATGACTACAGACCTGTAGCGCTCACCTCTGTAGTCATGAAGTCCTTTGAGCGCCTGGTCCTGTCCCACCTCAAGTCCATCACCACCCCTCTCCTGGACCCGCTGCAGTTTGCCTACCGAGCCAACAGGTCTGTAGACGATGCAGTCAACCTGGCCCTCCACTCCATCCTGCAGCACCTGGACTCCCCGGGAACCTACGCCAGGATCCTGTTTGTGGACTTCAGCTCCGCATTCAACACCATCCGCCCCGCTCTGCTCCGGGACAAGCTGTCCCTGCTCAACGTGCCTGACTCCCTCTGCAGGTGGATCATCGACTTCCTGACGGACCGGAGGCAGCATGTGCGGCTGGGAAAGACTGTCTCAGACTATACTAGCATCAGCACCGGATCACCCCAGGGCTGTGTACTTTCCCCCCTACTCTTCTCCCTTTACACCAACTCCTGCACCTCCAGCCACCAGTCTGTCAAGTTGATCAAGTTTGCGGACGACACCACCCTCATCGGGCTCATCTCCAACGGCGACGAGTCCGCCTACAGGAGAGAGGTGGCCCAGCTGGCGTCCTGGTGCAGCAATAACAACCTGCAGCTGAACGCTCTGAAGACAGTGGAGATGATTGTAGACTTCAGGAAAGTCACTACTCCTCTGCCCCCCCTCACCCTCTCAGGCTCTCCCATCACCACTGCAGATTCCTTCCGCTTCCTAGGCACTACCATCACCAGGGACCTCAAATGGGAGCTGACCATCAGCTCACTCATCAAAAAAGCCCAGCAGAGGATGTTCTTCCTGCGGCAGCTGAGGAAGCTCAAGCTACCCACCAAGATGTTAGTGCAGTTCTACACAGCCATCATCGAGTCCATCCTCACCACCTCCATAACCGTGTGGTACGCAGGAGCCACTGCCAGGGACAGACTAAGGCTGCAGCGCGTCGTGCGCACTGCTGAGAAGGTGATCGGCTGCAAGCTCCCATCTCTCCAGGATCTGTACATCTCCAGGACCCGGAGGCGTGCTGGCCGGATCATAGCCGATCCCTCACACCCTGATCACGTACTGTTTGCCCCCCTCCCCTCTGGTAGAAGACTTCGGTCCATCCAGACTAAAACCTCCCGTCACATGAACAGCTTCTTCCCCTCTGCCATTAGACTGCTGAACACTAAGTGACTTATTGACTCTCGTGCACCATGTACAGCAGCTCAACCAGACTCATGTCAATCATCACTGTTTTCTTCCTGCATTACCGACTGCACTATATAGTTCTCCACAGTATCTGCTGCTGGCTAATATATATTTTAACTGTTGACCAGTATCACTTAATCTTATCCTACACTTTATTACATGTATAGTTTATTTCTCTTATCTTATCATGTTTAATGTTGCAGCATTGTACCGAGACAAATTCCTAGTTTGTGTACTACATGAACAATGGCAATAAACCTGATTCTGATTCTGATTCTGATTCTGATTCTGATTCTGATTCTGACTGCCTTCACTGTGTTCCATGGTATATTTAATGCCTTGGAAATTCTTTTGTACCCTTCTCCTGAGTGATACCTTTGAACAATGAGATCCCTCTGATGCTTTGGAAGCTCTCTGCGGACCATGGCTTGTGCTCTAAGATGTGACTACAAAAATGTGAGGAAAAGCCTACTAGAACAGCTGAACTTTATTTGGGGTTAATCAGAGGCACTTTAAATAGTGGAAGGTGTGTGCTGACTCCCATTTAACATGAGTTTGAATGTGATTGGTTAATTCTGAACACAACCACATCCCCAGTTATAACAGGGTGTGTATATCAGGGATGGCAATTTTCCGCTGATCCGCGGATTTCCGCAGATTTATTTTCAAATTGATCATTTCTGTGAATCGTCTAAATCCGTTGAGAAAATTTTAGGGGGGGTAAGGTACCTTATTGTTACCGATTTTAGCGAAAATCAACACCATTACATAAGCGCTCGGCGCTTCCCCGGGTCACGTCTCCCGCGATAACCCGGATGTGTTGTGTTCAAGCTACTGCTGTATTGTAAACAGCCCTGCGATTGGATAGTTGCAAACGATTGGACCAATCAAATGGCGGCGTGTTCTCAGGGATGTGATTTTCTGCCAATTCGCCGAATTCCGCTTTATTTTATCTTCCAGGAAGATAAAGTATGTTAAGTACGTTAGCGGTTTGTGGTCCACGAACGCAGTGAAGGTGCGCCCTTTCAGCCAGAACTGGAAGTGGCGTATGGCCAGGTGGAGAGCCATTAACTCTCTGTCGAACACGCTGTTTTTACACTCACTGTCGTGTAAAGACCTGCTAAAAAAGGTGAGCGGCTGCCAAGAACCGGCAACGCATTGCTCCACGACGGCCGTTATGCCCGTGTCCGAGGCGTCGGTAGTGAGCGCTATCCGAGCCGCCGGGTCTGGGTGCGCCAGTAGTGCAGCGTTCGCCAGAGCTGTTTTAAGCTCAGAACGCCTGCTCCCCCTCAGGAGTCCAGTCGACTCTGTCCGCCGGTTTCCATTTCTTGAGTGTGGCGTACAACGGCTGTATGAGCTGGGCTGCGCGGGGGAGGAAACGGTAATAAAAGTTAACCATCCCCCAAAACTCCTGCAGCACCCTGACGTTGATGTTGAGGAGAAAAAATAGCAAAACAATTTAGTTACATTACTTTTATGATTCCAAACAGTTTGAAATTGACAGTGCACAGTGGACATTGACTCATAACTTTTGAATATTTCTAAGACTTGGCTACATCAGTGATTGTGCAAAATGAACTGCTCAAGACTCAATGGAGTTTGAAACTGGTGATCTGAAATGAATGCTGAAATTATAAAAAGTAATGGTATGAATGAATTTTATTTCTATTATGGAATAGATAAAATTAACTGATTTTGATTTGATCAAGTGTTAAAGCATGTGATGGATAATGCTTGTTGGAATATTTTAGGAATGCTATCTTCTTGGAACATAAGTCAATATTATACAGTAATAAGTGGCATTCAGCTGTTTGTTTTATGTAATTTAAGCACAGTTCTGGTACTTAAAAATCATAAAAACCAAGGAGCTTCGGGGGGCTTCGCCCCCCTTGCCCCCCCACCGGGGCTCTGCCCAGGACCCCGCTGGGGGACTGTGTCCCCCAGACCCCCTGCTAAATTTTCAGATAATTTCCCCAACCCCAAATCACATCCCTGGTTTGTGTTGGAATTCTGACCTTTCGGTATTGTTTTCAGCGGAATTATGAGATTTTTATTGAAGGATCAGGAGTCATCAGTGCTTGAAATAGACAAAAGTGTCAAAAATAAGTTCCCATGGAATTGGCTTGAGAGAAAAGTGACGGTAAAGGTGAAAATTGGCTCAAAGTTCGACGAGGTAACAGAAACACTCGGACAGTTTCTGAAGAAACCAGAAAAGGAGATGAAGTTCAAAGTTCAGAGACTGACACAGCTTGCTGCCAAAAGGAAGAAAGTTTCACATTAGAAGTGACTTGGTGACCAGTGTAAATAGTGTAATAAACTCTTATAAAACTGTTAAATATGTTGGACTAAAGACAGTGAGACAACATTGAAGAAAAAGTAAGTTAACTTTTCATTAAATTTAATGATTTATCTAAGTCTAGTATTTCATTTTTTTAAATCATTTTTTTCAGTCTAAATTACTTCTGTTTTACTGAAAACCTCCCAGCTTCAGGGGGGCGCAGCCCCCCCCCCCCAATAAGTCAATCGACCAAATTAGATTTCAGCTGAAATCAGAATTTCCTGTTGCCATCCCTGATTTATGCAACTAGGTTATTGTAAGTTTTTTACTTTTTATTTTTCCCCTTAAAAGATTTCAGTTTGTTTTTCATTTGGGTTGTACAGGTTATAGGTTACATACACTACCGTTCAAAAGTTTGGGGGCACTTAGAAATTTCCTTATTTTTGAAAGAAAAGCACTTATGAAGATAACTTTAAACTAATCAGAAATACACTCTATACATTGCTAATGTGGTAAATGACTATTCTAGCTGCAAATGTCTGGTTTTTGGTGCAATATCTACATAGGTGTATAGAGGCCCATTTCCAGCAACTATCACTCCAGTGTTCTAATGGTACAGTGTGTTTGCTCATTGTGTCAGAAGGCTAATGGATGATTAGAAAACCCTTGTGCAATCATGTTAGGTCTGCAATGCTGTAATTGCTGCAAATGGAGGATTCTTTGACGAAAGCAAAGTTTGAAGGAAAAAATTATTATTTCAAATACAAATCATTATTTCTAACCTTGTCAATGTCTTGACTATATTTTCTATTCATTTTACAACTCATGGTGGTAAATAAGTGTGACTTTTCACGGAAAACACAAAATAATTGTCTGGGTGACCCCAAACTTTTGAACGGTAGTGTAAATGGTGGGAAAAGTTTTGAAATGATTTATCTTGGTCTCATTTTTTAACATCATAAAAACCTGGCATTTGAACAGGGGTGTGTAGACTTGTGTGTGTAGACTTGGACGTGTGTGTGTGTGAGAGAGAGAGAGAGAGAGAGAGAGAGAGATTTCATTCACTGAAAATTGTCCTTTGGCAGAATTTTTCCAGCAATGACTAAAAATTCGGAAAGCCGTCTATCATTTGACATATTACACGGAGGGTGATTTTTACAAGCCTGTCTGCGAAAATTGACATAACAAAAAAGTGTAGTGCAACCTCTGATATAGAGTATTGAGGCTTTTATAGGTCTTCCACTCAGATGCTGTTCTGACACTCAGTCAGCAGATGGCACTCTTTATTAAATGCTTCATAACACTGTGTCGATCATGAAGCAGTTGTCTCAAAGTTGTTTACTGTTTCATGAGGCCTCGGTTTCACCATCACTACTTACTACACTTACACACACACACTCACTCATTCACTCACTCACAAAAACACACCTTACACTCTCAAAAAATGACACTTTCTCAACCACACAAACAATTCTCCTATCTATCTATCTATCTATCTATCTATCTATCTATCTATCTATCTATCTATCTATCTATCTATCTATCTATCTATCTGTCTGTCTGTCTGTCTGTCTGTCTGTCTGTCTTCTAATGTGTTTGTGTGAATGAGTGTGAATGCATATATCTCTGTGTAATATTTAGTAAATGTAATGTGTTTTTGTTTAATGTTACTGAACCTAAACCTAATTTTAACTTGTGTAATATTTTCCCTGACTTACATTCAAATGCCCAACCCTCTCAAACTTCTCACGAGCCCTCGAGTCACGTGATGTGGCCGACATGACGAGGCCTCACTCGCTACGGTCATGTGACTGTGGGTGTGCTGAAACAGCACTCGAGACACAGCTCATGCCACTTCTGTTTCATATTGTTCGAATCAGGGTTGAGTAGGTGGTATTTTTTTTTCTTTTTCTTTTTTTTGTTACTTATTTGTACCCGTAGGTAGACTTGGTTTGCAGTCTGGTGACAAGCCACCGGCTGCTGGTCGCTGCGTGCGCGAGCGCCCTAAACCTACATGTTTTTGGTGTGTGGGAGGAAACCGGAGAAATCCCGGAGTAAACCCACGCAACACGGGGAGAACATGCAAACTCCACACAGCTCACTGTTGGTCGGGGGCTGGGATCGAACCCATGATCTCATGATCCCCGCGATCCCCCGGCCGAGGGTAAAACTGTGCTGCCACAGTGCTAAAAAACTGCGCCACTGTACAGTATTGAGTGTAACATCAATAGTTATGAATCATTTAATAAAGAGTGCCATCTGCTGACTGAGTGTCAGAACTGTATCTGACTGGAAGACCTGAAAAAGCCTCAATACTCTATATCAGAGGCTGCACAACACTTTTTTGTTGTCTATCATTTTCTCAGAAAGGCTTGTAAAAATTCTGTCACAATCTGTTATCTATCATTTTAATTGACTTTAATTAGATCGCCCTCCATGTAATCTGTCAAATGATAGACAGCTTTCAAAATTTTTAGTCATTGCTGGAAAAATGCTGTCGAAGGACAATTTTCAGTGAACGAAACATACATGCATACATATATATATATATATATATATATATATATATATCCATCCATCCATCTTCTACCGCTTTTCCGGAGGTCCGGGTCGCGGAGGCAGCAGTTCAAGCAGAGAAGCCCAGACTTCCCTCTCCCCAGACATCTGCTCCAGCTCTTCAGAGGGGATACCAAGGCGTTCCCAGACCAGCTGGGAGACATAGTCTCTCCACCGAGTCCTGGGTCTGCCCCGGGGTCTCCTCCCAGTGGGACGTGCCTGAAACACCTCAAGTGGGAGGCGTCCAGGAGGCATCCTAATCAGATGCCCATACCACCTCAACTGACTCCTTTCAATGTGGAGGAGCAGCGGTTCTACTCTGAGCCTCTCCCGGATGACTGAAGTCCTCACCCTATCTCTGAGGGTGAGTCCAGCAATCCTACGGAGAAAGCTCATTTCAGCCGCTTGTATCCGCGATCTCGTTCTTTCGGTCATTACCTAGGTGAGAGTAGGAACGTAGATTGACTGATAAATCGACAGCTTTGCCTTAGAACTAAGCTCCCTCTTCACCACAACAGACCGGTACAACGTCCGCATCACTGCAGATGCTGCTCCAATCCGTCTGTCGATCTCTCGCTCCATTCTCCCCTCACTCGTGAACAAGACCCCAAGATACTTAAACTCCTCCACTTGGGGCAGGAGCCTGTCCCCAACCCGGAGAGGACAATCCACCTTTTTCCGGCTGAGGACCATGGACTCGGACTTGGAGGTGCTGATTCTCATCCCAGCCGCTTCACACTCAGCGGCAAACCGTCCCAGCAAGAGCTGTAGGTCACTGCTGGATGAAGCCAACAGGACAACATCATCTGCAAACAACAGAGATGAGATCCTGTGGTCACCAAGCATGACACCCTCCATTCCCTGGCTGCGCCTAGAAATCCTGTCCATAAAAATTGTGAACAGGATCGGTGACAAAGGGCAGCCCTGGCGGAGTCCAACTCTCCCTGGGAATGAGTCAGACCAAGTGTTGGCAATACGAACCAAACTCTCACAACGGTCGTACAGAGACCGAATAGCTCGTAACAACAAGCCCGATACCCCATACTCCCAAAGCACCCCCCACAAAAATCCACGAGGGACGCGGTCAAATGCCTTCTCCAAGTCCACAAAACACATGTAAACTGGTTGGGCAAACTCCCACAAACCCTCGAGAATTCTCGAGAGGGTAAAGAGCTGGTCCGATGTGCCACGGCCAGGACGAAAGCCACATTGCTCCTCCTGAATCCGAGGTTCGACCAACGGCCGGACTCTCCTCTCCAGTACCTTGGCATAGACCTTCCCAGGGAGGCTGAGGAGTGTGATCCCTCTAAAGTTGGAGCACACCCTCCGGTCCCCTTTTTTAAAGAGAGGAACCACCACCCCGGTTTGCCATGCCAAAGGCACTACCCCCGACCTCCACGCAATGTTGCAGAGGCGTGTCAACCATGACAACCCAACAACATCCAGGGCCTTGAGGTACTCGGGGTGAATCTCGTCCACCCCTGGGGCCCGGCCACCAAGGAGATTTTTAACCACCTTGGCGACCTCAGCCCCTGTGATAGGCGAGTCATCCCCCTCGTCCCCAAACCCTGCTTCCTCTGTGGAAGGCGTATCAGTGGGATTGAGGAGATCCTCGAAGTATTCCTTCCACCGCCCGACGATGTCCCCAGTCGAAGTCAACAGTGTCCCATCCACACCATACACAGTGTGGACGGGGAGCTGCTTTCCCCTCCTGAGCCGCCGGACAGTTTGCCAGAATCTCTTTGAGGCCGACCGAAAGTCTTGTTCCATGGCCTCGCCGAACTCCTCCCATACCCGGGTTTTTGCTGCAGCAACCACCCGAACTGCACTCCGCTTGGCCTGCCGGTACACCTCAGCTGATCCCAAGCTTTCTAAACTAGCTTTTGGTATATATATATATATATATACAGTATATATATATATATACAGTATATATATATATATATATATGAGATGAGATGAGAGATGAGATTCAACTTTATTGTCATTACACATGTATGAATACAAGGTAACGAAACGTGACTTGGCATTTGGGCACGCTCTGCAGAGCGCATGCAAGGCCGGGGCAGCCGCTAGGCGCCAGTCATATATATATATATATAAAATATCGTATGAAGAGGGAGAAGGGAAAATCTGCATATGTTGTGGAACATCAGGGAACTTGATGGTGCTTCTGCAAACTGAGGAGTGTTATTAAATGGGGAGTGTTTAAAGACAAAAAAGAAGTATTTCAACAGTGTGTGGTTTCAGTCTGCTCCTCTTGTGGCTTACTACCTCTCCAGCTTTGGAGAAGACCCGCTCACATGGCACTGATGTTGCTGGCATGTGGAGATACTTTTTTGCCATCTTGTAAAGGTTTGGGTATATGGTTGTGCATGTTGCCCAGTAACAGAGTGGGCCTTCTCCCCTGGAGAGATAGCGCTCAGAGAAATATTGTTGAAGTTCCACTGTGGCATCTGCTGTTGTACTTTAAGAGTGCCATGTTTCACCTAAACAAAAAGAAAAAATCAATGTAATTAGTAATTTTTATAATAAGAAAATAATGCTTAAAGTAACAACATAAACCAACTTTGCTATCCAAAAGGTCCCACAAGTTGTCCTCTGCTGCTGACTGATGGAGTTGACAACATTTTAATACATGTTGCACAAGGCACAGTGAAAGCAGCCAGCAAGATCATCGGTGGCCCCCCGCCCCCCCCCCGGACATCTACCACACCTGCCTCACCCACAGAGCCATCAACATCGCTTGCAACACCTCCCACCCTTTACACTCCCTCTTCAGCCCTCTGCCCTTGGAGAAAAGGTACCAGAGCCTCCGGGCCCACTCCACAAGACTACTAAACAGCTTTGTTCACCAGGTCATCAGGACCCTGAACTCTTCCCACTTCCCCCTCCCCTACCCCTGGACTGTAACATGCTCACCCACACAATAACTACCTCAGCTGTTTGCACAAAAAGACTTGGCACACCAACAGTAATACATCTGCTGCTGTATGTCTCTGCACCTTACTGCAACCATTTGCACAAATGCCATACCTGCTGCTGTCTGTCTGTTATTACAATATTGATCATGTGCAGTCCAATCTGTCACTGTCTGTACCTACACTACCGCATTGAATTTGCAGTTATGGGTGTTATGGCTCCAGTTTTTCTGTATATAAGATTGCTGCATTTTATTGTTTATCTTTATTTGCACTACTGGAAGTCTGGGTTTTATCTTTTGTCATTATTTGCACTACAGGTAACATTACTGTACATAGACTGCTGTTGTTGTTTTTCATCCTTATTCCTTCTTTTCTTATATGTTGCGCACAGCACTAAGAGAGAGAGAAACAGCATTTCAGTTCTCCTGTACGTATGTCCTGTACATATAGAAGTATTGACAAATAAAAACCTTTGAAACTTTGAATAGAGGTTTGGAAAACACAATAATATGGAATAATAAATGGTACACTACCTGTTATGTTGATGGCACTGTCCTCTCCATCCTCATGGTTGCAGCACATTCAGCAGTCAATTTTGACATGGCCTCTTGTGCACATGTTTCATTGTCAAAACCTAAGTCGGCTGCCTGTTGCAACAGCCTTTTTTTTATCTTCCTTCTTCTTTCTACACCTTTCACTCTGTATATATATCATGGACGCACGGATCGCCCCGGGGGTCTCCCGGGTCGGCGGACGGAGCCACGGTTTGCAGCGGGAGACGTTACAGCGGGGAGGAGCTAGTGCTAGCTAGCACTTGGCCGCCGCCCAGTGCTAATGGGAAACTCGACATACCGGGAGCTGTAGCGAAAACGAAGCGGGTGCCGGGCTGGAGTTTAGGCGGCGTGAAAGAAATATAAGACAGAATAATAAAGAGCGATGGCAAGAACCAAGCAGACCGCCCGTAAAATCTACTGGAGGAAGAAGCCCCCCAGGAGACAGCTAGCCACCAGGGCTGCTCGGAGAGGCGCTCTGGCCACCGGCAGAGTGAAGAGGCCTCGCCGTCACAGGTCCGTGGCTCTGAGAGAGATCCGTCGCTACCAGAAATCCACGGAGCTGCTCATCCGTAAGCTGCCCGTCCAGCGCCTGGTGAGGGAGATCGCTCAGGACTTCAAGACCGTCCTGCGTTTCCTGAGTTTCGCCGTCATGGCTCTGCAGGAGACCAGCGAGACCCACCTGGTGGTCTCTTCTTCGCTAAGGGGGTCACCATCATGCCCAAAGACTTCCAGCTGGCCCGCTGCATCCGCGGAGAGAGAGCTTAGACTTTCTGCTGCACATCCACCAGCCATAATGCTCTGCACTGTGTGTCTATATATATACATTTATAGTAATATGGACATATGTTTGCTAGATGTTGTTTTTTCTTGCCTTCTGATTGTTGCTCTGAGTGTTGCTGTCCCTGTGCTGTTGCAATCCTGGAATTTCCCCATTGTGGGACTAATAAAGGCTTATCTTATCTTATCTTATCTTTTAAAATAGTGGGTCAAAAAATCAAGTTGCTCCTTCTTGTCCCTCCCTTACTACATTATGCACTTACTACACTATGCACTCTATCAACAATTACTCTATTGCTACTCAGTCCCTCCAGGATTTCGCGATGTTGCAATCACATCAATTCACGTGAAATCAGCCAATCAGTGTAACTATTGTGCGACCTTGCAACTTTGGCCAATCACTGCAGCTTTCCCGCAATTTTGGCCAATCCTCGTTAACTTCCGCCAATTTCACCAATCAAATTTGCCTTTGACTGGCACTGAAAAGCTCAGTCTAACCCACCAAATGCATCGCTGTACCGCATTCACTTCCGTGTTTACAGTCAGTTTTAACGTAACACATCAGCAAACAGAGTGTGTGATTTAAAAAAAAACACTCACTCGCGAGGCTTCCAACACCATCCCTTCCTCCGTCTCCCCCAGCCTGCCAGTGGACACCTCGCCACGTCTCCATCCTGACCGTGTGTACAAAGCACTGGGTTTGTGTTAAAAAACGTCTGCCTGCCCTAAAAGCACCCTGTCACAGGAGCGTGTGTGAGGAGAGACACCGTACAAGCAAATCTAACACTACAGCCAGTGTTTGAACATTTTATACATCTTTAGAGGTAAAATCATTACTACAGCTGGTCAATTAGCTTTAAAGCTGTGGATCTCTGGTCTGGATGGACAGACCCCCCCCCCCCCCAACAAATCTGCCCCTCTCAAAAAACCCACACTTTGAGTGGTGAATCAGACCCCTTTAAATCCTTGACGTATTGAAATGCCCAACCGTCTCAAACTTCCCGTGAGCCCTCGAGTCACATGATGTGGCATAACGACAAGTAGGGGTCACTGCAGAATGCTGCTGCGGCACCTAGAGACATGATTGGCTGGTCTCGGCGCTGCACCTAACGAGGCCTCGCTTGCTACGGCCACATGCATGTGGGCGTGCTGAAACAGCGTTCAGTACACAGCTCAAGACACTTCCATTTCATATTGCTCAAATCAGGGTCGAGTAGGCGGTGTCAAGCATAACATCACTATATGGGCCTAGGAAGAACAACCTGGACCAGAAGCTGCTGCTGGCCTTCTTCCGCTGCTCAATGGAGAGCATGCTGACCTACTGTCTGGGTCTGTGGTATGCCAGCTCCACGGCCGAGAACAGGAAGGCTGTCTAGAGGGTCATCAACACTGCCCAAAAAAATCATCGGCGGACCCCTGGAGGACATCTTCAGATCCTTCTGTCTCAGAGAGGCCAAGGCCATCACAGGAGACCCCTCACATCCCACCCACCACCTGTTTGATGTGCTTCCCTCTGGACAACGGTTCAGATCAATCAGGTCCCACACCTCTAGACTGACGAACAGTTTCTTCCCCTGGGCCATCCGGACTGCATACAGTCAGAGGCCCCTCCCCCTCCCTCTGAACGTTCACATGCACAGAACTGAGGACCTTTCTAATTATCATAATAATCACACTTAGGGCTGTGCTATATGACAGTATATATTGGTGATGTGATAAAAAAGTCTACTGTTTCATATAAAACTGTATCGTTTATATCAGGATTTAAGAGACATACCCATTTCTACTTGTCACCGCCCTGCCTCTCCCCCGCAGTGTGCCAGGTGCGCCACAGCAGCTAGCTGCAAGCTAAGGTTTTGCTGCTACTTCTGTGGAGCCGCTACTTCTGTGCCAGCCAGGGATGTTGAACTTTTTCCCACAGTGCTGCGTCGGAGAGGATAATCCTCTAACCTTGTTTTAATTGGAGGTAAGTCACGTTAACACCATCTTGCTAATTATAAGACGGCAAATGCTAAATGATGATGCTAACTTGTCGCTAATAGGAAATATTATTGTGTATCAGACCATCGTTCTGGTTTAAATTACTGCAGAGTTTCTTAATTTTGTCTGAAAAAAACATTACTAAAGCTGCAAAAGTGCATGACAACAGCTGCATACACACTAAATAAATAATAAATAAATTAAAACATGTCGGAGGAATAAACTGGCTCTTAATGTAACTTGATTTTTAATCATTTTTAATTAGTCCAGTAGCGATATAGAATAAAGTTGAAGTCATCTCCAATGCACATTAAAAACAATTTTATAACAACACTGCAAAATTAACAGGGAAAAAAGTGCATAAAATTAATAACAGATGAATTTGTACAATTGATTTTTTTTTCAATATGTAATTTAAAATGTAGAAAAAGAGATGGTCCTTTTTATTGGTTATCATATATAAGCTATAGAATTTACATAAAATGTATATCATGATATATAACGTTATCATCAAATAAGATTACTTACATCGTGATATGAAATTTTGGTCATATCGCACAGCCCTAATCACACCTGTCTCAGCACTCCGCACTTTCATGTATATTGACCCACCTGTGAAACCACTACCTGTCATAATCTGGACAGGGTAGTCCATGCCTTATGTTCATTTTTTGGACTCTTTATTATTAGTAGTAGTATCATTATTGCCATTCATTATTGTTTCTGTATGGTCTCTTATTTTGACGGTACTGTTTGTTTACTTTCTGTTAGCGTAATGCATCTTCTGTTTAGCCTCATCCTCTTACGTTGTTAATCATTCACAGCTGCCCCTTGTTTTGCTAATCACTGTTTCCCTATATATGTTGGCCGTGGGCATTAATCCCCACGGTGTCCTTATATTACTACCACGTTATCTTTACTACGTTGTTGGAACTATTATTTGCTCCACTGTGTCTGGATTACCACAGCCAGTGTCACCTGCCATTATCTGCTCACTTTTGTGTTTCCTGCTCACAACTGGAGTCTTATTTTCTTATTAATAAATCTGCAACTAGTATCACAGCTTTTGGGTCCTCTCTTCTGCCCAGCTCGGGCAAAAACTTGGACACTAACATACCTATGCATATTTTCCATAATCCTGGGCCATTTTCAATTGTTTGTTCAACTGTGTGTTTGGCACTCTTTTTTTTTTTTTCTTTTTTCTTTTTTTTTGGGGGGGGGGACTTATTTTGTACCCGTAGGTAGATTTGTTCTGCAGTCCGGTGACAAGCCACCAGCTGCCGGTCGCTGCGTGCGCAAGCGCCCCTTAACTCCCTAACCTGCATGTTTTGGCATGTGGGAGGAAACCGGAGAAATCCCGGAGTAAACCCACGCAAACACGGGGAGAACATGCAAACTCCACACAGATCACTGTTGGCCGGGGGCAGGGATCGAACCCACAATCTCATGATCCCCGCGATCCCCCGGCCGAGGGTAAAACTGTGCTGCCGCGGTGCTAACCACTGCGCCACCGTGCAGCCCCAGTGGAACTCTGCACTTTTATGTACATTGTTTCATCCATGAAGCCACTACCATACCTGTGTATATTTCCATAATCCTGGGCCATTTTTATTTTAGTCATGTGTTTAATTGTGTGTTCTGTAACTGTGTTTTATCTAATCCTCCTCTCTTACTTTATCGCACAGTAGCCTGGTGGAGCACCCACAGTTTCGTTGTGCTGTTCAACTGTACAGTGACAGTAAAGCCTATCCTATTCTATTCTATTCTACCTCCAACCATTTGTTTTGCCTGATGATAGAAGTCTTTTTATGTTATGTTTCCTTTGCGATTTTAAAGACCAGAAGTTTGTTTGATGCTGCAGTATTTTTTAAAATGGACATTGTAAATAAAAACTCCACTTGGTGAAGAAGATTCCTTGCTTCATGTGCACTTCTTCCACCACTTGGCCAGTCCTTACATGTGGTGTCAGAAGAAAAGCTGAGGATGCCTCCTAAGAAACTCGTCCAACAGCAACAGCAAGTAGAGGATGATTTGGGGGAAGGTGCAGCTGCAGCCATTACGAAAGTGGATGCTCAGCCTCAAGCCAGTTCAAGTATGACTATGGAGAGCTCCTTTACCTCATTAACCTTAATGTTTGAACGCTTCATGGAGATTCAAATGGAGAGGGATGGCAGAAAGGAGAAGGAGGTTGCTGTGCAGGAGAATAGACTGATGGCTTTTTTCCATCAAGTAGCACAGCTTCAAAGGGACATGGAAGAAACTTTGACCAGTCAACCACAGCTAGCACCAAGGGTGCCTTCTAGAGAACCCAAATTGCAAAAGTTCGAGGACACCGATGATGTTGAACAGTATCTCACAACTTTTGAAAGACTGGCAGAGGTCTACAGTTGGCCTCGAAAGCAGTGGACTGTTTGACTGATTCCACTGTTGACTGGGAAAAGCCAGAAGTGCCTTTGTGGCTATGGACCCTACAGACACAGAAGATTATGAACTGTTAAAGGCTACTATATTGAAAAAGTATAAGCTTAACCAAGACACATATAGACAGAGGTTTCTTTCTTATGAGACACCAGTTGATGAGTCACCTAAGGAACTTTATATTTGCCTTAAGGACTTGTTCTGTAAGTGGGTTGCATATGACACCTGCACAAAGGAAGACATCATGGAGAAATTGGTACTCGAGCAACATATTGGAGTACTGTTTCCGGAAATTAAAGCTTGGGTCAAGGAGCACAATCCACAGACTACTAAGGAGGCTGCTGACTTGGCTGATGCATATGTGATCGCGCACAAGGGACCAGGAGTCTACTGCTACGCTGGCCAGCTCAGAGCAACAGGTGGTAAGTCTGAAGGGGTTGGGTAAAGGTGGTGGTTCTTATAACTATGCATCAGGTCATGCTAGCTTGGGGAAAACAATTAACTATAACCCAAAGCAGTTGTAAAGCGAATCTGGGCAGTAATGTTATTATATGTCACAACTGTGATGAAGTAGGTCATACTTGTCCCTTTTGTCCAGTTAAGAAATCAAAATCTACGGACCTGTGCTATGTCCCAAGACCTGAATGGTGTACTTCTCCAAATGAATCCTGTGTTACCCCGTTAACTAGTATACTGGTAAGTGGTACATTGCTCTCTGCTTTGTCGGATACTGGTTGTTCACAGACTCTTGTACAAGCTAAATATATTGCAAAAGAGTTGTGTGATAGCGCAGATACAAGACCAGTTGTGTGTATACATGGGCATAGTGCAGAAGTGTCAACTGCTGAGGTCTGCTTAGAGGTGCATAACCAACCACACCTTATGAAAGTGGGGGTGGTGTCTGAGTTGCCATATCGTGTTTTGTTGGGGGCTGATTTTTCCATTCTGTTGGATTTAATCCAAGAGGATAAAAATAGGTTGTGTGGTATTGTTACTTGATCTAAAACAAATGGCACTGTGCCGACACAGTATTTAGTTAGAAATTATTGAGCCAGTCTCCACGTCAATAAGTCCTGTTGTATCTGACCCAGCTATTCATGTTGCACCTCAGTCTACTTCGTCAGATGCTATCAACAGCAATGCACTTGGGCCTATGCCATTTTACAATGAAGTAGATGGGGTATCCAGCATTACGCCTGAGACCAGGTTAAAAAACTGCAGGGAGCAGACTGTGGAGTTGATAGTGCAGTCACAAGAGCAGCCAGACCAAAATGTTGGGACTCCAGAGTAAACTGATAGGGATTTTTCTTTTTGTGGCAATATATCATTACAGCAGCAGAATGATCCAGCACTGACTGAATGTTTTAGGAAAGCTCATGCTGACTGTTATTTGTTATCTGAGTATTTTTTTTTTCTGTGGAAAATGACCTACTGTACAGACATGGACATGTAAACATGGAAAAATGGATGTAAACAGCTGGCGCTTCCTGAAAGGTCCAGGGCTGATGTGATGAAAGTGGGACATACCAATCCATGGGAAGGTCATTTGGGTTTTATGAAAACCTTTCTCAGAATAAGTAAATGTTTTTATTGGCTGGGAATGTACTGTATAGTCAAATAAAGGAATACTGTAAAACATGCCCTGATTGGAGCTGTATGCTTTCCTACAGTAAGCTGGCAGTTCCCCTCATTCCACTCCCTGTTATTGACACACCATTTTAACATATTGGTGTTGATATTGTAGGACCAGTTGAGCATAGTCAGTCTGGAAATAAGTTCATTTTGGTTATTTGCAACTATGCCACATGGTATCTGGAGGCATACCCACTGCGAGAGGTTACAGTTAAAACAAGTCGCTACAGCAATGTTATATTTTTTTCAGTCAAGTTGGTATCCCCAAGGAGGTTTCGATGGATCGGGGGCCCAATTTCATGAGTCGACACTCAAACAAGTTTATCAGCGTTTTGGGATTAAAAGGGTAAGAACCACCCCATACCACCCTCAGACTGATGGCCTTTTTATGCATTTCAACAAAACTCTGACCTCTATGTTGAAGAAGGTTGTTTCAGACACAGGAAAGGACTGGGACAAGTGGTTACCTTTCATCTTATTTGCTTATTGTGAAGTTCCACAGAGTTCGACTGGATTTTCACCATTTGAGCTGCTCTATGATCATCAGGTAAGAGGCCCTCTGGATGTCCTTTGGGAGATGTGGGAGGACTCTGAATCATCAAAGAGTATGGATAGCATCTCCTTTGTATTGAAGATTCGTGACCACCTGATGAAGACCATAGCTATGACCCGGGCAAACCTGTTGGGGTCACAGGCCAAGCAGAAAATCTGGTATGATCGTGCAGCTAGAAAGCGGACATTGGAGCTTTGTGAGCAAGTGTTGTTACTTTTGCCTGCATCTGAGAACAAATTGCTGGCAAAGTGGCAGGGCCCTTACCAGGTGAAGAAGAAGATGGGGAATGTGACATATCAGATTTATATGCCAGAGTGGAAACAGTCACTCCAGACTTTTCATATTAACATGCTAAAGAAATTGCCTCCCCGAGCCAATCAAGAACTGCAAGTGAGGCAGTCTCTTTTTGTTCAGGCTATAGAAGAGGAGGAAACAGATGAGCAGTTTCTCCCTGTTGGAGAAGAACAGACTCACCTAGATATGGATCATCTGTCTGATTGAAGGAAAAAGGAGCTGCTTGAGATCTATCCCCTTGACCTTTTTTGCCAGACACCTGGAAGAACAGAGATCATACATCACCACATTTTATTAAAAGAAACTGCTCCACTGCGACAGCCTGTGTACAGGGTGCCAGAATGGTTGTTGCCCATACTGAAGAAGGAACTAGAGGTGATGAAAGATATGGAAGTAATTGAACTCTCCTCAAGTGAATAGAGTAGCTCAATTATTTTAGTTCCAGACAAAGATGGCACACTAAGGTTTTGTTTGGATTTCAGGAAGGTCAATGCGGTCAGCAGAAAGGACTTGTATCCAAAGCCCAGAGTGGATGACCTTGTGGAGCGACTTGGCAGTGCCACCTACATTAGCACATTGGACTTATGTAACGGGTACTGGCAAGTCTCACTGACAGAGGGAAGTAAGGAAGTAACAGCTTTCCAGACTCCATTTGGACACTTCTAGTTCACTGTCCTTCCCTTTGGTCTTCATGGGGCCCTAGCAACTTTCCAGAAAATGATGGGCAAACTGTTGGTTGGCACAGAATCCTATGCTGCAGCTTATCTGGGTGATGTTGTGATCTACAGCACCAGTTGGAAGTAACACTTGGTCCACCTGAAAGAGGTGCTGCAGCAAATCAAAGATGCCTGATCATTTGCCCAGACAAGTATGCCTTAGCAGGAATCCCAATACCTTGGGTTTGTCATGGGGAAAGCTGTCATCCGGCCTCAAGTGGGAAAGGTCAATGCCATCATGTCTGCTGAGAGGCCAAAAACAAAGCCCCAAGTCAAGTTGTTCCTGGGCATGGTGGGTTGGTATAGAGGATTTATTCCAGGATTTTCTATGCTTTCAGTTCCTCTTACCAACTTAACCAGGAAAAAAACAGCCAGATAAGATTCAATGGAGTGATGAATGTGAGGAATCTTTCCAGGCCCTTAAAGCTGCTCTATGCAAGGAACCGTTACTTAAAAGCCCAGATTTCCAGCAGGCATTTGTGGTGCAGACTGATGCTTCACAGACTGATGCTTCTGACTTTGATATTGGAGCTACCTTGCTACAGGGTGAACCAGGACAGCTTCAACCTGTGTTATACATCAGCAGGAAGTTGAACAAGCATGAAGTCAAATATTCCATTGTGGAGAAAGAATGTCTTGCCATAAAGCGGGCATTGGACTCTCTTTGCTATTATCTGCTTGGATGAAAGTTTATTCATGAGACGGATCATTGAGCATTGTCATGGCTGACGAGCATGAAGGATTCCAACTCGCAGATAACAAGGTGGTTCTTGGCCATGCAGCCATTTAACTTTGATGTTCTGTATAGGAGTGGAAATAAGAACTGTGCAGCTGACTACCTTTCCAGGACAGCACAAGTGCTGTCCTTAGGGGAGGGGGTGGTTGTCACAGGGTGACCCATGTCCTGTAAAATGTCTTTTGGGTTAGCCAACAGCACACTGAAGATCCTTAATTTTCTTTGCACATCAAACCGACCAGTTGGGGGTTTAAGTGTTTATTTGTTGAGCTAATTGTGTGATGGCCCTTGTAGACTGGGTGATACTATTCACTAATTACTTTGTCTCAAGGTGTGCCAGAGGAGGTGGATCCAATTGGCTGATGTGATTGCCTGAAGCACCGAGCTCAGCTGTTTCCCATCAGCTGATGTGGGAGGATAAATGCCACTCCCTGCCCAGCCCTTGACCTCTCTGCTCTTCCTGCTCTGCTTGCTCTGCTCTGATGGACATCTCCCTGCCTGTTTCATGCTGACCTGTCATCCTGGGAGCCGGTGGTTCTTCTTGCCCTGCTGCTCTCCTGGCCGACTGTTCGGCTTGTTGCTGCTCTTGGCTTGGTTGAGTCCATATCGGCGACAGCGCACGCCATCCATTATTTTATTTTTTCACTTTGTTTAAAATAAACCTTTTTTAATCACCATTCGTTCACATGCTTTTGCCATGATTGTTGAGCCAGGTTATGACAAATGGGAGCTCATCCGGGTTTTGACACCTGCACCACTTCGTTAAGAGAAATTGATCAGTGGTGCAGGTCCTGACACCATAGAGTACACCTCCTTTGCTAGCTGAGCACTAGTGAGGAATTCCTCTTTGGCTCAGTGGTAGAGTGAGAGGTTTTGAGATCATGGTGTCATGGGTTTGAATCCTAGCCTGGGATATTAGGAGGTGTGTGTCTACCTTGCCTAAGGGTGAAAGTGACTTTGGAGGTGTATGTCTACCTTGCCTGAGGGTGAAAGTGGCTTGGGTCTGTCCACCTTGACTGAAGGTTGAAACAGACTTGGTGATCTCAGGCTGAAATAGGTGATTCTGGCCTTGACCCAGAGAGTGGGTCGTAACAATTGCTTTAAGATATTGGTGTAACACTTCTTCAGTGCAACAGTGAGGAATATATGGGAATCATGGATTAGTTGTTACCTTTTTTTGGTTGCGGTGTGTGGGTCCCTCCATTTTGGTTTCCTTGTGGTTGTCTGATCTGACAAACAGGAAGAAGAGGATTCCAATCCCTTTTATGGCAGGAGTTAATTGGAAGAAACTGTTGTAGAGAAACAGAGGGGGGAGTTCTTGTTTTTCCCATTAAGCACTATTTTAAACATGATAAATTAATTAAATTTACTTTGTATTTTTCTTATGAGTTCAATAGTAGTAATTGGAATTCATTTAGGTCCGATCCTTTATTCACTTCATTGGCTTCCAGTCCATTTTAGAATTAATTTTAAACTTTTGCTTTTTGTTTTTAAAGCTCTTAATGGCCTTGCTCCGGTTTATATGTCTGAGATTTTGACTGTCCGTGACCAAGGCAGGGCTTTGAGGTCATCCAATCAGCTTTTGCTGGATGTGCCTAGGTCAAGGTATAAACATTGGGGTGACCGAGCCTTTTCTGTTGCCGCCCCCAGGCTCTGGAATAATCTCCCCCCCTGACCTACGTGCTATCTCTGACCTGACCCTTTTTAAATCAGAACTTAAGACATATTTGTTTAGGATGGCTTTTAATACCCAGTAGTGGTGATATTTGTCTTGGCATTTGTTTTTATTTTATTTTTAGGTTGTTTTTGTTTATGTTATTTGTTACCTCCGCCAGGCCGAAAAGGCCAGGAGGAGGTTATGTTTTTGCCAGAGTTTGTGTGTTTGTCTGTCTGTCTGTTTGTCTGTCTGTTTGTCTGTTGGTTAGCAAGATAACTCAAAAAGTCTTGGACGGATTTCCATGAAACTTTCAGGCGTTGTTGGAAATGGTACAAGGAAGAACTGATTAAATTTTGGGGGTGATCCGGTTCACCGTCTGGATACAGGAATTTTTTAAAGCATTTTTCAACACTGTGACATACAGCCATTTTCAACATGTGCGCAGGCGCAATAGAGGGCGCTGGTCGTCGTGTGTGATGAACACAAACTCCGCCTTCTTCAAAGTTTTAGGCACAAAAGCACACAGAAAACAGGGCTCGCCAGAGTGCCTGTGTTTGCACTACGCTGCAAAAGCTGACACGGGCAGCTGTCCGGCGCCGGATTATTTGGCAGAAATTCCCCGGCCAGCCATAGGGGCTGCGCAAAAACCAGCTCTCTGCCGGGGGAGGCTTCCAAATCCTCTTTTTTCCGCGGACCGCAAACCCAATAAAACCCACGGCAACCATTATCGCACCTTCTTTTGTCCTGCGGCTCCGGAACAGAGAGGAATCCCGGCGCCAGTAATGCTGCGCCTGATATGTGTCACTCTTAATGCTAAAAGTGACTGCATCAGGGATTTACCACCTTGAATGAATGAATGAATGAATGAATGAATTTATTTCGGATAGTACAGTACAGGTTAAAAGAAACTGTATAATATAACAGCAAGGTCAAATTTGACAAAGACTACTTCTACTATACTGCACGGTGGCGCAGTGGTTAGCACTGCGGCAGCACAGTTTACCCTTGGCCGGGGGATTGTGGGGATCGTGGGTTCGATCCCAGCCCCCGACCAACAGTGATCTGTGTGGAGTTTGCATGTTCTCCCCGTGTTGCGTGGGTTTACTCCGGGATTTCTCCGGTTTCCTCCCACATGCCAAAGACATGCATGTTAGGTTAATTGGCTGTTCTAAATTGTCCCTAGATATCTGTTTCCTATAGGCCCTTAGAATAGAGGGTTAGTATTAATGAAAGCGCTTTGAGTGGTCTTTGTGACTAGAAAAGCGCTATATAAGTGCAGGTTAGTTAGTTAGTTAGTTATACAATTCCACTGAGTTATCCGAAATGGGTGATGGCTGAAGCCGCAGCTTATATTGCCCACCCATATTCCATCCAAGAATTCAAAAGAGAAAAAAGAGAAAACAAGACAAGAGCGATTACAATTCAAAACAAATCTAAGACAAAATGTCACAGAGAAAAAAAAAAAAAAACTAAGCTACAACACAACACAGGCTGGATATGTCAGTCCTTATGTCAGTTTACATGTCGTCTTGTAAATATGTTTGGAGTATTTCTTCCTTTAGTTTTTGTTTAAAGTGTCCAAGCGTTGTACATGATTTTAGTTCAGGTCCAAAATCGTTCCATAATCTGACTCCTTGCACTGAAATACAGTGTTGCTTGGTGGTTGTTCTCACTGTAGGCTTTTGAAATATACATGTTCCTCTGAAGTGATATCGTCTCTCCCTTGTTTGGAACAACTTTTGGATATTTGCGGGCAGTGATAGATTCTTCACTTTGAACATTATTATTGCGGTTTTAAAGTCAACCAGATCTTTCAACTTGAGAGTTTTTTGTTTAAGAAAAAGTGGGTTTGTTGGTTCCCTGTAAGCTGCTTTGTTTATTATTCTAATAGCTCTCTTTTGAAGCATAAAGACTGGATATATGTTTGTTTTATATGTATTTCCCCATACTTCATTACAATATGTCATGTATGGGAGTATTAATGAATGATACAAGGTGTATAGTGTGGGTTGATTCAGCAAATATTTCACTCTGTGTAATATTGCAATTGATTTGGATACTTTACCTTTAATATAATTAATATGTGACTTCCAACACAGTTTGTTATCAATTATTACTCCAAGGAATTTAGTTTCAGATACCCTTTCAATCTCTACACCATTTACACTGAGTTTGGGTACTGGGTTGTTGTGATGGTTGTTAAAACCTGTCTACCCAATTTGCATCCGTCAGTGGAGCAGATGGACACAACAGCAACACTTCAGTTTATTACCTCTGCCAAGGAGGCAATGCTTTTACTACTGAACCACTAATCCTATCACTATCAGATTGATTGTCATTGATTAATTGTGTGTTTATTGCACTGTCCCTGTCAAATAAACAAATGATCATTGTGAATCCAATTGCTAGTCATATGTTTACATGCTCAAGGAATCTGAAAACGTACACACAAACACTGTATGGGGGGAATTGTGGCGCTTGGCGGAGGTCTGCGCTCTCCGAGTGGTTTTCTAGTTTTTAATGCTCTGTGTGTTTTTAATGCTGTTTATTTTTTGTAAAGCACTTTGGTCACCTACGGGTTGTTTTAAAGGGCTATATAAATAAAGTACATTACATTACATTAGGTGGTTTTGGTGTTAAAGTATCATTTGGTTAAGTTAATTGATAATCGTTATGCCTGGTTTATTCTAGAGGGAGGGGCTAAAGTTGTATAAGGCTGAGTAAAGAAGCCCTTTGGGGGAGTTAGACAGATTTTCACAGAATGTTCAAGTTAGAGCATTTGCTAGTTACCTAATAGCCATGGGCCTAGCTCCAACCATTTGTTATGCCTGATGATAGAAGTCTCTATTTTATGTTTCCTTTGAGATTTTAAAGATCAAAAGTTTGTTTGATGTTGCAGTATTTTTAAAATGGACACTGTAAATAAAAACTCCACTTGGTGAAGAAGATTCCTTGCTCCTGTGCAAGTCCTCCACCACTCGGCCAGTCCTTACAGGGTGAGTGTCATGATTGGGTATGCAAGGACCATCCCCGAAAGGCTCAATCGTTCACAAGCAAGGATGAGGTGAGTGTCGCTTGGGTTCTTCTTCAGTCCTCAGAGTAACCAGACAACGGGCATAGTCACAAATATAGGACTGGTGATATTTTATTGTGCTTGTCTCCCATCAAGTGCAAACTGTGGCAAATTGCAGTAACTAAATTACAGGTGGCCAATAAAGAGGAATTCTCTTTACAAACAAATTTTAAAACGTTTCAGACAGTTGTTGCCTCCTCTGTAACTAACCACACACTGACTTCTCTGGCTCCCAAGAGGCCCCTTATCTATCATAAGCCCCTCCCACCAGGCTCAAATGATTATATAATAATCCAAATAAAGTCATTATTCTCTTAAATACAGTGATCCATCATTTTCTGATTAACCCCAAACAACACATGTATATATAACTCATGTTCGTTTACAAAATAATATTCCCTCTATTATTAAGAAAAACATAACCTCACACAGAAAATATTATTTTACAATGAATTATTGTGGTCACAAGATCATGATGTCATTTCCGCATAGCCGCCAGGAGCGTATTTAAACAGCTGATTCAGCCTTGCTACTGTTTGATAGACACAGCCCGGGAAACCCTCACAAGGTAAGCAGATAACAGAAAAATGTCACGTTCCATTGAATGCTAGTAAAAATATCAAGTGTGCACCCTCAATATTCCATGAAATCCAAGTAGTGAGACACTTTCTGTGTGGTTATAAAAATGTGGATAAGTGGTTTTTTCCACTTTGTGAACAGCTGTGTGGGCAAATAGTCCAACAGTTTAAGAACAAAATTTCTCAGCGTACAATTGCAAGGAATTTAGGAATTTCATCATCTGCAGTCTATAATATCATCAAAAGATTGAGAGAATCTGGAGAAATTTTTGGGTGTAAGGGGCAAGGCCGAAAACCAACATTAAATGCCCATGACCTTTGATCCCTCAGACAGAACGGACATCATTCTGTAAAAGGATATTACCACATGGACTCAGGAACACTTTGGAAAACCACTGTCAGTTAACACAGTTCATCGCTACATCTACAAGTGTCTGCATCAGACTCTAGACATGGTAGCCCCTTTAAAAAAGAAATAGTCTAATTAGAGATTTCTAACTCCTTGGTTCAACACGGAAACTTGTAGCTTAAAACAGAAGACTCGTCAATTAGAAAGAAAATGGCGCTCCACTAATTTAGATGAAATCTATTTAGCTTGGAGAAATCATTTTTTAATTTATAAAAAATCTCTGAGAAAAGCTAGAATGAGTTGTTATTCTGCATTAATAAAAGAGAACAAGAATAATCCCAGGTTTCTTTTCAGCACTGTAGCCAGGCTGACAAAGAGTCAGGACTCTGTCAATCCTAGCATTCCCTTCGAGCTTACTAGTCAGGACTTTATGAACTTTTTCAATAATAAAATTTCATCTATCAAAAATCAGTCAGATTCTTCCCACCGTTAACTTAAATACAGTAACTACTACAACTCCTTCAATTGACATCTGTTTGGATCAGTTTACTCCAATTGACCTTTTAGAGTTAGACAAAATAGTTTCCTCATCCAAGCCTTCAACTTGTCTTTTAGACCCTATTCCTACCAGGTTGTTTAAAGAAGTCTTCCCATTTATTGTTAGCTTTATTCTTCAAATAATCAATTCTTCATTAACTTTAGGCCATGTACCGCAGGCTTTTAAAACTGCTGTAATTAAACCCTTACTCAAAGAGTCAACGCTGGATCCAGGAGTTTTAGCTAACTATAGACCAATCTCTAATCTCCCTTTCATTTCAAAAATCTTAGAGTTGTTGCTACACAATTATTTGACCACTTGCAGGGAAATGGTTTATTTGAAGAGTTTCAATCTGGGTTTAGAATTCATCATAGTACTGAAACAGCCTTAGTGATGGTTACTAATGACCTCCTGATCGCATCTGATAATGGACTTGTTTCTGTAATTGTCCTTTTAGACCTTAGTGCAGCCTTTGATACTATCGATCGTAATATTCTACTTGATAGATTAAAACACTGTGCTGGACTTAATGGAACTTTGTTGCAGTGGTTTAGATCTTATTTATCTGATAGGTTCCAGTTTGTTCATGTCAATAATGAGTTTTCTTTCAACTCAAAGCTCAGTCATGGAGTTCCACGGGGATCTGTGCTAGGTCCTACTCTTTTTAGTTTATATATGCTTCCGTTAGGCAACATTATTAGGAAGCACTGTATACATTTTCATTGTTATGCAGATGACACACAATTATACCTGTCAATGAAGCCAGATGATAGTAATCAATTAGCCAAGTTAGAAGCCTGTCTTAAGGAAATCAAAGCTTGGATAACTTGTAATTTCCTGCTATTAAATTCAGATAATACTGAAGTCATTCTTATTGGTCCAAAAAACCTTAGAAATACCTTTCCAAATCAAACTTTTAGTTTGGATGCAGTTACTCTTTCTCTTAATAGCTCTATGAGGAACCTTGGAGTTATTTTTGATCAAGATCTGTTTTTCCAATTCACATATTAAATTCGTTTCAAAGACTGCCCTCTATCATTTGCGTAATATTGCCAAGATTAGGAGCATCTTGTCTCAGAGTGATGCTGAGAAACTGATCCATGCTTTTGTTAGCTCTAGATTAGATTATTGTAACTGTTTATTATCAGGTTGTCCTAAAACATCTCTAAAAAGTCTTGAGTTGATCCAAAATGCTGCTGCAAGAGTTTTAACAGGTACTAGAAAAAGAGATCATATCTCTCCGGTTCTGGCCTCCCTTCATTGGCTTCCCATAGAATTAAGTTTAAAATCCTTCTTCTCACTTTTAAAGCTCTAAACAATCAGGCCCCTTTTTATTTAAAAGATCTGATATTACCCTATTATCCTAACAGAGCACTACGCTCCCAAAGTGCAGTATTACTTGTAATACCTAGAATCTCCAAAAGCACAATGGGGGGCAGAGCCTTCAGTTATCATGCTCCTCTCTTGTGGAACCAGATGCCAATCTGGATTTGGGAGTCAGACTCGATCTCTGTTTTTAAGAATAGGGTTAAAACCTCCCTTTTTGATATAGCCTACAATTAGGGAGGGATCATGTGTTTCTGAACCCTCCCTTAGTTATGCTGCTATTAGGTTTAGACAGCCGGGGGACCTCCAATAATTGCACTGGGCTTCACTCCTTTCTTCACTCTCAATGAAATATTTTTTTCTTTTGCTGGTCATTAACATCTGTATGTTCTCTCCCATAGATTGAGTCCCCATCATGCTGTTTGCTCTCTACATGTCTGTTCTTTTCATCTTCTCTATCCCCTCACCCCCCAGCCAATCGCAGCAGGTGACTGCCCTCCCTGAGCCTGGTTCTGCTGGAGGTTTCTTCCTGTTAAAATGGAGTTTTTCCTCTCCACCGTCGCCAAGCGCTTGCTCACAGGGGATCGCCTGATTGCTGGGGTCTTTCTGCAATTGTGGGGGTTTCCCCTACAGTTGAAAGTGCTATGAGATGACTGTTGTTGTGATATAAATAAAGTTGAATTGAATTGAATTGAAGTGCAAATTAAAACTCTACCATGCAAAATGAAAGTCATATATCAACAACACCAAGAAATGCCTCCAGTTGCTATGGGCCCAAGCTCATCTGAAAAGGATTGACGCAAAGTGGAAACGTGTGCTGTGATCTGACGAGTCCACCTTTCAAATTGCTTTTGGAAGTCATGGATGTCGTGTCTTCCAGGCTAAAGAGAAAAAGGACCATCCAAATTGTTATCTGTGCAAAGTTCAAAAGCCAGCATCTGTGATGATATGGGGGTGAGTGTTAGTGCCCATAGCATAGGTAACTTGCACATCTGTGAAGACACTATTAATGCTGAATGGTACATACAGATTTTGGAGCAAAATATGCTACCAAGCAACTTTTTTCAGGGATGTTCCTGCTTATTTCACAAGATAATACCAAGCCACATTCTGCACATGTTACAAACAACATGGTTTTGCAGTTAAAGAGTGTGGGTACTAAAGTGGCCTGCCTGCAGTCCAGACTTGTCTCCCATTGAAAATTTGTTGCGCATGAGGAAATGCAAAATGCACGAACATAGACCCTGGTCTGTTGAGCAACTGAAGTTGTACATCAAGCAAGAATGTGAAAGAATTCCACCTTCAAAGCTTCAACAATTAATGTCCTCAGTTCCTAAAATGCTTATTGAGCACTGTTAAAACAGGTGATGTAATGCAGTGGTAAACATGCCCCGTCCCATTATTTTTATTCCCCGCTGGTCTTTGCCGAAAGGGCTGTTTGACGCCTTTGGGCTTTGACCAGCAAGGGATTTGATATACTTTGAGAATACACATATTGAAATTTGGTTCTGATAAAAGGATTTTTGCAGGAGTTGTAACCCCTGACCAATGACCTCCCGTTTCACCTCACTTCATAGACAGTAACTGTCTTGTGAAATCAACTCCTCCTACAGTTTTATTTCGATTGTTTTGAAACTTGGTACCATGGTTTGATATACTCCGTTGATGTGCATATTGCAATTTGACTCTCATCAGACGACCTTGAGGTCAAAGATCAGAGGCCAGATTTTCCCTAAATCTTCTAAATACAATAATGACTGAAAGAAATGATGTAGGCTTTTCAGATCGATACAGTGATTGTATGTAATACACATCTTGGATGATTTACATCCTCACTGAACTATGGGTTTGGGGTCAAGGGGTTCAAAGGTCAACGTTCAAAGTTAATATTGTAGTTGCACTATGGTAAATGGTAAATACTACATTTACTATTACTATAAAATGAGTAAAGCTACGGCCACCAAACTTGGTACACAGGTTCACCTTGTAATCCTGACCTCTGACTATGGGTTTGAGGTCAAAAGGTCAAAGGTCAATGTTAACATTCCCTATGCCTTATTACTGTAGAAAGAGTAAAGCTAGGGTAACCAAACTTGTTATACAGGTTCACCCTGTGACCCTGAAGTGTGACTGTGGTTTTGGGATCACAAGGTCAAAGGTCAACATAAAAATGGCTTAGAAACTATATCTCAACAGCAAAGAAAGGTAGGGTCACCAAACTTGCTACACAGGTTCACATTGGGATCCTAACCACTGACTATGGGTTTGGGGTCAAAAGGTCAAAGGTCAGTGTTAACATTCCATATGCCTTATTACTGTACAAAGAGTAAAGCTAGGGTCACCAAACTTGGTACACAGGTTCACCCTGTGACCCTGAAGTGTGACTGTGGTTTTGGGCTCAAAAGGTCAAAGGTCAAGGTTAACTTTCCTTATGCCTTATTACTGTACAGCAAGTAAAGTTAGGGCCACCAAACCTGGTACACAGGTTCACCTTGCGATCCTGACCTTTGACTATGGGTTTGGGGTCAAAAGGTCAGAGGCCAAGGTTGCCACTCTCGAAGCTCTGTTACTATAGAATGTGTAAAGCCCTCTAGGGTCACCAAAGCTGCTACATTGGTTCACCTTGGGATCCTGCCCTACAGCTATGTGTTGTATATTTTGTTGTGTTTTCATGGATGGTGGGCTTATCATAATTTGGTTCTGCCACAGTAATTATATTGAAAAGTTGAAAACTGCTCTGTCAGTAAGTATTGAGATCTTCAAAGAAAACAGAGGCGGGGATATTGTACTCGCCTCAGAGTGTTCTTGTTTTGGGATGTGTTGCAGGCATCAAATTCAAAATGAGTGAATATTTGTAAAAAACAATAAAGTTTATCAGTTTGAACATTAAATATCTTGTCAGTGCAGTGTATTCAGCTCAGTGTAGGTTGAAAATGAATTTTTAATGATTGTATTCTGTTTTTATTTACATTTTACAACATGTCCCAGCTTCACCAGAATTGGGATTGTAGATAAAAATGGGCAAAGTCTATATCAGTTCATGTGGCTCGTCTAATGAACACATGGAAATAACTTAGTGAGCCTGGGAATTTTTGTTTTATTCACCAAAACTTGTTCACCTTATTATGATCCCTTCATCTGGTTTTCCATCCATCCATCTATTTTCAACCATTTTTCCGGAGGTCCGGATCATGGAGGCAGCAGCTCAAGCAGACAAACCCAGACTTCCCTCTCCCTGGCCATCTGCTCCAGCTCTTCAGAGAGGATACCTAGACGTTCCCAGGCCAGCTGGGAGACGTAGTCTCTCCAGCGTGTCCTGGATCTGTCCCAGGGTCTTCTCCCAGTGGGACGAGCCTGAAAGACCTCAAGTGGGAGGCCGTCCGGGAGGCATCTGGATCAGATGCCCATACCACCTCAACTGGCTCCTTCCAATGTGGAGGAGCAGTGGTTCTACTCTGAGCCTTTCCCCGATGACTGAACTCCTCACCCTATCTCTAAGGGTGAGTCCAGCAATCCCATGAAGAAAGCTCATTTCAGCCGCTTGTATCCGTGATCTCATTCTTTTTGTCATTACCCAAAGCTCATGACCATAGGTGAGGGTAGGAATGTAGATTGACTGGTAAATCAATAGCTTTGCTTTAAAGCTCAGCTCCCCCTTCACCACAACAGACCGGTACAACGTCTGCATCACTGCAGAGGGTGCTCCAATCCATCTGTCAATCTCTCGCTCCATTCTCTCCTCAGTCGTGAATGAGACCCCAAGATACTTAAACTCTCTACTTGGAGCAGGAGCTTGTCCTGCCCGACAAAGGGCAGCCCGGTGGAGTCCAACTCTCACTGGAAATGAGTTTTACTGGGTGTTGGCAATATGAACCAAACTCTTGGTCGTATAGAGACCGGATAACTCATAACAATGAGCCCGATACCCCATACTCCCGCAGCACCACCCACAAAAAAACACGAAGGACATGGTCAAATGCTTTCTCCAAGTCCACAAAACACATGTGGACTGGTTGGGCAAACTCCCACGATCCCTCAAGGATTCTTGAGAAGATAAAGAGCTGATCCGATGTGCCACAGCCAGGACGAAAACCACATTGCTCCTCCTGAATCTGAGGTTTGACCAGCAGTCGGACTTTCCTCTCCAGTACCCTGGCATAGACCTTCCCAGGGAGGCTGAGAAGTGTGATCCCCCTAAAGTTGGAACACACCCTCCGGTCCCCCTTTTTAAAAAGAGGGACCACCACTCAAGTTTGCCATGCCAAAGGTACTGTCCCTGACCTCCACGCAATGTTGAAGAGGAATGTCAGCCATGACAGCCCCACAACATCCAGAGGGCCACCCCTAGGGCCTGGCCACCAAAGAGTTGTTTTTTTTTAACTACTTCGGTGACTTCAGCCCCTGTGATAGGCAAGTTGTCCCCCTTGTCCTCAAGCCCTACTTCCTCTGTGGAAGGCGTGTCAGTGGGATTGAGAAGATCCTTGAAGTATTCCTTCCACTGCCTGACGATGTCCCCAGTCAAAGTCAGCAGCACCCCATTTGCACCATAGACAGTGTGGACAGGGAGCTGCTTCCCCCTCCTGAGCCGCCAGCCAGTTTGCCAGAATCTCTTCGAGGCCGACTGAAAGTTTTGTTCCATGGCCTCACAAAACGCTTCCCACACCCGAGTATTTGTTTCAGCAACCACCTGAACTGCACTCCGCTTGGCCTGCCGGTACACCTCAGCTGCTTCGGGAGTCCCACAAGCCAACCAAGCTTGAGAGGACTCTTTCTTTAGTTTGATGGTCCCCTTCACCACTGGTGTCCACTACTTTGTTCGGGGGTTGCCACCACGAGATGCACCAACAACCTTGTGGCCACAGCTCTGGATAGCCGCTTCAACAATGGAGGTGGAGAACATGGTCCATTCAGACTCCATGTCTCTAGACTCCCACAGATTGTGGTCAAAGGTCTTCTGGAGGTGGGAGTTGAAGACCTCTCGGACAGGGACCTTGGCCAGACTTTCCCAGCACACCCTCACTATACGTTTAGATCTACTGGGTCTGAGTGGCGTCCACTCCTGCCATTGGATCCAACTCACCACAAGGTGGTGATCAGTTAACAGCTCTGCACCTCTCTTTACCTGAGTGTCCAAGACATATGGTCGCAGGTCTGATGATACGATAACAAAATTGATCATCAACCCGTGACCTAGGGTGTCCTGGTGCCAGGTGCACATATGGACACCCTTGTACAGCAAGGCAGAGGAATACAAGAATACCCACCTCTGCTCATCACCTCTTGCCCGGGGCAACTCCAGAGCAGGCCAAGCTCCAGCTCCTCTCCAGGAAACTGGTTCCAGAACCAGAGCTGTACGTTGAGGTGAGCCCAACTATATCTCGCCGGTATCTCTCAGCCTCGTGCACCAGCTCCAGCTCCTTCCCCACCAGAGGGGTAACATTACACGTCCCAAAAGCCAGTTTTGGAAACCGGGGGTCAGACCGCCAAGGTCTCTGCCTTCAACCCATCACCTGATTCGCATTGCGCCAGACCCCATGGTCCCTCCTGCAGGTGGTGAGCCCACTGGAGGGTGGACTTATGTAGCTCCTTCAGGCTGTGCCCAGCCAGGTCCCATGGGCAGAAACCCAGCCACCAGGCACTAGCCATCGAGCCCATTCCCTAGGCCTGGCTCCAGGGCGGGACCCCGGTAACCCCATACCGGGCAGGGTACACTGAATCCTTGATTTTTTTGATCATCATGGGAGTCTTTGGATTGCTCTTAGTCTGGCCCTTCACCCAGGACCAGTTTGTCTTGGGAGACCCTGCCAGAAGCAAATTACCCCGGACAACATACAGTAGCTCCTGGGATTACTAGGGCATGCAATCCCCCCACCACGATAAGGTGGCGATCCATGGGGTCATCTGTTTTTCAAGGGTCTTAATTTTCACTCTCCACAGTTCTACTTCCCTTATCACATCACACACTGATTTGGACAGAATAGAGGTTTAAGAACAGAATCAAAGTTGGAATAATTATAATGATAACAAATCTGTACAAATGCAATAGGTCTTTTGGTAACATTAAATTCTTAGACCCAAAAGAATTAGTAAACCAACATATTTATTCACTGACTCTATTTCTGTCTTTCTTTGTTGCTACAGGGACATAAAAGGAAAAATGGAGTCAAAGCTCAGCAGCTTCAGGAGAATCAAGATTTTCCAGCAACAGCCGGCATGGCTATATCACACAGTGACAAGAGAGGCAATAGAAGTCAGAGAAAGCCTCACAGTGGGGTTAAATCATTCTCTTGTGAAGAATGTGGGAGAGGTTTCACACAGTTATGTAACTTAAAAACACACAAACTCATCCACAGTGGAGTTAAACAATTCGAGTGTGATCAGTGTAGGAAGGCCTTTGCTCTAATGGGTAACTTAAGAAAACATCAACTCATCCATACTGGAATAAAACAGTTTGAGTGTGATCAGTGTGGAAAAGCCTTTACTCGGATGAGTAGCCTGAAAACACACCAACTCATCCATACTGGAGTAAAACAGTTTGTGTGTAATCATTGTGAGAAAGCCTTTAGTCAAATGAATAAGTTGAGAAAACATCAACTCATCCATACTGGAGTAAAACAGTTTGTCTGTGATCAGTGTGGAAAGGCTTTTACTCAGTTGAGTTACTTAAGAAAACATCAGGTTATCCACACTGGAGTAAAACAATTCATGTGTGGTCAATGCGGGAAGGCCTTTACTCGGATGAATGACCTGAAAACACATCAGCTCCTCCATACTGGAGTGAAACAGTTTGTGTGTGGTGAGTGTGGAAAGGCCTTTACTCACATGTATGGTTTAAAATCACATCAACTTATTCATACTGGAGTTAAGCAATTTGTTTGTGGTCAGTGTGGGAAGGCCTTTACTCGACTGGATCAGTTGAAAAGACATCAACTCATCCACAGTAAAGTTACAACATACTCATTTGATAAATGTGGCAATTCTTTAGCAGAGCTAAATCTAAAATCACATGAGGTGAGCCACACAAGGGGTAAATGCGAGACACTGATCCCTTGTGAGATCGGAGGCTCTTAATCTGGTTACGGGTTTAATCTGAAAAACCTTGAGATCACGCTGCACCGAATCCAAATCAGTAAGAAATATCTGGGCCAAAAGTGCTTTGTTTATAATAGAGAGATGGGCTCTGTTTTTGTTATTGTCTGATGTCTGTTTAGTTGTTGCTTTTTCAAGCTTTCTTTAAAACTTTTTTAAATTAATTTGAACCTATGACAAACATGAAATGTCAGTCCCATGCGTATTACTGACAGTTATGTGTTCAAAGTTGTACAATTCCAAGTAAAATGAAAATAGCTAAAGTTACACCTCTATACAAAACTGGAAACAAACACCACTTCACAAACTACAGGTCTGTTTTTCTTCTGCCCCAATTCTCAAAAATACTGGAAAAACTCTTCAATGACAGATTAGACAAGTTTAATTTGAACCTATGACAAACATGAAATGTCAGTCCCATGCGTATTACTGACAATTATGTGTTCAAAGTTGTACAATTCCAAGTAAAATGAAAATAGCTAAAGTTACACCTCTATACAAAACTGGAAACAAACACCACTTCACAAACTACAGGTCTGTTTTTCTTCTGCCCCAATTCTCAAAAATACTGGAAAAACTCTTTAATGACAGATTAGACAAGTTTGTAGCTAAATACAAATTACTTACAGACAGGCAGTATGGATTTAGAATCAACCACTCTACATCAGTGACTTTAATAGATGTTATAGAAGAAATTGTTAACTGTATGGACAGAAAAAAAATTTGCGGTGGGAGTGTTTATTGTTTTGGAAAAAAAGCATTTGATACATTAAATCATGAAATATTACTTAATAAATTAGAATGATATGGACTTAAGGGAGTGGTATTGAATTGGGTCAGAAACTATTTAAAAAACATGCAACAATTTGTGATGATGGGACAGTATAAATCTGAGAGTTTGGACATTGTTAGTGGTGTCCTCCAGGGGTCAGTGTTGGGACCTAAACTTTTCATTTTATACATCTGATATTTGTAATGTTTCTGACCTGTTGAAGATTGTGATGTTTGCAGATGACACAACTGTTCTGGGTACTGGTGAGGATCTTCAGCAACTTTTGAACATAATCACTACCATATTCAGTAAAATAAAAGAATGGTTTAATAAAAATAAATTATTAAATTTGAGCAAAACAAAGTTCATGTTATTTGGAAATGGTCAGGCAAATATTCATGCAAAAATACAGATAGATAACATCAATATCGAAAGAGTTCAAGACAATAAATTTCTAGGTGTGATTATAGATGGAAAAAATTTTTGATGGAAACCTCACATTAAATACGTACAAGCTAAACTGTCTAGAAGTATTTTGGTCATGAGCAGAACAAAGCACATACTGGATCAGAAATCACGCCATACTTTGTATTGTTCACTGGTTTTATCATATTTAAATTATTGTTCAGAAGTTTGGGGAAATGCACATAAAAGTTCATTACAGCTACTTGTTATTTTACAAAAAAGAGCAATAAGAATCATTCATGGTGCTGGTTTCTGTGATCACACAAATGGTTTATTTTTACAGTCTAAAAGTTTGAAATTCTTTGATCTGGTGAAATATAAAACTGCCATAATAATGTACAAAGTAAGGAACAATTTACAGCCAGTTAACATCCAAAACATGTTCGTTGAAAGACAAAAGGGATATCATTTAAGGGGGAGTTACTTCTAAAGACAGTGGGTGTACGAACAACTAAGAGAAGTTTTTGTGTTTCTTCTTTTGTATGACTCCCAAAGTCACTAAGCAATGTCATGTAAGCTGTGGAGCCAGGCAACTGTCTCCAGGGTGGGGCTGATGAGATCCACATGGATACCCTCAGGTGGTCCAAGGTCAGGGCACTCTAATAGGACATGATGTGCTGTCTGCTCTGGGTTGCCGCAAATACAAGCTGGTGACGAGTGAAGGCCCCAACGATGCATGCTGGCATTGAAACGGTTGACTCCCGTTCGCAGACGGTTGAGTATAACCTAATCTCTGCAGCCAAGCTGGGAACCTGGTGGTGGTTTTGTGCTTGGAGTGACATTGAACTGAGGTGGTTTTCTTGTCTCTTGCCAAGTGAGTCTCCAGCTTTCCAGAAGATTAAAGTTGGAAATTTCAGGGGAGACAGCATATCTACTGAAGGGTTTGCAAGAGTGTAGGCGATGAGCGCCTAGATCTTGGGCAGCTTGAATGTGATGATGTAAAAGATGTTTGTTTTCTTCAGTGGCCTTCTTCACAAGCATGTGTGTTTGGTGTTTTCTGCGAAGGGAAGGAGGAGTGATGCCAGATAAAACAGGCAGGTAATCCACAGGTGTGGTACGAAGGCACCCTGTGATTATCCTCATGCTCTCATTGAGTGGGATGTCCAGCGTCTTAGTGTGAACACTCCTACTTCAGACTGGAGAGGCATATTCCACTGCACTGTATACCACTGCAAGTGCTCCAGTATGGAGTGTGCTTGTATAGGCTCCCCATGAAGAACCAGCAAGGCGCCGCAAGAGATTATTCCTTGGTAATACTTTAGCATGCAGAGAGACAAGATGGTGCTTGTAGGTAAGTTGTCTGCCAAGTTTGACTCCCAAGGTATATTGGCATGGGGGTGTATGGCAAGGTTGAATCACCCAGGGTGACATTGAGCTGGTGGTTAGCATCCCTGTTAGCGAGGTAGAATGCTGTAGCAGTAGTTTTTTCCATGCTGAGTTTCAGCCTCAACGTCCTTAGATAGTCTGAGATGGCAGCAATGTCTTCAGTGAGAATTTTCTCCATCTCATTACCAAAAGTATCACTTTTTGTGTTTCAATCTGCGGGGTTAAATTATTGAATTGATTAAATATGGGGTTAAAACAATGTCCAAACATTCTGAGTTTTAAAAAAGTACAAAATGAGAAATTAGATAAATACAGGAACAAGATGGTTCTGTTAATCACTGGGGTTGGGTGAAAGTCTATGAGAGTCACTAGTGGATTGTATGATCAGTGGGAAGTTGTTTACTCGTGTTTTCATTTTTGAATTTTCTAGTATTTTAATAAGTAATAAGATCTTGAAATGGTGTAGAGATTTGTTTATTCACATCCTTGCTCATTAAGTTTTCATTTGTTGCAATGTATGTATATACAGTGCATCTGGAAAGTATTCACAGCGCTTCACTTCTTCCACATTTTGTTATGTTACAGCCTTATTCTAAAATTCAATTCAATTTTCAATTCAATTCAGCTTTATTTATAATGTGCCACATCACAACAAAAGCCATCTCATGGTGCCACAGTGCAGAAAAAAAAACCACAGTCACAGAAAGACCCAGCAATCAGACGATCCCCTATGAGCAAGCACTAATGCACTAATTAAAATGGATTAAATTAATTTTTCCCTCAAAAATTCTGCACACAATACCCCATAATGACAATGTGAAAAAAGTTTTTTTTTTTTAGATTTTTGCAAATTTATTAAAAATAAAAAACTAATCACATGTACATAAGTATTCACAGCCTTTGCTCAATACTTTGTTGATGCACCTTTGGCAGCAATTACAGCCTCAACTCTTTTTGAGTATGATGCCACAAGCTTGGCACACCTATCTTTGGGGAGTTTTGCCCATTCCACTTTGCAGCACCTCTCAAGCTCCATCAGGTTGGATGGGAAGCATCGGTACACAGCTATTTTCAGATTTCTCCAGAGATGTTCAATTGGATTCAAGTCTGGGCTCTGGCTGGGCCACTGAATAGCATTCACAGAGTTGTCCTGAAGCCACTCCTTTGATATCTTGGCTGTGTGCTTAGGGTCGTTGTCCTGCTGAAAGATGAACCGTCGCCCCAGTCTGAGGTCAAGAGTGCTCTGGAGCAGGTTTTCATTCAGGATGTCTCTGTACATTGCTGCATTCATCTTTCCCTTTATCCTGACTAGTCTCCCAGTTCTGCCTCTGAAAAACATCCTCACAGCATGATGCTGCTACCTCCAGCTTGAAAGAAGAGAGTGATGATTAAGAGTGAAGTACGTGGCGGTAATGCACCTTTAAGCTGGTTGTCAAATGCCAATCAAATCTAAAAGAAGAAGAACATTGGCGTGGTTATGAATGGTGCCTGGTTTCCTCCAAACATGATGCCTGGCATTCACGCCAAACAGTACAATCTCTGTCTCATCAGACCAGAAAATTTTGTTTCTCATGGTCTGAGAGTCCTTCAGGTGCCTTTTGGCAAATTCCAGGCAGGCTGCCATGTGCCTTTTACTAAGGAGTGGCTTCCATCTGGCCACTCTACCATACAGGCCTGATTGGTGGATTGCTGCAAAGATGGTTGTCCTTCTGGAAGGTTCTCCTCTCTTCACAGAGCAACGCTGGAGCTCTGACAGAGTGACCATTGGGTTCTTGGAGCATCTTGTCTCAGAGTGATGCTGAGAAACTGATCCACGCTTTTGTTAGCTCGAGATTAGATTATTGTAATTCTTTATTATCAGGCTGTCCTAAAACATCTTTAAAAAGTCTTCAGCTGATCCAAAATGCTGCAGCAAGAGTTTTAACAAGTACTAGAAAGAGAGATCATATCTCTCCGGTTCTGGCCTCCCTTCATTGGCTTCCCATAGAGTTTAGAATTAAGTTTAAAATCCTTCTTCTTACTTACAAAGCTCTAACAATCAGGCTCCTTTTTATTTAAAAGATCTGATACTACCGTATTATTCTAACAGAGCACTACGCTCCCAAAATGCAGGATTACTTGTAATACCTAGAATCTCCAAAAGTACAATGGGAGGCAGAGCCTTCAGTTATCAAGCTCCTCTCCTGTGGAATCAGCTGCCAATCTGGATTCGGGAGTCAGACTCGATCTCTGTTTTTAAGAATAGGGCTAAAACCTACCTTTTTGATATAGCCTACAATTAGGGAGGGATCATGTGTTTCTGAACCCTCCCTTAGTTATGCTGCTAATAGGTTTAGTCAGCCGGGGGACCTCCAGTAATGCACTGGGCCTCACTCCTTTCCTCACTCCTTTTCTCACTCCTTTCCTCACTCTCAGTGAAATATTTTTTTTGCTGGTCATTAACATTTGTTTGTTCTCTCCCATAGATTGAGTCCCCATCGTGCTGTTTGCTCTCTACATGTCTGTTCTTTTCTTCTTCTCTATCCCCTCACCCCCCAGCCAGTCGCAGCAGATGACTGCCCCTCCCTGAGCCTGGTTCTGCTGGAGGTTTCTTCCTGTTAAAAGGGAGTTTTTCCTCTCCACCGTTGCCAAGTGCTTGCTCACAGGGGATTGCATGATTGCTGGGGTCTTTCTGCAACTGTGGGGGTTCCCCCTACAGCTGATAGTGCTATGAGATGACTGTTGTTGTGAAATGGCGCTATATAAATAAAGTTGAATTGAATTGAATTCTTGGCCACCTTCCTAAATAAGGCCCTCCTCCCTGATCACTCAGTTTAGATGGCCGGCCAGCTCTAGGAAGAGGCCCAGTGATTCCAAACTTCTTCCATTTATGGATGATGGAAGCCACTGTGCTCACTGGGACCTTCAAAGCCGCAGAAATTTTTCTGTACCCTTCCCCAAATTTGTGCCTCGAGACAACCCTGTCTCGGAGGTCGAAAGACAATTCCTTTGACTTCATGCTTGGTTTGCGCTCTGTCATGCACTGTCAACTGTGGAACCTTATATAGACCGGTGTGTGTGTCATGAGCAGAGTGCTGGAAAATTCCACCAGACTCGGTCTCATGGCTTTTTCTGTTTATTTGTTCATCTGTTGCACTTTATGCCTTTTGGGTTCATGTGCACTACCGTTCAAAAGTTTGGGGTCGCTTAGAAATTTCCTTATTTTTGAAAGAAAAGCACTTTTTTTCAATGAAGATAACTTTAAACTAATCAGAAATACACTCTATACATTGTTAATGTGGTAAATGACTGTTCTAGCTGCAAATGTCTGGTTTTTGGTGCAATGTCTACATAGGTGTATAGAGGCCCATTTCCAGCAACTATCACTCCAGTGTTCTAATGGTACAGTGTGTTTGCTCATTGTGTCAGAAGGCTAATGGATGATTAGAAAACCCTTGTGCAATCATGTTAGGTCTGCAATGCTGTAATTGCTGCAAATGGAGGATTATTTGACGAAAGCAAAGTTTGAAGGAAAAAATTATTATTTCAAATACAAATCATTATTTCTAACCTTGTCAATGTCTTGACTATATTTTCTATTCATTTTACAACTCATGGTGGTAAATAAGTGTGACTTTTCATGGAAAACACAAAATAATTGTCTGGGTCACCCCAAACTTTTGAACGGTAGTGTATTTATGTTCTGCTTGTCATTTTTCTGTTTGTGTTAGTGTTATATTTTTATTTTCTGTACTTATTCATACTGTAAGTATACTATGGCATGATGTGTTATCCTTTTATCTTCAGTATTGTCCTTTTTTCTGTTGACAGCTGTCAGGGGCGTGAAGCTTTGTGTGGGCGTGCCCTGTCAGCTGTCAGTCTGTGGTTTGCCTCCCTCTCACTAACCTAGCTGATCCTGATCATGTATTATTACCTTCTGCCTGCTTGGGCACCCACACCTGCCAATTATTATGTAATGGGTTTTGAGCCCTATTTAAGGGCTCTATGTGCATTTCTACTTTGTTGCCGCTTTGGCTTTCTAATCCACGTCTCCACCAGGGCCCTGCTTTGCTCTGGTGAGTATTTTGTAAGTAACCTCCCTCTCGTTTGACTCTCTGTTTTTTGAGCACTTTATGGAACTTTGTATTTATCCTTTGATTTAATAAACTGCACTAACTAACAGTTCAGCACGTGAGTCTTGCATTTTATGCTCTGAAGGGCAATTCATGACAGAAAGCGGTGACCAGTAGAGACCCAGCTGCTGTTGTTAGTGTGTTTTGCTTTTTTCTTTTTGTGATTTTCACTCACCTGTGCTGGAGCTCATCATGTCCCCAGCACACCGGGTCTCGACCAACAAAGGAGAGTCAGTGGCCGGGGGTCCCAGCCTGGAGGAACAGTGGCTGTCCCTTTTTATCCAGGACTGTGTCTCCGATGCTATCTCCTCTTGTAGCCCAAAGAGAGTCCTGCGGAACGTGGAGGCAGTGGTTGGGAGACTGAACGCACATCCTTGGCTGTGGAAATACCCTGAGTTTGTGGATGTGTTGGCTACGCTCACTGTCCTGCAACAGTCCTTCCCCGGGCTGACGTGGGGGCTGCCTCCAGCGAACCCGGCGCCCACACCGAAGTGCGCTCCATGGAAGATGCCCTGCCTCACCTCCAGTGCGCCCACTTCCACTCCTGCTTCTCCAGCTCCACCACAACATCGTCATCCCGCTCCAGACTGCCGGAGGAATCCTCCTGCCTCTCCGGCAGCCATTTCCCTGACGCCGAAACAGAAACCCTCCTCAGCAGTGCAGTCTTCCTCTCTCTTTTTTCCGGCTGAATCCTCAGCTTTCTCTGGGCCTGCAGCTTTTTTTCCCCACTCCACTACGGAGTCCTCTCCTGCTGCCGAGAGGTTCTCTCTTTGTTCCTCAGCTATGTCCATCTCTGTGACAACAGGGGTGGCTCCTCCACAATCCTCAGGGGGGCCCATGTCCATCATTGCCATGGAGAGGGATGACGTTACATCTGCTACAGCAGACAACAGCGAACACCGGGAGAACCGGCAAGTTTCATTTCATTCTGTTTCAATTTTTGATGATATGCCTTGCCTGATTCCCGGTAGGGAGGCTCAGGACATGCAGTCCCCTGAGCTCTCCCCACCTGTTGCAGTAATTAATTGCTCACCAGCCCTTTCCGTGTCCTTTCCTGTGGCCCTTGAGTGTTTGCCGACCCTGGGATTGAGCCGCCAGATGTGGGAGGAACCTGTGTCCCTGGAGGATCAAGTTCCGGTGCCGACAGTGAGCCGAACCCCAGCTGCCGCTCCGGACAAGCCACCAGTGTGGGCCACTTCACCTGGGGGAATCGGGACTGCAACCACCACCATGCCTGCTGTGGAGGCTGCCGCAGTAGAGGTAGCGACTGAGCTGGACCTCCAAGAGACCGGGCCCGAGACGTCGTCATCATCTGGATCGATGGAGTCCTGGATGGCAGTGGAGCTTGCGCTCAGGCAAGTGCTCTCCCTTGTTTTTCTCTTATCTGTTTTGGAGAAATCTTGCCTGGCTCTTGGTGAGGGGAGTCGGGTGCAGCCACCAGCTGCACCTGAGCTCACCTCACCGGGCTCCACTGCTGCTGGTGACCCTGACCCTGTTCCTCTGCCTGTTTGTTCTGAGCCTTCTTCCAGAGTCACCGGAGATGTTCCAGCTATGCCAGAGGTCTCCGTGTGTCCAGGTTCGCCACCCGAGGTTGCCAAGGGTCCAGCTTCCCTCGCACTGGAGGTCGTCACAGGTGCCCTCTCCCAGCCCGGGACCTCCATGGGTGCAGCTTCGGCCCAGGCTGGGTCCACCGAGGGTGCAGCCCTGACCCAGTCCAGGTCTATCGAGGGTACAGCCATGGCCCAGTCCAGGTCCACCGTGAGTGCAGCTCCTCCTCTGCCTGAAGTCGTTGTTTGGGTCCCTCCTTTTCTGTCTGGGTCTCCGTGGGTGCTGTGCCCCGAAGCCAGTGTGGGTGCTGAGTTCTAGTATGGATCCACCATGGGTGTTGTGCTCAAGTCCGGGGCTCACCGTGAGTGCAGCATTGGTCCAGTCGGAGCCCACCGAGGGTGCAGCATTGGCCCAGCCCAGGCCCACCGAGAGTGCAGCTCCGCTTCTGCCCGGAGCTACCAAGGGTGCAGCTCCGCTCCTGCCCGGAGCCACCACGGGTGCTGTATTACTCCAGCCTGGAGCCACTGCGGGCTGCATTGCTCCAGCCCGAAGCCACCGCGGGTGCCGCATAGGTCCACCCCGGAGCCACCGCGGGTGCTGCATTGCTCCAGCCCGGAGCCACCGTGGGTGCTACTTCACTCCAGACCGAAGCCACCACGGGTTCAACTTCTTCCCAGTTTGAGACCACCGAGAGTGCTGCTGGCCAGACCGAGGGCATCGTGGTCCCCCTTCCTCCTTCGCCAGATGCCGTCGTGGTCCCCCTTCCTCCTCTGCCAGATACCGTCATGATCCCCCTTCCTCCTCTACCTGACGCCGTCATGGTTTCCCCTCCTTCTCTGCTGGACGTCGTCATGGTTCCCCTTCCTGTACTGGGTGCCGTTGTGGTTCCCCCTCCTTGGCTCTCCTTCCTATCATTGAGTCCTCCCATGGGGGAGCCGCCTCCCGGGCCACCATTCCTATTCAGGTGGCTTAAGAACTCTGGTCAGCCACCTGACGGACTGAGCCATTTGGTTGGGTGGCCCATGCTCTCTAGCAGGCCACCCAACTTGGACCACCTCGCCGTCAGGCCTGGGACTTTGGTCGCCCCCCTGAACTCTCCAGCTCCTTGGCCCGGGGGTCCTAATTCATTGTTACTGACTGGTGTGGGTCCTGAGTGGGGTTTGTTTTGTTCCATCCTGGCCTGTTCCCCCCATCACCCACCCTGGGTAGGTCATTGTGGTTCCTGCTTGGGGGGGCGGGGGGGGGGTCCTTTTTCTTTTGGTGTTACCATGGGATGCCTGGGTTCCACCCTTTGAGAGGGGGGCTCTGTCATGAGCCAAGTGCTGGAAAATTCCACCGGACTCGGTCTCATGGCTTTTTCTATGTATTCATCTGTTGCACTTTATGCCTTTTGGGTTCATGTATTTATGTTCTGCTTGTCATTTTTCTGTTTGTGTTAGTGTTATATTTTTATTTTCTGTACTTATTCGTAAGTATACTATGGCATGATGTGTTATCCTTTTATCTCCAGTATTGTCCTTTTTTTCTGTTGACAGCTGTCAGTGGGCGTGAAGCTTTGTGTGGGCGTGCCCTGTCAGCTGTCAATCTGTGGTTTGCCCCCCTCTCACTCACCCAGCTGATCTTGATCATGTATTATTACCTTCTCCTGCCTGCTCGGGCACCCACACCTGCCAATTATTATGTAATGGGTTTTGAGCCCTATTTAAGGGCTCTATGTGCATTTCTACTTTGTTGCCACTTTAGCTTTCTAATCCACATCTCCACCAGAGCCCTGCTTTGCTCTGGTGAGTATTTTGTAAGTAACCTCCCTCTCGTTTGACTCTTTGTTTTTTGAGCACTTTATGGAACTTTGTGTTTATCCTTTGATTTAATAAACTGCACTAACTAACAGTTCAGCGCGTGAGTCTCGCATTTCCTGCTCTGAAGGGCAATTCATGACAGTGTGCCTCTATAAATCATGTCCAATCAATTGAATTTAATGCAGGTGGACTCCAATTAAGCTGGAGAAACATCAAGGATAATCAGAGGTAACAGGATGCACCTGAGCTCAATTTTGAGCTTCATGGCAAAGGCTGTGAATACTTATGTACATGTGATTTCTTAGTTTTTTTATTTTTAATAACTTTGCAAAAATCTAAAAAAAAGAAAAAACTTTTCACATTGTCATTATGGTGTGTTGTGTGTAGAATTTTGAGGAAAAAAATATTTTGTTAGGTATGTTTTTTAAGAATGTTTGTTAGCTATCTTCCCTTTAGGATGGAGCATTCAAGAAGGCAATCAGTGGCAGGCTTTAAAAGGAACTCCGATTATATTGGCATGTTAGCTCTATATGCTTTATTTTTATGTTAGTAACATAACTATAATATAATTTTTTTGAAAATAATTCCCAGTTTTATATACTTTTAAAAAACTTTATTACGATGTAAATCGCCATTTTTGTTTACGTCGCAATGCATTCTGGGTAGTGACGTAGAATGGTTGCAGCCGTTTTTTCTGTCTTATACAAGCCAAGAAGCGAAGCTACTAACTACTGCCATTTGTCAGTGAAAATGCCACATTGCGCGGCTTTTGGATGTAATTTCCAATCAAAGGGAAATAAAGAGAGCGGGGTAAGCCTCCATAGCTTTCCTAAAGAGGGAAAGTGGAGGAAAAAGTGGGGCGGCAGCGGCTCAGAAGGTAGAGCAAGTCGTCTAATAACCCGATGGTGGACGGTTCGCATCACGCTCTCCCCAGATATCCTGCCGTTGTGTCCCTGGGCAAAACACTTCACCCGCATTGCCTCCACCGCCCATAACACTGGGTATGAATGTGTAAAAATGTTTAAATGTTTGGTGGAGGCCGTTGGCGCCGATTGGCAGCCACATTTCCGTCTGAGTGTCTGTGATCACGCACTACAGCGCACGCTTGATAAAGCTGACTTATATATTAATCACGCTATGATAAAGCACGATATCGCTCAAAGCGCGTGCATGAGACATGTCTGTGATCACGCGCTATAGCGCACGCCTGATAAAGCTGACATATATATTAATCACGCTGTGATAAAGCACGATATCGCTCCAGCATGTGGCACCGGGATTCCTCTCTGTTCCTGAAGTGCAGGACAGAAGAGGATGCGAGGTGCATCTGCATAGTGATCAGTCCATACCTCTCACGCTGAGCGCTCTGCCAGCCCCGTACGCTGTGGGGGTCACACACGAGGTGTTCCTCCACACTTTCAATAATTTTTTTTCCCGTATATTTTTCTTTTTGGCGTACAGAAATGGCAATATGCCCATATTTGCTAAAATTGCATTTTCCCCGTATTAAAATACGGCGAAACCATATCACTTGACAGGTATGCCGTGACAAAATTCAAACCGTGATTCGCTTGAGTGTGCACAAGCGAATCACGCACTATAGCGCATGCCTGATAAAGTTGACATATATATTAATCAAGCTGGGATAAAGCACGATATCGCTCAGAGCGTGCGCTTTGCTCAAGCGAATCACGGTTCGAATTTTGTCACGGCATACCTGTCAAGTGATATGGTTTCGCCGTATTTTAATACAGGGAAAATGCAATTTTAGCAAATACGGGGGCGTATTGCCATTTCTGTACGCCAAAAAGAAAAATATACAGGAAAAAAAATTATTGAGAGTGTGGAGGAACACCTCGTGTGTGACCCCCACAGCGTACGGGGCTGGCAGAGCGCTCAGCATGAGAGGTATGGACTGATCACTATGCAGATGCGCCTCGCATCCTCTTCTGTCCTGCACCTCAGGAACAGAGAGGAATCCTGGTGCCACACACTGGAGTGATATCGTGCTTTATCACAGCGTGATTAATATACAGTGGGGCAAAAAAGTATTTAGTCAGCCACCAATTGTGCAAGTTCTCCCACTTAAAAGATGAGAGAGGTCTCCAATTTTCATCATAGGTATACCTCAACTATGAGAGACAAAATGAGAAAAAAAATCCAGAAAATCACGATGAAGGATTTTTAATGAATTAATTGGTAAATTCCTCGGTAAAATAAGTATTTGGTCACCTACAAACAAGCAAGATTTCTGGCTCTCAAAGACCTGTAACTTCTTCTTTAAGAGGCTCCTCTGTCCTCCACTCGTTACCTGTATTAATGCCACCTGTTTGAACTCATTATCAATATAAAAGACACCTGTCCACAACCTCAAACAGTCAGACTCCAAACTCCACTATGGCCAAGACCAAAGAGCTGTCAAAGGACACCAGAAACAAAATTGTAGACCTGCACCAGGCTGGGAAGACTGAATCTGCAATAGGTAAGCAGCTTGGTGTGAAGAAATCAACTGTGGGAGCAATTATTAGAAAATGGAAGACATACAAGACCACTGATAAGCTCCCTCGATCTGGGGCTCCACGCAAGATCTCACCCCGTGGGGTCAAAATGATCACGAGAACGGTGAGCAAAAATCCCAGAACCACATGGGGGACCTAGTGAATGACCTGCAGAGAGCTGGGACCAAAGTAACAAAGGCTACATCAGAAACACACTACGCCGCCAGGGACTCAAATCCTGCAGTGCCAGATGTGTCCCCCTGCTTAAGCCAGTACATGTCCAGGCCCGTCTGAAGTTTGCTAGAGAGCATTTGGATGATCCAGAAGAGGACTGGGAGAATGTCATATGGTCAGATGAAACCAAAATAGAACTTTTTGGTAAAAACTCAACTTGTCGCGTTTGGAGGAGAAAGAACACCATACCTACTGTGAAGCATGGGGGTGGAAACATCATACTTTGGGGCTGTTTTTCTGCAAAGGGACCAGGACGACTGATCCGTGTAAAGGAAAGAATAAATGGGGCCATGTATCGTGAGATTTTGAGTGAAAACCTCCTTCCACCAGCAAGGGCATTGAAGATGAAACGTGGCTGGGTCTTTCAGCAAGATAATGATCCCAAACACACCGCCCGGGCAACAAAGGAGTGGCTTCGTAAGAAGCATTTCAAGGTCCTGGAGTGGCCTAGCCAGTCTCCAGATCTCAACCCCATAGAAAATCTTTGGAGGGAGTTGAAAGTCTGTGTTGCCCAGCGACAGCCCCAAAACATCACTGCGCTAGAGGAGATCTGCATGGAGGAATGGGCCAAAATACCAGCAACAGTGTGTGAAAACCTTGTGAAAACTTACAGAAAACGTTTGACCTCTGTCATTGCCAACAAAGGGTATATAACAAAGTATTGAGATAAACTTTTGTTATTGACCAAATACTTATTTTACCGAAGAATTTGCCAATTAATTCATTAAAAATCCTTCAATGTGATTTTCTGGATTTTTTTTTTCTTATTTTGTCTCTCATAGTTGAGGTATACCTATGATGAAAATTGGAGACCTCTCTCATCTTTTAAGTGGGAGAACTTGCACAATTGGTGGCTGACTAAATACTTTTTTACCCCACTGTATATGTCAGCTTTATCAGGTGTGCGCTGTAGTGTGTGATCACAGACATGTCTCATGCACGCGCTTTGAGCGATATCGTGCTTTATCACAGTGTGATTAATATATATGTCAGCTTTATCAAGCGTGCGCTGTAGTGCGTGATCACAGACACTCAGAGTGACGGAAATGTGGCTGCCAATCGGCGCCAACAGCCTCTCCGGCCTCCATCGAACATTTAAACATTTTTACACATTCATACCCAGTGTTATGGGCACTGGAGGCAATGCAGGTGAAGTGTCTTGCCCAAGGACACAACGGCAGGATATCTGGGGAGAGCGTGATGCGAACCGCCAACCATCGGGTTATTAGACGACCTGCTCTACCTTCTGAGCCGCTGCCGCCCCACTTTTTCCTCCACTTTCCCTCTTTAGGAAAGCTATGGAGGCTTACCCCGCTCTCTTTATTTCCCTTTGATTGGAAATTACATCCAAAAGCCGCACAATGTGGCATTTTCACTGACAAATGGCAGTAGTTAGTAGCTTCGCTTCTTGGCTTGTATAAGACAGAAAAAACGGCTGCAACCATTCTACATCACTACCCAGAATGCATTGCGACGTAAACAAAAATCGTAATAAAGTTTTTTAAAAATATATAAAACTGGGAATTATTTTCAAAAAAATTATATTATAGTTATGTTACTAACATAAAAATAAAGCATATAGAGCTAACATACCAATATAATCGGAGTTCCTTTTAAAAGGGGCCAATTAACACCTGAAGCTGATTGCTGGACCATGCTGCTAACAGAGGAGGAGACTCTTCTTTTAAAGTGGCTGTTACCATTTTAATGACTTGTTCAGTGGTCATAGAAATAACTTGAATCTGACAAAAGTGTTAATAAATAAAAATTCTATGAAAATTAACCAATGAAAATCAGACAATGCTTTTGAATTGTGGTTCAACAGAATTACTTTAAAAAACAAACTCATGAAGCAGGCCTGGACAAAAATGATGGTGCCCCTAGAAAAGATTGAAAATAATGTGACCATAGGGACATGTTCAACCAAGATGTGTCCTCTAATTAACATCACAGGTGTCTACAAACTTGTAATCAGTCAGTCGGCCTATTTAAAGGGTGACAAGTAGTCACTGTGCTGTTTGGTGACATGGTGTGTACCACACTAAACATGGACCAGAGGAAGCAAAGAAGAGAGTTGTCTCAGGAGATTAGAAAGAAAATTATAGACAAGCATGTTAAAGATAAAGGCTATAAGACCATCTCCAAGCAGCTCGATGTTCCTGTGACTACAGTTGCACATATTATTCAGAAATTTAAGATCCATGGGACTGTAGCCAACCTCCCTGGACGTGGCCGCAGGAGGAAACTTGATGAAAAATGGAAGAGACGGATAATACGAATGGTAACAAAAGAGCCCAGAACAATCTCTAAACACATTCAAGGTGAACTCTAAGGTCAAGGTACATCAGTGTCAGATCACACCATCCGTCGTTGTTCGAGCCAAAGTGGACTTCATGGGAGACGGCCAAGGAGGACACCACTGTTGAAAACAAATCATAAAAAAGCCAGACTGGAATTTGCCAAACTGCATGTTGACAAGCCACAAAGCTTCTGGGAGAATGTCCTATGGACAGACGAGACAAAACTGGAACTTTTTGGCAAGGCACATCAGCTCTATGTTCACAGACGCAAAAATGAAGCATACCAAGAAGAGAACACTGTCCCTACTGTGAAACATGGAGGAGGTTCTGTTATGTTCTGGGGCTGCTTTGCTGCATCTGGCACAGAGTGTCTTGAATCTGTGCAGGGTATAATGAAATCTCAAGACTATCAAGATATTCTAGAGAGAAATGTGCTGCCCAGTGTCAGACAGCTTGGTCTCAGTCGCAGGTCATAGGTCTTGCAACAGGATAATGACCCAAAACACACAGCTAAAAACACCCAAGAATGGCTAAGAGTGAAACATTGGACTATTCTAAATCGGCCTTTTATGAGCCCTGATCTAAATCGTATTGAACATCTGTGGAAGGAGCTGAAACATGCCGTCTGGAGAAGGCACCCTTCAAACCTGAGACAAGTGGAGCAGTTTGCTCATGAGGAGTGGGCCAAAATACCTGTTGAGAGGTGCAGAAGTCTCATTGACAGTTACAGAAATCGTTTGATTGCAGTGATTGCCTCGAAAGGTTGTGCAACAAAATATTAAGTTAAGGGTACCATCATTTTTGTCCAGGCCTGTTTCCTGAGTTTGTTTTTTAAAATAATTCTGTTGAACCACAATTCAAAAGCGTTGTCTGATTTTCATTGGTTAATTTTCATAAACTGCAGCACGGTGGCGGAGTGGTTAGCACTGCGGCAGCACAGCAACTCACCCTTGGCCGGGGGATCCTGGGTTCGATCCCAGCCCCCAACCAACAGTGATCTGTGTGGAGTTTGCATGTTCTTCCCGTGTCTGCGTGGGCTTACTCCGGGATTTCTCCAGTTTCCTTCCACATGCCAAAAACATGCAAGTTAGGTTAATTGGCATCAAAAAACTGGGGATTCTAAATTGTCCTTAGGGATGACTGTGAGAGTGAATGGTTGTCTGTCTGTCTGTGTTGGCCCTGTGATGGACTGGCGATCTGTCCAGGGTGTACCCTGCCTCTCGCTGAAAGACGCTGGGATAGGCTCCAGCCACCCCCCCCCCCCGCCCCGCGACCCAAAAAGGATTAAGTGGAAGAAGATGAATGAATGAATGAATTTTCATAGACTTTTTATTTATTACCACTTTTGTCACATTCAAGTTATTTCTGTGACCATTGTGGGTTTTTCTTTCATTAACAGAGGGGTAATGACAAGATAAGCTTTTGGCTTCAATCCTGTTCCTATTCGGACTGCATTTGGATTTTTTGTTTTTATTCTTGTTTTTATGTTGTCTCATTCAAAATAAATATTATCAACCAAAAAAAGTTCTAACACTCATTTCTAACATTTCAGCACTACACTAGGGTCCATCCTAGTCAGATTTGTGTGCCCACTTTGACCACGGTGGATGTTCAAAAATAGGACACATTTGGTTGACTGATTGTTGGAAAGTGGCAGATGTGTGAAAGGGGCTAGACCAGGGGTGTCCAGTCATGTTCCACAGAGGGCCAAAACCCTGCAGGTTTTCCTCACAGCCACCCACTAAAGCAGGTATTTTCACTGATCAGCAATTAGCGGTAAGGAATTACGTGAAATCACCTGATGAAGACACTGGTTTTAAGGAAAACCTGCAGGGTCTTGGCCCCCCATGGTATATGATTGGACACCCCTGGAGTAGACCAGTGGTTAGTAACCTCTACTGTAGAAACAGATTTTGAGCAATAGTTGGCCAGATTTGCATGGACTTGCAAAACATACAGTGTCTATAAAAAGTATTTGGATTTTTTACTTTTTCTTGCTTTTATGACTAGATTAATTCATGTAAGTTTGGCTTCTTAAAAAATCTTTACAGAAAAATTAATTTTATGTCAAAGAAACATTTTACAGAGGTAAATACACAGCTAAATTGGTGTTTGTAGTGTTGAAAGTTCTGTTAAATTGTGAAATGATTTTGAATATAATATTTTATTACAAATTGTGCATATTTTATTGCAAGTTCCAACATGCATTAATGTGTGATTTTAGCTATTTAAAGGCCCTGTCACACCTAGATGATTTGGGCAGCGTTTGCAAAACTTAAAAAATTTGGAGAATATGCTGGCTTATGTCAAATCAGTTATGGCTAAGTTTTGTTTAAGTTAAAAGCATGCCGAAGCACCCTGAACCATGCTGGTATACGACGTAGTTCACCGAGCTCTGAAAATTTTCACCATGGTGAAAGTTTTCTGATGTATCCAGTGTATGGCTGATACATCCCGCATTCACAGAGCAAAGGTTGTAGAGAAGTTATGTGTTCACTTACACACATTAAGTGTCAGCGACTCATAGTTACTCAAAGGTTGAAATATGTTGAGATTAATGTCTAGCGTTCCCCAAAATTATTTCCAACATATGAGTAACACTTTTTGAACCTGTATGTAACTTATTGATTGGGTTTCTAACTTGCAGCTACCCTATAATGGCGTATTTGCAGCGTTGGTTCACAGTAAAAATCCATACAGAGCTCTGCCTGCAGCGCATACGGACGTGCACACACAAAGCTAAACACATACTTTTTTGTATAACAGGACCTGTCGGGGATTTGTCTGAGCACTTTCAAGCTACAGGATAAATATCCAAATCACTGTTTAGCCCTTCCCCCATGTTTTCTTACCTTTGACTGCAATCTGTACCATCAGCTGTCCAGTACTGTTCTGATAAACATGCCAAAATGTCAGAACACTGGAGGAGGTGGATCCAATCAGCTGATTGCCCAAAGCAGAGCTCAGCTGTTTTCCATGATAAATTACACTTTACTGTTGGCTGCGCCTCCCGGTAAAAGCACACTCCATGCATTATCTTGTTTTTTTTTTCATCCATCTAGCCATCCATTTTCTACCACTTTTTCGGAGGTCTGGATCGCGGAGGCAGCAGTTCAAGCAGAGAAGCCCAGACTTCCCTCTCCCCAGCCACCTGCTCCAGCTCTTCAGAGAGGATACCAAGATGTTCCCAGACCAGCTGGAAGATGTAGTCTCTCCAGTGAGTCCTGGGTCTGCCCCGGGGTCTCCTCTCAGTGGGATGTGCCCGAAACACTTCAAGTGGGAGGCGTCCAGGAGGCATCCTGATCAGATGCCCATACCATCAGAACTGGCTTTTTCACTGTGGAGGAGCAGCGGTTCTACTGAGCCTCTTCTGGATGACTGAGCTCCTCACCCTATCTCTAAGGGTGAGTCCAGCAATCCTACGGAGAAAGCTCATTTCAGCCACTTGTATCTGCGATCTCATTCTTTTGGTAATTACCCAAAGCTCATGACCATAGGTGAGGGTAGGAAGGTAGATTGACCAGTAAATCTACAGCTTTGCCTTAGAGCTTAGCTCCCTCTTCACCACAACAGACTGGTACAACGTCCGCATCACTGCAGATGCTTCTCCGATCTGTCTGTCAGTCTCTCGCTTCATTCTCCCCTCACTCGTGAACAAGACTCCGAGCTACTTAAACTCCTCCAATTGGGGCAGGAGCTTGTCCCCAACTTGGAGAGGACAATCCACCTTTTTCTGGCTGAGGACCATGGACTCGGACTTGGAGGTGCCAATTCTCATGCCAGCCACTTCACACTCAGCAGCAAGCCATCCCAGTAAGACCTGTAGGTCATTGCTGGATGAAGCCAACAGGACGACATCATCTGTAAACAACAGAGATGAGATCCTGTGGATGACACTCTCCATTCCCTGGCTGCGCCTAGAAATCCTGTCCATAAAAATTATGAACAGGATCGATGACAAAGGGCAGCCCTGGCGGAGTCCAGCTCTCCCTGGGAATGAGTCAGACCAAGTGTTGGCAATACGAACCAAACTCTCACAACGGTCGTATAGAGACCGAATAGCTCGTAATAACAAGCCCGATACCCCATACTCCCGAAGCACCCCCCACAAAAAACCACGAGGGACGCAGTCAAATGCCTTCTCCAAGTCCACAAAACACATGTCAACTTGTTGGGCAAACTCCCACGAACCCTCGAGGATTCTTGAGAGGGTAAAGAGCTGGTCTGATGTGCCACGGCCAGGACGAAAACCACATTGCTCCTCCTGAACCCAAAGTTCGACCAATGGCCAGACTTTCCTCTCCAGTACCTTGGCATAGACCTTCCCAAAGAGGCTGAGGAGTGTGATCCCTCTAAGGTTGGAGCACACCCTCCGGTCCCCTTTTTTGAAGAGTGGAACCACTACCCCTGTTTGCCTTGCCAAAGGCACTGTCCCCAACCTCCACGCAATGTTGCAGAGGTGTGTCAACCATGACAGCCCTACAACATCCAGAGCCTTGAGGTACTCAGGGCGAATCTCGTCCACGCCCGGGGCCCGTCCACCAAAGAGATTTTTAACCACCTTGGTGACCTCAGCCCCTGTGATGGGTGAGTGGTCCCCCTCGTCTACAAGCCGTGCTTCCTCTGTGGAAGGCGTGTCAGTGGGATTGAGGAGATCCTCGAACTATTTTTCCACCGCCCGACAATATCCCCTGTCGAAGTCAGCAGCGCCCCATCCGCACCATACACAGTATGGCCAGGGAGCTGCTTCCCCCTCCTGAGCCACTGGACAGTTTGCCAGAATCTCTTTGATGCCGACCAAAAGTCTTGTTCCATGGCCTCACCGAACTCCTCCCACACCCAAGTTTTTGCTTCAGCAGCCACCCGAGCTGCACTCCGCTTGGCCTGCCAGTACACCCCAGCTGCTTCAGGTGTCCCACAAGCCAACCAAGCTTGATAGGACTTCTTCAGCTTAATGGCCTCCCTCACCGCTGGTGTCCACCACCTGGTCCTGGGGTTGCCACCATGAGATGCACTGACGATGTTGCGGCTGCAGCTCTGGGTAGCCGCTTCAACAATGGATGTGGAGAACATGGCCCATTCAGACTCCATGTCTCCAGGCTCCCTCAGAATGTGGTCAACATTCTTCTGGAGGTGGGAGTTGAAGGCCTCCCAGACAGGGACCTCAGCCAGACATTCCCAGCACACCCTCACTATACGTTTGGGTCTACCAAGTCTGAATGGCATCCTCCCCTGCTATCAGATCCAACTCACCACCAGGTGGTGATCAGTTGACAGCTCTACACCTCTCTTTACCCGAGTGTCCAAGTCATACAGTCGCAGGTCTGATGACATGATAACAAAATTGATCATTGACCTGTGACCTAGGGTGTCCTGGTGTCAGGTGCACATGTGGACACCCTTATGCTTGAACATGGTGTTTGTTATGGACAAACTGTGGTTAGCACGGAAGTCCAATAACTGAACACCACTCGGGTTCAGATCGGGCAGGTCGTTCCTCCCAATCACCCCCCTCCAGGTTTCACTGTCGTTGCTCACGTGTGCATTGAAGTCCCCCAGTAGAACAGTGGAGTCTCCAAGAGGAGCACTCTCCAGCACCCCAGTCAGAGACTCCAAAAAGTGTGGATACTCTGAACCATCATTTGGTGCATAGGCACAAATGATGGTCAGGACCAGTTTCCCAACCCGGAGGCGCAGGGAAACAACCCTTTCATCCACCGGGGAAAACTCCAATATAGAGGCAGCAAGGTGGGGGGATACAAGAATACCCAACCCTGCTCGTCGCCTCTCAACCGGGGCAACTCCAGAGTAGGCCAAGTTCCAGCCCCTCTCCAGGAGACTGGTTCCGGAACCGGAGCTGTGTGTTGAGGTGAGGCTGACTATATCTAGCCGGTATCTCTCAACCTCGTACACCAGCTCAGGCTCCTTCCCCACCAGAGAATTGACATTCCACGTCCCATCTCCAGCCTGCCATTTCTGTCTAAAATTTTGGAAAAATCAGTAGCAGCCCAAGTCCACTCCCACCTCTCCACTAATAACATTTATGAAGAGTTCCAGTCCGGTTTCCGTCCCCACCACGGCACAGAAACGGCCCTTCTTAAAATCACAAATGATCTGTTAATGTCAGCAGACTCTGGACTCCTCTTCATCCTCATCCTCCTCGACCTGACTGCAGCCTTTGATACCATTTCTCACCCCATCCTCTTCCATAGACTGGCATCTCTTGTTTTTTCTGGTACTGTTTTGAACTGGTTCACATCCTACCTTTCTGACCGCTTCCAATTCATCCAGTTAAAATCATACACATCCCAGCCATCGCCCATCTCTTCTGGTGTCCCCCAAGGTTCAGTCCTTGGTCCAATTCTGTTCATCATTTATCTTCCGCCTATTGGTCATATTTTCCGTAAATTTAATATCCAATTCCATTGTTACGCTGACACCCAGCTGTATCTTTCCTCCAGACCTACCGCCAACCTCCCTCCCACCTCCCTCTGTGACTGCCTTCATGAACTCACTTCCTGGTTTTCCTCTAACTTTCTTAAACTTAACAGTGATAAAACAGAAGTCCTCTTAATCGGTTCAAAATACACCTTTTCAAAGTCAAACAGTATCACCATCACCATTGACAACACTACTGTTTCCCCCTCCCCTCAAGTCAAAAACCTTGGGGTAATATTGAACACCACCCTCTCCTACAAATCCCACATCAATAATGTCACCCGGTCAGCATTTTTCCACCTACGTAACATCAACCGTCTCCGTTCCTCCCTCATCCCTGCGAACACCGCCATCCTGGTCCATTCTCTCATTACCTCCCACCTGGATTATTGTAACTCCCTCCTTTCTGGTCTCCCCCTCAAATCTCTTAAAAAACTTCAACTGGTCCAGAATGCTGCCGCCTGGATCATTACCAGAACTCCATCCACCCATCATATCACCCTGGTTCTGCAGCACCTCCATTGGCTCCCCATCAAATACCGCATTGACTATAAAATCATCCTCCTCACCTACAAAGCCCTCCATGGCCTTGCCCCCCCATACCTGGCTGCACTCCTCTCCATCCATACACCATCCAGAACTCTCAGATCATCAACTACCATTAACCTTATTGTACCTCCTGCACGCATGACCACCATGGGCCTCCGATCATTCAGCTGCACCGCCCCCCGCCTCTGGAACTTCCTCCCACCGGACCTCAGGAACTTAAACTTACTTTTTACCTTCAAATCCCACCTCAAGACTTTTCTGTTCACTAAGGCCTATTCTTTGTGATTCTTGTACTTGTGATGTGTTTTTAAATGTGTTTTATTGATTGTTTTATTCTTGTACGACATCCTTGAGTGCCTTGAAAGGCGCCTTAAATAAAATGTATTAATATTATTATTATTATTATTATTATTAAAAGCCAGTTTAGGAAGCCTGGGATCAGACTGCCAAGGTCTCTGCTTTTGATTGCCACCTGATCCACATAGCACTGGACCCCCATAGTTCCTCCTGCAGGTGGTGAGCCCACTGGAGGATGGACCCATGTACCAATACATTATGTATATGTCCAACTCTTTATGGATATGTGATGCATATGGACAAAAGTGAAAATTTTGCAAATGCCAGCGTTTTAGATAAATTTTTATGCGTTTGGCAGATGCTGCCTAAATCATCGAGGTGTGACAGGGCCTTAAGATCTATACCAGAGAGTTACCTGTATATCTCTTTTGATTTTGTGATTTAAAAAAAATAATGATTGTTTAATTATTGTTATTGTTTAATTGAATTGATCATTGTACTCTGTGCTTACATTGTATTTTGTAATACTAAAGAAAATAGGAAGTGAGGACTGCCCTCATTTCTTGAACTGTGGATGTGCACATTTTTCTAATATGGTTCCCGAGATTATGAGAGTTGGTTTTATCACATGGTCTGGAGATATGGACCAAGGGTATAAATAATCTGCATTTCCAGCCTCAGAGACTCTTTCCTCTGATGTGCTCAGAAGGCCAGAGGTAGAAATTCACAACAGACTTATCTACCCAAACAGACTTCCCTTTTTGCATGGACTTCCACTCAAACATAAAAGGTAATTGCAGATTCTTTTAAACATTTCATTGAGTTAGCAGTGCCCAAAAACTAGTGTTATTCAAAAGATTGATAGCTGGAACAAACGACTGCATTAGGTCCTATTTGTTCATCACGGGTGATAAAGTTGAGAAGCAAGCAAGGCCTCTTGCTCTCCTGCACTCAGATACAGTGAGTTTTGCTCCACAGTCAGGAGTGCAACACCATCCTCAATGTTTAAATTGAGATGGTTGAGCATCCAAATTTAAGCTTCTAAAAAATATATATATATGTATATAAACCATTTTCTGAGGCATGCTCAAATTCTAATCTAACATTCAAAATAGAAATGATCCTTGAAGTCATGTAAGACTACTTAAGACCAGCTCTCACACCAACCCTTTGCCCTAATTATTTTCTCCATGGTAGCTTAAATTTGCTTCCCTGTCCTCAGCTGAATAAAGTTTCAAAAGTTTAAAGCACTGGCACAATAATTCATTTCTCATAGGAGAGTCTCACATGGATAAAGTCTTTTTTCCTTGAAGGACTGACTGCACCCCGCTGGTAAGCATTTTGATGAACCACACCACAGCTACACTCTCACACACCTACACAAACACAAACTAAAATAGGAGGCATCAGACTCGGGTGACAAGGGTCACACTTACTAGGGCTCAAAAGCTGTTAGTTTTCTATTTATCGAGAGCAGGGGTGTCAAACTCATTTTAGCTCGGGGGCCACATACCGCCAGATTTAATGTCCAGTGGACCAGACCAGTAAAATAATAGCAAAACAACCTAATGGCAGCTCCAACTTCAGTACAAAGAAATACAAGTCCATTATGAAATGTTTACATTTATTAAACCATTGATCTTTTACAAAATAGGAACAACCTGAGTGATGAAAGTATGAACAACCTGAATTTGTTTTCTTTCCTGCTGTTCTGAACTGAAGCTGCTGACAAACACTATCTTAATAACGATAAAAACAAATGCCATTTAAGGAACCAGATATTGTATTGCTGCCATCTACTGTTTAGTCATGGAACCTGTTTATATTTTGAACTGTGATCCCCGTTATATGGTCACAATAAACCGATTACTGACAATAAACTGATGCCAATGATTAGTTTTCTTGTGTTTGCATGCGCTGAATAAACAGATTACTGGAGGGTAAACCACTTGAGTTAATGAACCCGATTACATGGCCTTTATCGGCTTATTGTGTTTACTTAGTGTTACATATGAGAAATGACCAGGCAGGAGGCGAGTCTTCATGCAGCTAACAACTGAACTTTATTACCATGAACTTGGTTTATATACAGAGTGGGCCGTGCCCGCCTGACGTCACCCAGGGGGTGGGCACGACTTCACATACACACAGTCTCATACCCAACATTCTCCCCCACTTTAGAAAAATGTGAAACCACACATACCATACAATTGAACCTCCCAAATTTAGAACCCGAATCACGCACTAAGAACATGGGGAATAATATATAGTACTAAAACAACCTATCACATTCATACAAAGAACAACTATAATGGACCTTGTGTCATGTGCGGCGAGCGCTCCCCCCCCGCCCCCCCGCTCTCTGGCTCCCTTATCAGACGCACCTGCTGATTCTTGCCTGCCAGCGCTTATAAGGAAGTAATCTTCACTGATTCAACGCTTCAGTGATTCAACTACTGCTTGACAAAACAGCCCTACGTAAGCGGTGCACTTCCTATGACATTCGCTAACGATTTTGTCTCTTTCAGGTCGCTGCCAGCGGAGCGGTGCGTCTGCGGGGATTTGGTGCGCTCGCCAGCCAATTGCTCCTCCTCAAAGCAGCCTTCCCTCTTTGCCCGGTCAGACCCGTTCACCTTCCCTGTCCAGCAGTTCCACCTGCTGGTGCTTCTCCTTCGCTGGGTTCTGTGCGGGTCTCCTTCCATCTCCCACGTGAGTGGCATTATCTGTTTACCCACTTGTACTCCATTCCTCTCTAATCAGGCTCGTTTGTTCTCCGCGGGGCTCTTGCTAATCTGGTGGGTGACTGACGTTTTTCTCCTCAAGTTGCTGTATTCAAACATTATAATAAAAGGTCAAACACTTCTTTTTTGTTCGCTTGGTGACTGCACGCTGCGCTCAGGTGGCTTGTCCAGCTAATATGACTGAACGAGCCAGCCAGAGTCACCACCTGGCAGGTGCATCATCATCAACCGATCACTCCGCGCTCCACCGCCTCAACGTTACAGAGAGGCAGGTGGCTGAGCACACTCAGCTGCTGCAGGCAATTGCGCAGCAGCTAAATGTCATTACTGATCGATTGGGCCATGCTGGTGCCCCGGCTGCTCCACCTTCACCTGCTCCTCCTTCTTCTATTATCCGCCGAACCCTTACTATTTCCACCCCTGTCCCGTACGCGGGGGAGGTGGGGAAATGCAAGGACTTTTTATGCCAGGTTCGGCTTTATTTTGGGCAGGTGCAGGGGGAGTTCCCGGACGACATCTCCAAAATTCAGTTTGTTCTTCTGCTTCGGGGCCACGTTCTTAGTTGGGGCTGTTATCGATAGTCAGAACTTCGCCACCAACGTTTGACCAATTTGTGGCTGAGTTTACCCGCACCTTCGACCTTTCTGAGAGTGAGGGGAACATCATAAGTCGTCTACTGTCACTCCGTCAGGGCAGCCAGTCGGTGGCCGACTACTCGATGGAGTTCTGGGTTGAGGCAGCGGAGTCTGGGTGGAACAAGGTTGCGTTACACAGCGCGTTCCTCCAGGGTCTGAACTCTCGCCTCCGGGATGACTTGGCGGTTTACGCCGTTCCCGCCACCTTGGACGGCCTGATAGATCAGGTGGTCGGGCTGGATAATTGATACCGGGAGCACACTCGGGAGAGCGGTGCCTCCTCTCGCCCGTCCATCACTCGCTCTTTCCCAGCGACTATTGACCAAAGCGAGCCCGACCCCGAGCCTATGGAGCTCAGCTCTGCTCGTCCTCCGTGAGCAGAGATTGAGTGGTGGCGGCGGATCGGGGCGTGTGCCTACTGCATTTCTCTAAACCATAAGTTGGATGCATGCGCCCTTCAGCCAAAAGAACCGTCCCGTCAGTTGCCGCGGGGGGTCTGGCGGGCGGGACTCAAACCAATTCACCCCGGTAGTTTTTCCATTTCGGCCCTCATCCAGCTACCAGGGGTCGAGAAGGAGGGTGTCCGCCCTGATTGATTCCGGGGCAGAGGGTAATTTCATCGCTTCTACACTGGTGCACCAGCTGGGGATTCTGACAATTAAACTGCCGGCTCCCCGTTCTGTGCATACTCTTCCTGGCCAGACGGTGGCGACCATTACTCACGGCACAGTGCAGTTATCCGTCCTTTTGTCTGGGAACCACTGTGAGAAGCAGACTTTTTACGTGTTTCCATGGGCTTCTCACGCTGTGGTACTTGGCTACCCGTGGCTCCAGAGGCACAATCCTATGATCAATTGGGCACAAAATTCCATCACCTCCTGCAGCGCTGTTTGGCTAAGTGCCTAAATTCGGCCGAGTGTTCCCCGTCCCTTTCTGTCTCCTCACCTCAGGTTGAGTCGCCGGACCTCAGCCGCGTACCCAAGGTCTATCACGACCTCGGGGAGGTGTTTAGCAAGTCGCGAGCGTTAGCGCTTCCCTCGCATCGCTCGTATGACTGCGCCATTGACCTCCTTCCGGGTGCGCGGTTGTCATCCAGCAAACTCTATAGCATTTCTGGTCCTAAGAGGGAGGTGATGGAGAGTTACATTAAAGATTCACTGAACACCGGTCTCATTCGGCCATCTTCGGCTCCCCTAGGGGAGGGGTTTTTCTTTCTAGGCATAAAGGACAGGTCTTTGCGTCCGTGCATTGACTATTGGGAGCTTAATGCCATCACTATCAAAGACAAATACCCTCTGCCCCTGATGAACTCCGCTTTCGAGCTCCTGCAGTGTTCCCGCGTATCCTCTAAACTCGATCTACACAATGCTTACCATCTAGTTAGAATACGCGAGGGGGACAAGTGGAAAACGGCGTTCAAAACTCATCTGGGGCATTTTGAATAGTTATTCCATTTGGTCTTACTAATGCCCCCGCCGTTTTCCAGCGCTTAATCAATGACGTCCTCCGCCACATGCTTAATTGGTTTGTTTTTGTCTATTTAGAGGATATCCTGTTTTTGTTTTTTTTTTTCCTCGTACACCAGAGGAGCACGAGACCCATGTTAGAGCCGTGTTACGGCGGCTCTTAGAGAATCAACTATATGCCAAGGCAGAGAAGTGTGAATTTTCTACATCTTCCACTTCTTTCTTTGGCTTCATTATAGCGGAGGGAGAGCTGAGGGCCGACCCAGCCAAGGTGAAGGCTGTGCTTGATTGGCCAACACCCCACTCCCGTAAGGAGCTGCAGTGCTTCTTGGGGTTTGAACTTTTATCGCAGGTTTATCTGAAACTATAGTATGTTCTTAAAGTTATAATAGGCTGACTTCACTACTGTCTTAATGTGGCTGTTAAAATTCAGGTCTGAGCCCAGAACTACACCCAGATTTCTGGCTTGGCTGTAGGTTTTTAGCATCATTGATTGAAGCTGAGTACTAACTTTGAGTCTTTCTTCTTTGGCTTCAGAAACTATTATTTTGGTTTTGTCTTTGTTTAACTGAAGAAAATTCTAGTACATCCACTCTTTAATTTGACCAATGCATTTGATCAGGGTTTTAATTGGACCATAGTTTTCTATTGAGATGGTTATGTAGATTTGTGTATCATCTGCATAATTAGAGTAATACATTTTGTTGTTTTTTATGATTTGCGCTAATGAGAGAATATAGATGTTGAAAAGCAAAAGTCCCAAAATGGAACTTTGGGGAACTCCACAGGTTATTTTTGTTCACTCAGATTTGTAGTTACCTAAGCACATCTGTCGCATGGTCTGTGGTGGACTTTTGCCAGTCGGTGCATCGTGACATGCATTACACAAAGAGCAGAGATAAACAAACCTATCATCTGGTCAGTCACTGCAACAGATACTGGAGTCAGTTTGTCTTGGCCTGCCCTTGCCACTGATAATACCTCTATCTGCCAAGAATGTGTCGCTAGTCCAGCAAAAGCTAGCGGTACTCAAATATTTTGCGAGCAGTTTCATGAAATGGTCAGTCAGAGAGCAACTCCTTCCGGCTCGGACATCACCCAGGTAAACAAGGTCAGGAGTTCCTGGCAGCGGAAGGCGAATTGCAGAGCTGCGTGGAGGAATGTGATCAGACCTAAATGAAACAGTCATTGTCGCCCCCGACAGACTGCTATAATGAGTGGGACTGCACAGCCTTTAACTAAGCTGACCTCTTAAGGTGCTATTTGTATGGACCGAGGCAGCTGAGCAGGCCTTCAATGAATTAAAGGTCCTGTTCACTGGCGAAAAAGTCTTGGCTCAGATCAACCCTCAGCTCCAATTCACCCTGGAGGTGGATGCCTCAGAAACGGGGGTGGGCGCAGTCCTGTCCTAGCACTCATCCCCGGACTTGAAGCTCCGCCCATGTGTGTATTTCTCTCGGCGGCTCACCCTGTCCAAGAGGAACTACAACATGGGTGATCGCGAGCTGCTGGCTATTAAATTGGCATTTGAAGAATGGAGACACTGGCTGGAGGGAGCTGCTCACCCAGTAGTCGTGTGGACCGACCACAAGAACTTAGAGTATCTGCGGTTGGCCCGCCAACATAATCCTAGGCAGGCTCGCTGGGCCTTATTTTTCCAGCGCTTTAACTTTACTGTCACCTATAGGCCCAGCTCCCAGACAGTTCAGTCAGGACGTGACTGACCCCCCCCCCCTCCTGCCCCCAATCCATTCTCCCGCCTTTGTGCATCCTGGGAGCCCTTACCTGGGAGATTGAGAAGCGAGTCCGCCAGGCCCAGTCCTCAGAGCCTGTACCAGCGGGATGTCCCGCCAACCACCTGTACATCCCGGCTGTTCTCCGCAGCGAAGTCATCCAGTGGGGGCACACTGAACGTTTCACCTGTCATCCAGGGGTGGTGTGGACTGTTGACATCATCAGGCGAGCGATTTGGTGTCCTACGCTATGTTGGGATGTGCAGGAGTATGTCAGATGTGTGCCCGGACAAAGCCCCCCCCCCCCCCCCCCCCCCGCTGGTCTTCTTCACCCCCTCCCCATTCCTAGTCAGCCTTGGTCCCACATTGCCATGGATTTCGTCACTGGTCTTCCCCCCTCCCATGGCAACACCGTAATTTTGACCATCGTGGACAGGTTTTCCAAGGCTGTACACCTGGTCCCCCTTCCCAAGCTGCCATCTGCCTCCAAGACAGCGGAGCTCCTCTCCTATCATGTTTTTTTTTTTTTTTTTGTTACTTATTTGTACCCGTAGGTAGATTTGGTTTGCAGTCTGGTGACAAGCCACCGGCTGCCTGTTGTCAGGCTACACGGCATTCCAACGGACACTGTGTCTGACTGGGGTCCACAGTTTACTTCACGGGTCTGGAAGTCCTTCTGCTGTTGCCTTGGTACCGCTGTCAGCCTCACCTCCGGTTACCATCCTCAGAGCAATGGGCAGGCTGAGCATGCCAACCAGTCCCTGAAGACCGTCCTTCGTTGTGTGGCAGCCAAAGACCCCGCTTTGTGGAGCTCCCATCTCACTTGGGTGGAATACTCCCTTAATTCCATGGTCTCCTCGGCTACGGGCCAATCTCCATTCGAGGCGTCCATGGGTTACACCCACCCCCCTGCTTCCCATGGCCAAGAGAGGTTGCAGTGCAGTCCATGGGGGCTCATTTCCATCGCTGCCGCCAGGCCTGGAGATCCACTAGAGCAGCGCTTCAGCATGCCGCTGAGTGCAATCAGCGCTACGCTGACCGCAAGAGGGTTCTGGTGCCAAGCTACAGTAAAGGACAGTGGGTTTGGGTGGCCGTGGACCAGGTGCCGCTGAATACAGTGGGTCGTAAACTCTCCCCCCGGTTCGTGGGCCCCTTTCCTGTCACCGGGAACATCAGTGACTCTGCTGTGCAGCTCCAGCTCCCACGGACGCGCCACATGCACCCTATATTCCATGTCTCCAAGATTAATTCTCTCTTCCAGCCCTCTCTGCCCCCCCCCCCCCCGAAGCCTCCCCCTCCCTCCAAGGTCCCGGGCAGACATGTCACCCACACGGTGAGGGAGATTTTGGACGTACGACGTCGGGGGTTCCAGTATTTGATGGACTAGGAGGGCTATGGCCCACAGCATCGTTCATGGGTCCCTTGGTCAAAGATTCCCGACAAGATGATGGTCCGAGACTACCATCGGGCTCATTGGGAGAAGACTGGGTGACTGCCAGGAGGTGTTCTTTAGGAGTGGGGGCACTGTCATGTGGGTGAGTGCTCACCCCCTCCTTCCTGCTCTCTGGCTCCCTCATCAGACGCACCTGCTGATTCTTGCCTGCCAGCGCTTATAAGGAAGTAATCTTCACTGATTCAACGCTGGCCCATTTGAGTATACTGCTCGACAAAATGGCCCTACGTAAGCAGTGCTCTTCCTATGACATCTACTAACGATTTTGTCTCCTTCGTCTTTTTCAGGTTGCTGCCAACGGAGTGGTGCGTCTGCGGGGATTTGCTGCGCTCACCAGCCAATTGCTCCTCCTCTAAAAAGCCTTCCCTCTTGGCCCGGTCAGACCCATTCACCTTCCCTGTCCAGCAGTTCCACCTGCTGGTACATCTCCTTCGCTGGGTTCTGTGCGGGTCTCCTTCAATCTCCCACGTGAGTGGCATTATCTGTTTACCCACTTGTACTCCATTCTTCTCTAATCAGCCTCGTTTGTTCTCCGCAGGGCTCCTGCTAATCTGGCGAGTGACTGACATTTTTCTCCTCAAGTTGCTGTATTCAAACATTATAATAAAAGGTCAAACGTTTCTCTTGTGTTCGCTTGGTGATTGCATGCTGCGCTCAGGTGGCTTGTCCAGCCGATATGACACCTTGTCCCTTAAAATGTATAAAATAATCCTGAATACTCACATTCACTCACATGCACCCCAGCAAACATTATATACAAAATGCACATATATACACAGGTATTCTCACCAGAAAAAAATATTTTAGGTAACCCCAATGTCTTTGGGCAGCCACCATCTTCTAATCTGCCATGGAGGACCTGGGCAGCCCCATGGCATCTGTGCCCTTAGCCGCTGTCTGCCCCCAGGGTCGAAGCTCCCCTCCCTGGCAAAAATGTCTTTACCCACCATTTGGCACTTTTTCCCTCTGGGCCCGCCGTGCCACTGTTTGGTGCGCTGCCTCTCCGTGCCTGACGAGCTGCTCCCAACTGCCTGGACCTGACTGGCAATGACCGGCCTCACTGCCATCATGGCTCCCTACACTCCGGCCCCCCGTGGTCGCACTTAGGGAAGAAACGAAGCCTGTTCAGCGGCGTCATCTGCTGCCTCGCCGTACCGCCCAGCGCCCTCGTCCAAGGTGCATGGAGCTCCGGCACTGAGGCACTGCCCGACCTCCATGGCACACGGCTGTTGCTGCTCACCTCCGGGGTTCACAACGTCGCTCTTGCTGGTCTCGTCCTCTGACTCCAGCTCCTCGCCGCTGCCTCCAGTACTCACGATCCCGGTGCTCTGCTGCGCTGTCACCACGTCCTGCTATGGCTGTTCCTTTTCTGGGCATTCAGTCATTCCCGTCGCCTCCACTGTCTGACCCGGGCACCTCGACACTATTCTTGGCACCCTCACTCCAGGTGTCCCGCTGCGCTGCCTCTGCGTCATGCAGCTGCTGACCTTCCCCAGAGCCCTAGGCCTGCATGGTCCTGCTCTCCCGCTGTTTAGCAAGCATGCAAACCTCCACTCTCAGCGGGAAGTTGCACGTGGTTGGCCCCTTGCTAGCCTTAGCCGCTAGCTCACGTAGGGCCATGGACTCCCTTCATTTCACCAAGTCCAGCACTTCCTTCAGCGATAGTGGCTCCTTAACTGTTCTTAGTGTTATCTTCAGCCAAGCGCTGTTGGTGCCTTGGGCTAATTTGTCCCTCACTAAGTCGTGCCCGATAGCCCCAAACCCGCACTTCCTAGCTAGGCTGCGTAGCTCCAATAGAAATGACTGAAGGGACTCACCCATCCGCTGTTGATGACTGAATAACTCGCACCATCTCTTGGTGACAGTGGAGGTGTTTTCGAACGTGTTGTCCATTAGCCTCAGACCGTCCTCAACTGAATCTCCCTGGCGCAGCCCGAAGAAAATCCACTGTACTTCGGCGCCAAGAAATTGAACTAGCAAATTTCTCTGTCTCTCCTCACTGACAGAACCCAGGCCCTCTGCTACTATATACACCTAGAACATCTGTTTCCACCAAGCCCATGGAATCGCTGGCTGGCCCTGGTGTTGCAGGAAAAATGGTAACTGTCCCACGCACACTGACATTATACTCCTTGTCGCCAAATGCTACATATGAGAAATGACCAGGCAGGAGGCGAGTCTTCATGTAGCTAACAACTGAACTTTCTTCTTCTTCTCTTGGTTACTGGCGGATAGCAAACAACTGAAAGGTGCATACCACCACCTACTGTACAAGAATGTGTAACATTGTCATTTGAGCCCCACCCCTAAATTCTATGACTTAATCCTGTGTTATTTAAAAAAGGGAAAAGAGAAAGGGAAAAGGGAAAAGAGCCCTTCTCATGATTCTTAGTGCCTCTCCATCTGTTCGCAGAATCCCAGTTAAATCCCATTCCCTACCGGCCTCTTGAACTTCATATTTCATTCTCTCTCGCTTTCATTTTCATACTTATGACAGTGTAATAAGATGTGCTTGACATTTTCTTTTACTCCACATTCTCTACATTTGTCACTTTCGCTTTTCCCCATGGTGAATAAAGCACCGTTTAAACCTGTATGATCCAGTCTGAGTCTTGCCATAATGATGGCTTCCATCCTTTGTTTTATAATTCTTTATTGCAATAGATTTTTGTATTTTGTAATACGATCTACCTTTATGATCTTCATCCCATCTTTTTTGCCATAGCTCAATTCCTTTTTTCTTGATTACTGCTTTCCCTTCACCTTTTCCAAGAGATAATGGTATAGTTATTATAGTTACACTTTTTGCTTATTTGTTTGCACAGTCATTCACTTTCAACCCTTCGTGTGCAGGAACCCAACAAAACTGAATTTCTCCACCGCCCCTGTGTACCCTAAATAAACTGTGATATAGCTCAATCACCAAGTCTTCCATTGTAGATTTTAGTGTCTGTATGGTTTTTAAAGCTGCAAGTAAATTTGTGCACACCACCACCCGGTCCGGTCTGACCTCCTCCACCCACTACAAAGCAATAATTATTGCCACCATCTCTGCTGTAAACACGGATGTATTGTTGGAGAGTCTTTTTGAGATGGTCACTTTAAGCTCTGGAATGTATACTCCAGCTCCAACAGCGCCCTCTTTGTTCTTTGAACTGTCTGTATAGAGCTGCAAGTAGTAATTCAATTCAATTTTTTCAATTCAACTTTATTTATATAGCGCCATTTCACAACAACAGTCATCTCATAGCACTATCAACTGAAGGGGGGACCCCCACAGTTGCAGAAAGACCCCAGCAATCAGGCGATCCCCTGTGAGCAAGCACTTGGCGACGGTGGAGAGGAAAAACTCCCTTTTAACAGGAAGAAACCTCCAGCAGAACCAGGCTCAGGGAGGGGCAGTCATCTGCTGCGACTGGCTGGGGGGTGAGGGGATAGAGAAGAAGAAAAGAACAGACATGTAGAGAGCAAACAGCACGATGGGGACTCAATCTATGGGAGAGAACAAACAAATGTTAATGACCATCAAAAAAAAAATATTTCATAGAGAGTGAGGAAAGGAGTGAGGCCCAGTGCATTACTGGAGGTCCCCCGGCTGACTAAACCTATTAGCAGCATAACTAAGGGAGGGTTCAGAAACACATGATCCCTCCCTAATTGTAGGCTATATCAAAAAGGTAGGTTTTAGCCCTATTCTTAAAAACAGAGATCGAGTCTGACTCCCGAATCCAGATTGGCAGCTGATTCCACAGGAGAGGAGCTTGATAACTGAAGGCTCTGCCTTCAATAATAATAATGTAATTATTGTTACATTATTGTTATGTAATGTAATAGTAATTGTTCCTGAGGTAACTGCTTGTTTTAACACCAGCTTCACTCATATGCCAATCCTTTTTCCTCATTATTACCGCAAACTTGGTTTATATACAGAGTGGGCCGTGCCCACCTGATGTCACCCAGTGGGTTGGCACGGCTTCACATACACACAGTCTCATACCCAACACATAGCCACTTGAATAATCAGATAACTGCAGAAATCCAATCATAACTGGTTTATTAGTGTACATGTAAACATGATCATTGACCATGTTTACATGCACATGAATAAACTGGTTATGATTGAATTTCTGGAGTTCCAAAGCAGATTAAGACCCTTAACCAATTTTTGGCAGGCAAAATGCAGTATTATTGTCCTTTGAGACTTTCACAAGTGCAAGAGAGCAAGTTACAGTATTACATTCACAATTTAATTCTGAACTGAATAAAATCATTTTTTAAGCATGCAAACTGTTTCGATCAACATTAAGACCTTTAATCAATTTTTGGCAGGTGAAATAACACATTTATGAGCTATAACAGCCCTTTGAGACTATTTCACAAGTGTGACAGAGCAAGCTACAGTGTTATATTAACAATTCAACTTTGAAGAAACAAATCAAGTAATTTTTGGCAGATAAAATGTTTGAATCCAAATTGGAAGCCTTAATGAATTTTTGGCAGATGAAGCATGCATTTTATGGATTCTACTTACAATAAAGTGGTGTGAAAAAAGTGTCTGTCCCCTTCCTGATTTCTCATTTTTTTGTTTGTCACACTTAAATGTTTCAGATCATCAAACAAATTTAAATATGAGACAAAGATAACACAAGTAAACACAAAAAACAGTTTTTAAATGAAGGTGTTTATTATTAAGGGTAAAAAAAAATAATTCAAAACTACATGGCCCTGTGTGAAAAAGTGATTGCCCCCTAAACCTAATAACTGGTTGGGCCACCCTTAGCAGCAACAACTGCAATCAAGCATTTGTGATAACTGCCAATGAGTCTTTTACAGCGCTGTGGAGGAATTTTGGCCCACTCATCTATGCAGAATTGTTGTAATTCAGCCACACTGGAGGGTTTTTGAGCATGAACCGCCTTTTTAAGGTCATGCCACAGCATCTCAATTGGATTCAGGTCAGGACTTTGACTAGGTCACTCCAAAGTCTTCATTTGAGTTTTTCTTAAGCCATTCAGAGGTGGACTTGCTGGTGTGTTTTGGATCATTGTCCTGTTGCAGAACCCAAGTGCACTTCAGCATGAGGTCACAAGCAGATGGCTGGACAATCTCCCTCAGGATTTTTTGGTAGACAGCAGAATTCATGGTTCCATTTACCACAGCAAGTCTTCCAGGTCCTGAAGCAGCAAAACAGCCCCAGACCATCACACTACCACTGTGGTGGCATGGGTGGGGGATTCTCTACCCAGAAAAGGCAGCGGGAATAACGGGGAACAATAGACCTGAGGAAAAAGGCAACCGAGGGGTCTCAAATGGGACAGTACGGACTATGCACCCCCCAGGGAGAGGAGGTACTGCCGGAGCCGCTGGAAGAGAGAAGAGTGTGAGCAGTGGCGCTGGTGCTATGATGTTAATGTGCCACACAGGGCTTTGTTCCAAATAGTGTATTATGGCCGGAAGTTCTGGGTCTCAATGCATGGGATTAAAGGTATAAAAGAGGAACGCACAGAGACCCGGGAGCTCTTTTACTGTACTGTATGTTGGAGATGGAATAAAGTTCATGTGTCATTCAGCTCGTTGCCTTGCCTGCTTCCTTTCTCCACATTGGTGACCCTAAGACATGCCATGGAAAGCGAGCTGAGCACCGCCCTGGAGACCACCTGGAGAGAGAGCACCGGCGCTGCGTGCACTGTCTCAGTCAAGCTCCCAGACCTCTGGCTTCACAACCCGACTGGGTGGGTCTTGCACATAGAAGGCCAGTTCGCACTCTGTGGGATAACAACGGACGATACCAAGTATTACTACGTGGTTGCTGTGCTGGATGCACACTCCACGCAACAGGTGATGAGCCTGCTAAAGGAGCTGCCGGCCCAAAGAAAATATGAAGCGCTCAAGAGGATGCTACTCCAGCACTACACCCTTTCTGACAGTGAGAGGGCAGAGAGGCTCCTAACACGTTCGGAGTTAGGGGACAGATCAGCAGTGGAGCTCATGGAGAGCATTTTGGCACTGAGGGGGAAGGACGATGAATCTTTCCTGTTCGCCCACTTGTTCCTCAGGAACCTACCGGCTACAGCGAGAGCGATCCTGGCCAACTTGCCACGACTGGTTGCTAAGGACTACCACGCCCTGGCGCAGGAAGCGGACCGCATCATTTTGGCAACCAGAACGCTCAGCGTGCAGGCAGTGGCATTGGCATCCATGAGGGACTCCAGCGAGGTTGAGGAGCCGTTGGTGGTAGCCGGGACAGACACCAGGAGACGAAGGAACGGGGCGATCTGGTTTTATCATCGCCATTTCAGCTCGAATGCCCAACGCTGCCTGTCGCCATGCCAATTCAAGAGGCCGGGAAGACGGCACGTTCGGAATTCAATAGCAGCTGCAACTGATAGTGACAGCAACAGACTGCTTTACGTCACAGACACACGTTCATGGAGACGGTTTTTGGTGGACTCCGGCTCCCAGAAGAGCCTCATCCTGCCGGTCAGCGCAGACAGTGTGGCAGGAGGCAGCGGTCTCAAGCTTACGCTGCCAATGGATCCACCATCAGGACATTTGGCAAGCGGACACTGACGATATGTTTACACGGATGCAACTTTCAGTGGGACTTTGTGGCAGCTGTATGCCCCCCCCCCCATTTTAGGCACAGATTTTTTATGTGCTTATGGGTTGTTAGTCGATGTTGCTAAAAGGAGATTAATGGATGCTGTCTCTTTTTCCTAACTCCCCTGTACAGCACGGGGAGCTGGGTCAACAACACTGGCTAACGTTAAGTACCAACATTTACTTGCACAGTTCTCAGCACTCAGGGTCCAAACTTTTTCGGCTACGGTAACAAAACACGGGGTCGAACATTTCATAAATACAAAAGGCCCGCCTGTGTTCACGCGTCCTGGGTGCCTGGACGTGGCTAAACTGGCCAGCGTGCACGAGGAGTTTACCAACTTAGAGCAGTTAGGCATGGTCAGGTGCTCCAACACCCCGTGGGCATCCCCGCTTCACATGGTGCCTAAAGCCAACTGACATAACGTTCGGCTCAGGAGACGCACACACACAGGCTCAGAGTAGTTCAAACTGTTTATTAACAACAGGGATGTTTGGGTGCGTGTCTGCGGAATGTTAATGTGTTGGTGGTGGCGTCTGCTTCGGACCCAGAGGCAGGAGACCGTTCAGCCGGCAACCCTATGGGAGAAATCAGACACAGGGTGATGAGCACACACCAACACGGGAGGAGAATAGGCGAGGGAGAGAAGCTTACTTGTTTGGGCAGATGACTGGCGCTTCAAGGATGGAAGCCCGGGAGACAGCCACCTGCAGGGCTCGGTGCAGCAGCGAGGAGAGACGAGGGACGGGATTGTCCGCCGCCGAGGAATCCACCTGTGCACAGGGGAGCAGACTGGAGAGATGAGGTAAGTGAACTTCTTACCGGAGATGAGGATGCTGAAGAGAATGTGGTAGAAGTCCATACAAAGGAAATGAAGTCTACGGCTTCAGGCCGACGCTCAGGGCGAGGCTGCTTTTATCCTTCGCCGCTGACGAGTAGCAGGTGCGTGAGCAGGTGGCGCCGCTGATGAATGGCGCGGCGTGACACCAACGGGTTGTGGTGACCGTGTGGCGATTTCCGGTGCTTGAACAACACCACGGAACACGATCGTTATCCTATTCTGCACATCCAGGATTTTTCCATGCACCTTGCTGGGGCGCGTGTTTTTTCAAAAGTGGATCTGGTCCACGGATACCATCAGGTCCCGGTGCACAGGGAAGATGTTCTGAAAACAACGGAAATAACTCCTTTCAGCCTTTTCAAGTTTTTACGCATGCCGTTCAGATTAAAGGGTGCAGCGCAGACTTTCCAGAGGATGATGGATGCAGTGCTTCACGACCTTGTCCTTCATTTTTGTCTGCTTACAGTAGACGACATTCTGGTAGCTAGCACGTCCGAGGAGGAGCACATCGCCCATCTCAAGACGGTTTTCCAGAGGCTGGAAGCACACGGGCTGATAGTTAACCCAGTGAAGTGCCAGTTCGGTGCACCAGTGATTGATTATTTTGGGCCACTGCATTTTGCCGGAGGGCGCAATTCTGTTACCGGATAAGGTATGCGCTGTGTCGGACTTTCCGCGTCCGCAGACCATAAGAGCACTACAGGAGTTTTTGGGAATGGTTCATTTTTTTAACCGTTTCCTTCCCCAAGCAGCCCAGCTGATGCAGCCATTGTATGCCACGCTTAAAAGAGAAGAAGCCCGCAGAAACCATCGACTGGATTCCCGAGTGAGTCCAGGCTTTTACAAATGCCAAAACAGCGCTGGCGGATGTTGCGTTGCTAGCCCACCCGGACCCGTCTGCACGGATAGTGCTCACTACGGACGCGTCTGATGTTACCATAGGGGCAGTGGTGTAGCAGTATGTGTCAGGTTCGTGGCAGCCGCTCACATTTTTCAGTCGAACTCTGTGCAACAACGAACGCAAATACAACACATTTGATAGAGAAATGCTGACTCTCCACCTGGCGACTCGCCATTTCCAGCTTTGGCTAGAAGGGCGTGAGCTCACCACGTTCGTGGACCATAAGTCGCTGACGTATGCGATGTCCAAGGTCTCGGAACCGTGGTTGGCCCGGCAGCAATGGTATTTGGCCACGATTTCGGAGTTTACCACCGACATTTAACACGTTGCCGGTAAGCTTAACATCATGGCCAATTGTCTGTCGTGCGTGTTAGTCGCCTCGGCCTACATGGGAATAGATTTCTCTGTGATGGCCACGGATCAAGCCGGGGACGTGGACATTTGCGCTCTCCAGTCTGCACCTACTGGATTAAGGCTGGAGAGCAGGGTGGTGGAAGAAGGGTGCCCTTCCTTGCTCTGCGACATCTCCACCGGCCGCCCGCGTCCGGTGGCTCTTGGCGCCATAGCATTTTTGAGTCGTCCACTCCCTTTCGCATCTGGGAGTGCGCGCTTAGGTGAAGCTAGTGGGGGCAAAATTCATCTGGCCGCACTTACACAAGGACATGAAGGAGTGGGCTGCAGCTTGTGTCGTGCGCCAGTGGGCCAAAGTGCACAAGCACACCAGAGCCCCCCTCGAACTGTTCCAAATCCTGGCCAGGAGGTTCGACCACATCCACATGGATTTGGTGGACCCCTCCCGCCATCGCAAGGTTTCATGCACCTTTTAACAATCGTGGACCACACCATGCGCTGGTCTGAAGTGGTCCCGCTGACCTCGACCACATCTGCAGAAGTGGCCCGTGCTTTTTTGTCAGCTTGGGTTGCAAGGTTTGCATCCCAGTCAGACATCACTTCCAACAGGAGTCCACAGTTCATTTTGGAACTGTGGTCCACGATGGCCCAGAGCCTGGGGGTCAAAATTCACCGCACTACTGCGTACATCCCCCAAGCTAACGGATTATGTGAGCATTTTCATAGATCGCTTAAAGCAGCGCTCAGAGCTTCGCTCACAGACACAAATTGGGTCGACCGCCTGCCCTGGGTTCTTTTAGGGTTGCACGCTGCACCTGAGGAGGATTTGGCAGCATCCTCGGCAGAGCTCATTTTTTTCTCAGCCACTGTGGATCCCCGGAGAGTTTTTACTGGAAAACCCCACGCCCAAGGCTTATCTGCCCATGAAATTTTTGCACGGTATGGAGGCTTTTAACGTACCGAACCCAGCCCACCATCATTTTCCCCACACTTTCATCCCCAAGAGTCGACAGAATGCCAGCTTTGTTTTCGTCAGACACGATGCGCACCGGACCCTGCTGTGCCCACTGTATGACGGACTGTTCAGGGTGCTAGAACCTGGAGTGAAACATTTTGTGTTAGACTTGGCAGGTCGTAGGGAGACCGGCTGCATCGACAAGCTGAAGCCCGCTTTTGTGTTGGCAGACCAGCAGGTGGTGTTGGCCCAAGCTCCCTGGCACGGACGTCCACCATGGGTGGCTTTGCAAGTTGGTGTTCCCTCAGTAGAGACCTGCGCACGTGAAGCTGATGTGTCCCCCCCCCTTCCCTCCACAGACTGACGTGCCCTCCTGTATACCTTGCCAGCAGGGTGCTCCGACTGGATCAGCGACCCCCTGCTACAGCTGCTATGGGCGCCGGGTCAAGCCCAAAGGACAGGGGGGTTAGTGCCCTTTCTGGGTGTTCGGGGGGTTGGAGGGGCTGTGTGGTGGCATGGATGGGGGATTCTCTACCCAGAAAAGGCAGCTGGGATAAGGGGGAACAATGGACCAGAGGAGAAAGGCCACCGGGGGGTCTCAAATGGGACAGTATGGACTATGCACCCCCCGGGGATAGGAGGTACAGTCGGAGCCGCTGGAAGAGAGAAGAGTGTGTGCAGTGGCGCTGGCGTTATGATGTTAATGTTCCACACAGGGCTTTGTTCCTAACAGCGTATTATGGTCGGAAGTTCCAGGTCTCAGTGCATGGGATTAAAGGTATAAAAGAGGAATGCACAGAGACCCGGGAGCTCTTTTACTGCACTGTATGTTGGAGATGGAATAAAGTTCACATGTCGTCCAGCTTGTTGCCTCACCTACTTCTTTTCTCCACACCACCACCATATTTTACTGTTGGTATGATGTTCCTTTTCTGAAATGATGTGTTACTTTTACACCGGATGAAATGGAACACACACCTTCCAAAAAGTTCAACTTTTGTCTTGTCAGTCCACAGAGTATTTTCCCAAAAGTCTTGGTGATCATCAAGATGTTTTCTGGCAAAAATGAGATGAGCCTTTATCTTCTTTTTGCTCAGCAGTGGTTTTCGTCTTGGAACTCTGCCATGAAGGCCATTTTTGCCCAGTCTCTTTCTTATGGTGGAGTTATGAACACTGACCTTAACTGAGGAAAGTGAGGTCTGCAGTTCTTTGGATGTTGTTGTGGGGTCTTTTGTGACCTCTTTGATGAGTTATCGCTGCGCTCTTGGGGTAATTTTGGTCAGCTGGCCACTCCTGGGAAGGTTCACCACTGTTTCATGTTTTCACCATTTGTGGATAATCGCTCTCACTGTGGTTCGCTGGAGTCCCAAAGCTTTAGAAAAGGTTTTATAACCTTTTCCAGACTGACAGATCTCAATTACTTTGTTTCTCATTTTTTCCTGAATTTTTTTGAATCGCAGCATGATGTCTAGCTTTTGAAGATCTTTTGGTCTACTTCGCTTTGTCAGGCAGGTCCTATTTAAGTGATTTCTTGATTGAGAACAGATGTGGCAGTAATCAGGCCTGGCTGTGGCTCGAGAAATTGAACTCAGCTTTCCAAAGATGTGATAAACCACAGTTAATTTATGTTTAACTGTGGTTTATCAGTGGGGGGGGGCACTTTTTCACACAGGGCCATGTAGGTTTGGATTTTTTTTACCCTTAATAATAAACACCTTCATTTAAAAACTAATTTTGTGTTTACTTGTGTTATCTTTGTCTAATATTTAAATTTGTTTGATGGTTTGAAACATTTAAGTGTGACAAACATACAAAAAAAAAAAGAGAAATCAGGAAGGGGGCAAACACTTTTTCACACCACTGTATATAATTATAGGAGGTAAATAATGCACAGTCACAAGTTTTCATGGGAAAGAAAAGCTTTATTGACTTTTACATCGTTACACACGGATTTTGCTAATTTCAGCACACTTTTCTTCACATATAAGGCAAAACATTAAAAGCTGATATAGGATCAAATATCATCTCTGATTATTATAACACAAAACTCATGTGTCTAAAATTATGACTAATCCCTCACTGCATCAAATATTCACAGACATACCTTTGCTAATTGCATGGACTAAAAGTTATATCTGCTTTGCTCAAAAGCAGCTGTCAGCCTCAGAATCGGAAGAGAAATGGCTTTAGCTGAGTGAGGCGCACTCCCGCAGTGAGCCGATCAGTTTCTGGTGGCAGTGGCCCATCACTTTTTGGCAAGACACCTGCAGCTTCTCTTGTTTCGAACATGTTCAAAAAATCTTGTGACAAGAAAAACAAGTTCCCACTGTGAAAACATCCGGTAAATGGCAGCAAACTGGCGCCCCCCCCCCCCACCACCCGCCAAGCTGCAAGACATGGGGGTAAATGTATTTTTAAAGAACAGTTATGAAATACAGTAAATACCGTGACATTTCAGTGTGTGCTGGATCCAGCATCCATAAAAAAAAAACTTGTTGCATATTTTTAGTAATGTTATGGGTGAGAAGGGATAATAGCAGATACAGGTGGGAGAAGTTTGCCTTGGAGTCTTTCTGGAAGAAATCCTGTCCTCCCTATCTGCATAACAGACTCCCTCAGTGTAAATTGGGGCTCCCTTTTGTGTCTGCTACTCTTGTATGACCCCAAATGGACAAATTGGGAATAACAGTTACTTTATTGAAAAAGTGCTGCTCGGGTATTCTATTATTTAATTTTCACATTTTGCAAAGTCATCCTGCGGGCTGGTTTGGACTCTCTGGTGGGATTGATTTGACCCATGGGCTGTATGTTTGACACCCCTGGTCTAGAGCCTAAATATCCTATAACAGTTCAAAAATATAAATCTACACTGAAAATACATAACACTAGACTCACGGTTGGGGTGATAGAAATTTGCTGTCTTCACTAATAATTTCCAAGGTGACTGTAGCATAAATACACCAGTGTCTCACTTGTCGAGTACCTGTTTAATCAATATCCCTGGCTACAGTTACACCTTGAAGACAAAAAACACTCCAGGCAACTGAAAAAGATTATTGAAATGTATAAATGAGGGGACGGATACAAAAAAGTTACCAAGTTACAGAACATCCCCTGGAGTTCAGTTCAATCTGTCATTAATTATTGAAAGGAATATGGTACATGTGTAAATCTGTCTAGACCTGGCCATCCCCACAACCTCACTGACCATACAAGAAGACTAGTGAAGGAGGACATCGACTCCTGTGAGTACTCTGAAGAGTTAAAAGCTTCAGCAGTTGACAGGGAAGATACTCTGATACAGCAACTGCTGCAGGGTTCTTAACCAGTCAGTTTTATGGGAGAGTGGCAAAGAAAATGACATTGTTAAAAAAGCTTCACCAGAAATCAGCCAAAGTCATGTGGGAGACACCAAGGTAAACTGGATGAATTTAATATGGGCTTGTAGAAGATCATGAGTAGAAGGTGTTCAAGACCTTTAATTCACAAGTGTCTTTATATTATAATCACAGCTTCAATTCATAAGTGTCTTTATATTATAATCACAGAAGTGACCTCCATTTCACTTAGCCTTTTCCTCCAAAGGGCATCACACACAAATGCTATGAACCCGCAGATGCTGAGGGGGGCCCCCAAAACCCTAGGATGAAACACAGAGAACATGTTGTGGAAAACACATGTTTTCCTATAGGACAGCCTTTTATAATCCATCGGGGAATGGCGGGGGGGGGGGGGGGGCACATTCCCCAGGAGGCTGGGGAACCCCGATTGAAAAACACTGCTCCATAATAATTTTTCTTTTTTTTTTGTACACTCACGGTAAATCTTCCGAGGTCTACCGCAGTCATATAAATGCAAACCTGATCTGGAGAAGCAGCATCATTTATGCCTGGATATTCATCATGGCTTCCAGTGCAAGTAGTCCATAATATCATGTACTGTGGGTAAAATAAGTATTGAAGGCGTCACTGTGGAGAGCGTGAAATGAAGAGGCTGAATTTATTTCTCAATTCAGGTTTATTAACCATCACGTGTCTCCAACATCCTCTCAAACAGAAAAGAGAAAGAACTTCCCACATCTCCCCTTTTTATACCCAGGACATCAAAGTACAGAGTCACATTGTCATTCAATCCCCAGAGACAATACATCACCCCCCAGGTCTTCTCTTCTCCACCTAAAACCCTGGTGGTCAGGAAGTCTTCTCAGAACCATTTCTAAAGACAGATTTCACACCCTCCTGCTATCCCCAGGAGGTCCAGACTTATTGTTCCTTCTAAGACGTGAGGTAACAGTAATATACATATGCAGCCTAAGCATCTCAAATATGTGTACCACATGACCCCCCCCCCAAACGTCGAAGATGAAACAATACAACATAGTCTACACCACATGATAAAATCACAAACATTAGTCCATAAGCTGTCTGGGCTTCAACGGTCTTCCGAACTTGCTGTAAGCGGGCTTAGCCGCTCCCGCGGCGCCATCCTGCAGTGGATCCGCTATCTGAGGATGAGAACTGTTAGTCAATCCCTGAGGGGGCTCTGGGGCATGCTCCCTGGGGAGTCTGCCGCGTCGAGGAGCCCTCGCCACTTGCACAATTTCATCAGCCATCACAAAAGCAGGTTTAAGTCTGTCTATACCAATTGTTTCCCTCCTGTCCCCTAAATCTAGCAAAAAATGCTTATCACCTGCTTCCAGCACTCTATATGGGCCGTCGTAAGGTGGTCGCAGGGTTGGGCGCTGAGCCTCGTGCCTGACAAAAACAAACTCTGCGTTTTTTTTTAAAGATTTAGGTACAAAAACACGCGGAAAAGTGTGATGAACAGGGCCCGGACGCATGTCCGCTCCCGTGTCGTTCAGTGACCGCTGAGCAGGGGAACGCTCTGGCGCCGGATTATCAGGAAGAAACTCTCCTGGCAGCCGGAGTGGTTGCGCAAACACCAACTCAGCTGGGGAGGCTTTTAAGTCCTCTTTAGGTGCAGAACGCAACCCTAATAAAACCCATGGTAGTCTGTTTACCCAATTTGCATCCGTAAGCGACGCTCTGAGGGCTGCTTTCAATGACCTATGAAAACGCTCACATAAACCATTAGCCTGGGGGTGGTACGCGGTAGTGCGGTGGATTGTTATCCCCAGGCTGCGGGCCATCGCTGACCAAAGCTCGCAAACAAATTGAGGCCCCCTGTCGGACGTAATATCCGACGGGACCCCAAAACGCGCTACCCAAGCCGTTAAAAATGCACGGGCCACCTCTGTGGCTGTGGTTGATGCCAGTGGGACCACTTCAGGCCAACGCGTGGTGCGGTCCACCATTGTCAAAAGATGCGTGCACCCCTGCGACGACGGTAGGGGGCCTACAAGGTCGACATGCACATGATCGAACCTCTTGGCCGGGATGTGAAACGACTCTAAGGGGGCTTTTGTGTGTTTGTGTATTTTGGCCCGCTGGCAAGCCATGCAGGCTCTTGCCCACTCCTTAACGTGCTTGCACAGGCTCGGCCAAACAAACTTCTCTCCTACCATTTTCACTGACGCGCGCACCCCCGGGTGCGCCAGAGAGTGAATCAAGTCAAAAACACAGCGGCGCCACGCAGCCGGCACTACCGGATGCAGTCGTCCGGTAGAGACATCGCAGATTGGGGGGGGCATACCATTTTGCAGCCTCCTGCTCTCCAGCCTTAACCCTGTTGGTCCAGACTGGAGCGCGCACACGTCCGCGTCGCTACCCTGATCCGCAGCCATGGCTGCATAATCTATCCCAAAGTGGACTGGGGCCGCGTACGCTTCCGCGCTGCTATTTTGCTCTGCGGCCGCGGTAGTGTAATCTACCTCTGCGCGGGCTGGAGCGGTTACGGCGCGAGAGAGGCAGTCTGCCACCACATTAAGTTTACCCACTACGTGTTGAATATCGGTAGTAAATTCTGAAATTGCAGCCAGCTGCCTCTGCTGCCGGCCCGACCATGGTTCCGAAACTTTGGCCATCGCGAAAGTGAGCGGTTTGTGGTCGACAAACGCGGTGAAACGCCGACCTTCTAGCCAGAACTGGAAGTGATGAATGGCTAAGTGGAGCGCTAACAACTCCCTGTCGAACGCGCTGTATTTTCGCTCGGCCTCGCGCAAGATCCTGCTGAAAAAGGCCAGCGGCTGCCAAGCCCTGTCAACATGTTGCTCCACTACCGCCCCTATGGCCACATCTGACGCATCAGTGGTGAGCGCTATGCGGGCCATTGGGTCTGGATGAGCCAACAATGCAGCGTCTGCAAGGGCTTTTTTTTACCTCCGAGAATGCGCACTCCGGGGACCATTCGATTGCATTTGAGGGTTTTTGTTTTTTAAGCGCGGCATACAATGGTTGCATGAGCTGCGCTGCGTGGGGGAGGAAACGGTTATAAAAATTCACCATTCCCAAAAACTCCTGTAGTGCTTTAACCGTTTGTGGCCGGGGAAAATCTGCCACTGCGCGCACTTTGTCCGGCAGCGGAACTGCCCCCTCTGGGGAGACGCGGTGCCTCAAAAAATCAATCTGCGCCACCCCGAACTCGCACTTCGCTGGGTTGATTATTAACCCGTGCTCCCCCAACCTCCGGAAAACTGCCGTGAGGTGCTTTTCGTGTTCTTCTTCGGACGCGCTGGCTACCAAAATGTCGTCCAGGTAGATGAACACAAAAGGAAGATCGCGTAACACCGCGTCCATCATGCGCTGGAAGGTTTGCGCAGCGCCTTTAAGCCCAAATGGCATGCGCAAAAACTCAAAAAGTCCAAACGGAGTTATTACCGCTGTTTTGGGAATGTCCTCAGCGCGTACTGGAACTTGATGATAACCGCGGACCAAGTCTATTTTAGAAAAAATGCGCACCCCCGCCAGATGAACCGAAAAATCCTGAATATGGGGAATTTGGTAGCGGTCGTGCGCTGTGGCGTTGTTCAACCTGCGGAAATCACCGCAAGGTCTCCACGAGCCGTCAGCCTTAACGGCGACGAGTCCGCCTACAGGAGAGAGGTGGCCCAGCTGGCGTCCTGGTGCAGCAATAACAACCTGCAGCTGAACGCTCTGAAGACAGTGGAGATGATTGTAGACTTCAGGAAAGTCACTACTCCTCTGCCCCCCCTCACCCTCTCAGGCTCTCCCATCACCACTGCTGATTCCTTCCGCTTCCTAGGCACTACCATCACCAGGGACCTCAAATGGGAGCTGACCATCAGCTCACTCATCAAAAAAGCCCAGCAGAGGATGTTCTTCCTGCGGCAGCTGAGGAAGCTCAAGCTACCCACCAAGATGTTAGTGCAGTTCTACACAGCCATCATCGAGTCCATCCTCACCACCTCCATAACCGTGTGGTACGCAGGAGCCACTGCCAGGGACAGACTAAGGCTGCAGCGCGTCGTGCGCACTGCTGAGAAGGTGATCAGCTGCAAGCTCCCATCTCTCCAGGATCTGTACATCTCCAGGACCCGGAGGCGTGCTGGCCGGATCATAGCCGATCCCTCACACCCTGGTCATGTACTGTTTGCCCCCCTCCCCTCTGGTAGAAGACTTCGGTCCATCCAGACTAAAACCTCCCGTCACATGAACAGCTTCTTCCCCTCTGCCATTAGACTGCTGAACACTAAGTGACTCTCGTGCACCATGTACAGCAGCTCAACCAGACTCATGTCAATCATCACTGTTTTCTTCCTGCATTACCGACTGCACTATATAGTTCTCCACAGTATCTGCTGCTGGCTAATATATATTTTAACTGTTGACCAGTATCACTTAATCTTATCCTACACTTTATTACATGTATAGTTTATTTCTCTTATCTTATCATGTTTAATGTTGCAGCATTGTACCGAGACAAATTCCTAGTTTGTGTACTACATGAACAATGGCAATAAACCTGATTCTGATTCTGATTCTGATTCTGATTCTTAGGGACCATGTGGAGCGGGGAAGCCCATGGGCTTTTCGAACGCCGAATGATGCCCAACCTTTCCAGGTTGGCGAACTCCTCGCGCGCTATGGTCAGTTTAGCTGCATCCAAGCGCCAAGCTTTTGCAAAAACGGGGGGACCAGCGGTAGTGATAAAGTGCTCCACCCCGTGTTTAGCAACGGCTGCTGAAAACGTGGGAACCGTGAGTGCTGGAAACTGAGTGAGGAGTGTGTGAAACTTACCGCCTGCTGTGGCGACGTTGGCTTGTGCTGTGGGCGGGGACACTCGAGCGGCACAAGGGATAGAGTAAAAAGAAAGTGCATTAACCAAGCGTCTATTGGGAAGATCAACCAACAACCCATGTGAGCACAGAAAATCAGCACCTAACATGTTGAAACTCACCGCCGCTATAATAAAAGTCCACTCATATGTGCGGCCGTGCAGGGACAGAAGCAGAGTCCTTTCACCGAAGGTCTTAATGCTCGAGCCATTCGCCGCTGATGCTCCGTGACTCCCGGGGCCAGCCAGCCGGTCAGCGTAGGTTGGCATGATGAAACTCACTTGGGAGCCTGTGTCCACAAGGAATTGCCTCCCAGAACGCGCATCCGTCAGGTAGAGCAGCTTGCTCTGTTCACCGAGGGCCGCAGCTGCTACCGACTCCCGGTCCTGGAGTTTCCCGAGCTCTTAAACTGACAAGGCGGTATACACTTGCGCGCCCTCTCTGCGAAACGACGATGGTAAAAACAGAGGTCGTCTCCTCCGCGATGTCGGGGCTTCGCCGCTGCCGTTGTTGGTAAGTCTGCCTCCGTCGTCTCTGGCCTTTTGCCGTTCCCAGTCGTCGCGCCGAGGTCTGCCGCTGCTGCGGTGGCCGTGTGCCGTCGACTGACGTTGAGGATCCGCTGCGCCTCCTGGGCCAGCGCGCGGAAATCCCGCTGGGTCACAAACTGAGAGCCCGCCAGGGTCGCCCTCGTCTGCGATGGTAGAGTTCTCAGGAAGATGTGAGTGAAGAGGAAATCGTCGTTGTCTGAGCCTCTCTGCTTCAGCATGTCTTCCATCAGGTCAACAGGCGTGCTTTCTCCCAAGTCGTGCAGGGCCAGGAGTCTCTCAGCTCTCTCCTGGGCTGAGGGAGTGAAACGCTGGATGAGGGCAGCTTTCAACCCGCCGTATTTGTCGCCAGCGGGTGGGCGCTGCACCAGGCTCCGCACATGTCGAGCTGTGCGGCTGTCAAGTTTGGCGATGACGTGTCACACTGTCATTCAATCCCCAGAGACAATACATCACCCCCCAGGTCTTCTCTTCTCCACCTAAAACCCTGGTGGTCAGGAAGTCTTCTCAGAACCATTTCTAAAGACAGATTTCACACCCTCCTGTTATCCCCAGGAGGTCCAGACTTATTGTTCCTTCTAAGACGTGAGGTAACAGTAATATACATATGCAGCCTAAGCATCTCAAATATGTGTACCACAGATTTAAGACTTCTAACAAATGACATAAGAGGGAGGATAAACAAGAAGGAGGTCATTTAGACGGTAGCTATCCTGACTTTATAAAGATTTATACGGATGCATCTAAATCGACAAAGAACATTGTGGGAATAGCATTCATCATTCCAGAATTAGATGTCATGAAGAAGGAAAGGGTTAGTAATGACTTGGCTGTGTATACTGGGGAGCTTCTGGCAGTCTGTTTGGCATTGGGCTGGGTGGAAGAAGTAAAGCCCAGAAAGGTTTTGATAGGGTCTGACTCTAGCAGCGCAGTGGAGAGTATTGGGCAAATGCACTCAAGAGTCAAGACAGGATTTGGTGATGGAAATTGTACATTCAGTAGGGAGAATCTCAAAGGCAGGTGTGGACATTAGATTCATTTGGATCCCAGCGTGCATTGGAGTGGAGGGGAACGAGCTAGCAGATAAATATGCAAAAAGGGCAACTAGGATGAGTCAAGTTAGTTGGAATGTGAAACATAGTAAAGCAGAGGTCAAGAGCATTATCAAAACACAAATTAAAAAAGTGGCAGGAAGGTGGGACAAAGGAAGTAAAGGACGGAGCCTGTATGGCATACAAAAGAAAGTAGGGGGAACTAGAGAAGGACACAGGAGTAGAAAGGAGGAGGACATCATATCCAGGTTAAGATTAGGTCACACAGGGCTGAATAGTACATTAGTTATCATGGAAAAACACCCAAATGGAAAATGTGATTATTGTGGAAACGATGAAACAGTTGAACATTCTGTATATTTGTGCACTGTCCAAAGTATGAGTTTGCACGGTTAGCATTGGTAGACAATCTACACAGGAACAAAACCCAGTTCAGTATGAAAGAGATTTTGCAGAGAAGTTCAGGGGATGCGGTCTATAAGGCAGTTTTTAGGTTTATTAGGGCAACAGGACTAATTTCAAGGATAGAGGAGAGTAATACCATTTCGAATAACACCCCATTCCAGAAGGTGGCGGTAATGCACCTACAAGCAGTTTGCCAACCACCATAAAACATCAGAAGAAGAAGAAGAAGAAGGTGCGGTCTCTTCCGCCTTTTCTCTGCCAAGCGGCTGCATGTATGGTCAAGTGTACAGAGCCCAGCTTATTTAATAAAGCAGTGCTCAGCTCCACTCCTGGCCTCGTCCTTGTCTACGAGTTATGACATAACAAGTCTGCTTGATAACATAGATTTATTTTTGTTTGCAGTGAATTGACTGTAAACACAGTCAGCATTGAATAATGGAATTTTATAAACTCTAATTAAAGGAAAATGCATACACATTCTGCATAAGCAACAGCAAATTTATAGTAAACACAATCAACATAAAAACTCTGAATAAATTAAAATTTTAAACTCTGATCAAAAGAAAAAACATGTGCATTCTGCATAAGTAACAGCATTAAACACGATTACAGTTTAGTGATGTGGGATGATGGGAGTTGTTGTCCGCTAGTCCTTTAAACAAAAACTAAATATTACACGACAGCTGACAACTTTAATTAGGTGAAAAATTATCTTTAAAACTGACAAACATCATATGTGTAACTCATGGCAAAATCTGATCGGGATCAAAAGATAATGTAACGTCGGGGCCACGTTAAGGGGGGCAGGGATTTCCCCAGCATGCTTTCCCAGCAGAGAACATTACTTTGTGTGTGTATTTAATGTGATTACTGAGTTATTATACTGCTGTGTCATTATAACTGCGTTATAATGACCCAGCAGTGTTTATAGGCAGGATTAGGGTAAGATGTATCATGTGTGTGTAACCATGATTGAAACGGGGGTCTGGGAGAATGACCTCCCCTCCTGTCTGTGCTCAGGGGGTGTTTTAATAAAGCCTGTTGTGTCGCAACCATCTGCTCCTCTTCTTTGTGTGAACCTCGCCTACGTCACAATAATTTTGTTCTTGCCATTAATTTCAATGGAGAAATTTTTGCAATTTAAGGTCCCATATGCACTGATTTGTATATGCATATATAAAAAAAAACCTGGATATCTCCTGCCCCATTAGCAAGTACAGAGCCAAGTGGAGTCATGAGGGCCACTGATCTCTATAGAAAAACTAGATAGATCAAATCAAATCAAATCAAATCACCCTTTATTGTCATTCAACTGTACAACCAATCATGTACAGTAGAATGAGATTGTGTTTTACCTATCTACTGTGTTAATCACACACACCCCAAGTGTAGAATCAGAGGGCCACTGCCATGCAAGGCGCCGCCACAAATTTCCCTCCTCCATTCCATTATTGCTGAGCACCAAGCTGGACAGCAGGAAGTTCCACTTTTATATGGTCTTCGGCATGACCCGGCCGGGATTTGAACCCCTGCCTCCCGGGTGTGGGGTGGATGCTCTACCAACTGAGCCACCACTCCGGTGGCGGCCAGAAGTGAAGACCCTGGCTGGCCACTTTAACCTCAGTGAGTTCCCCAAAAATTAACAGATTTTGAACTTCTTGGTATGGAGACACAGCTTATAATCTTGCGATACCGAGCTGGGAGAACTGTCACACAGACAGCAAAGCAAGCTAAAACAAGCAATTACACGTTAAAAAAAACAAGCCCAAAAACCCACAACTGACGAGATTTGCAAGTGACTTTAGAAAAAAACAAGCCCAAAGTCGCTTATAATAAGCGGACTTGGCAATTATGTCCCGCACGCTTGCTCTCTGCTCTATCATTTGCAGAGAGCGACACCGGGTTTCTATTAGAGCTCCCTCTGCTGGCGGACTCTATAATTGCCTTTAAGAATGCAGTTCCAAACGTGATATTGTAGGGAACCCATCCATCCATTCATCCATCTTCTACCGCTTTTCTGGAGGTCCGGGTCGCGGAGGCAGGAGTTCAAGCAGAGAAGCCCAGACTTTCCTCTCCCCAGCCACCTGCTCCAGCTCTTCAGAGAGGATACCAAGGTGTTCCCAGACCAGCTGGGAGACATAGTCTCTCCACTGAGTCCTGTCTGCCCTGGGGTCTCCTCCCAATGGGACGTGCCCGAAACACCTCAAGTGGGAGGCGTCCAGGAGGCATCCTAATCAGATGCCCATACCACCTCAACTGGCTCCTTTCAATGTGGAGAAGCAGCGGTTCTACTCTGAGCCTCTCCCGGATGACTGAGCTCCTCACCCTATTTCTGAGGGTGAGTCCAGCAATCTTACGGAGAAAGCTCATTTCAGCCGCTTGTATCCGTGAGCTTGTTCTTTCGGTCATTACCCAAAGCTCGTGACCATAGGTGAGAGTAGGAACGTAGATTGACTGGTAAATCGACAGCTTTGCCTTATTCACGAGTGTAGGGAACCCACGCTGGGATGATCATCTCAGACTGGAAGCAGAGGGGAGGGGAATATTCTCTCTGCCGGCAGAGCATGGGGGATTTAATGGAGGACTGCACGTATTGTAATGGGTGAATGTATTGTGATGCAAGATTTCAGGCAACAGGGGGAAGGAATGGAGTGATATAAAAGGAGAGACCCTGGTGTATAGAAGAACTTCTTTTTCTGTGTATGAATGAAGTGAGAGAGAGAGAAATAAAGTTTGTCTGTCATGCAGGTCTGGTTCCTTTATTTGCACTCTCCACAATATAAATAAAGGTGCAGCATGAATCCAGCTTGAAAGAAGAATATAGAGTGATGATTTAGAGTGAAGTACGTGGCGGTAATGCACCTGTAAGCTGGTTGCCAACCGCCAATCATATCTAAAAGAAGAAGAATATCCATCCATCCATCCAGGAGGCAGCATTTCAAGCAGAGAAGCCCAGACTTCCCTCTTCCCAGCCACCTGCTCCAGCTCTTCAGAGAGGATAGCAAGGTGTTCCCAGACCAGCTGGGAGACATAGTCTCTCCAGCAAGTCCTGGGTCTGCCCCGGGGTCTCCTCCCAGAGGGACATGCCCAAAACACCTCAAGTGGGAGGCGTCCAGGAGGCATCCTGATCAGATGCCCATACCACCTCAACTGACTCCTTTCAATGTGGAGAAGCAGTGGTTCTACTCTGAGCCTCTCCTGGATGACTGAGCTCCTCACCCTATCTCTGAGGGCAAGTCCAGCAATCCTATGGAGAAAGCTCATTTCAGCCGCTGGTATCCACAATCTCGAGATTGCGAAGAAGAAGATATAAATAAATAATTGATTTCTGGAAATGGACTGGCCGGTTGCAGTGGAAGACGGGGTGGGCCGCAAGTTGCCCATCCCTGCTTTTATTGAACATATTCACAAGTTTAGATTGGATTTTGCATGACATAGTTTTGAATGTTACTATTACTATCTATCGACTATGTCCACTTAACAAAAAAAAAAAAAAATCTGCTATTTATGCTCTCTGTGCATAGTGTTTGGGTATTACACCACTAGTGCAGCTGGGTGATTCTCCAACAACAGTCAAATTTGGTCATGATATTTTTCAGAAAATCCAACACATATTTTTAGAAATATTTTGATTTGTTCTACTTCATCACAATGTGTAGAAACATTAACTGATAGTGGTTGTAATGGAATTACATAAATATTATATATTTTTTGCCATTTTAGTCTAGCATTCAGAGGAAAGCATCATTTCATCACACCACAAAAAAGGTGTTTTTCAAACAAAATTACTAGCATAACCCATGTTTTCAAAACATTTAATGAAATTTCACACAGAGATGTACCCAAATATATAACTGTACTTATTTTAAGCATTTAAAAGATAATATTTTCTCATCATCTAGATGACAAATTAGCTTTTTACTATCTTACTGAAGTCTTTCAATCAAGTTTTTACATGGCAGAATCATGAGTTTTCCAATCCCAGACATGAATTGTAACCATAACTGCATAATTTTCAAAACTCCTAAATATTATTTGTGTAGCTGTGTTATTATTATTACTTTTGTGTAAAAATATGTGTCGTGATGGACATGACATTGTGTGGTGGAAAAGACAGCACATGTTGGAAATGACGTGTGACACAGTGCATTGCTGAACATCGGTCACTTTTATTGTCCTTGACATCAAGTGACATCATTTTTGAAATTTAATGTTTAAACGTAAAAAATAATGCACATTAATCAGACGGTAGAACATTGCTCCTTCTCCTTTTGTGCTGAAACCTACAAACAAGTTGCAAAACTAGGGCTGGCTGTTGGAAGCAAAACAAACATTCATTAATCTCTCTGTAATTAGTGATTTAATCTTAAACAAACTGCCAAACTTGCATATGGATTCATTCCTTTATCCATGATAATCAAGAGCAGAGCATATTTCTGCCCAAACTGTGGGATCCAACATCTTGTGCCTCTTTGTAACTGGTTGAAGCTCTGGGACCAGTCTCAGAATATTTTCAGGTTGGTACCAGATTATGTCCTCTCTCACTGGCCAGAAAAACCTGTTTTTGCCAGTGCGACTCATGGTTTTCACCAAAGCACAGCTATCAGAGCCAACATCCTGTATAATGCCTGGATATGGATCCCCATTGTATGTGACCACACACCATTTTCCAATCAGCCCCTCATGAAGGTCTGCAATGGGCTGAGCTGTGGTGATAGGTGTGCCTGTGGATGTGGGAGGCTTGGTATCACCTGTTACTTCCATGTCTGCTGTCTGGGGACCAAAACATCTGCAAAGCTGGGGCTCTGAGCAAAAGCAGCTTAGAATACGCCAAGATATTTCTCCTGGTCTTGCAGAGACTATCTAGGGGAGCACATAGTAATCAGATTACATTTTATAAACACAAATAAGCACAATGTTTTACACACATACACACTGATCGGGATACAGTGAAATTTACTTGGTGTATCTGCATTGTGCCTCGGATAGCCTGCACGCCAACAGGAAGGAGACTGTCCATTACTTTAATCTCCTCCTTAGTCACATACATCAGCTTCACAGTAGATGGCTGTTTTGAGAGTTGCTCGTACAGCACCCTTCCATTTGGAAGATCAATGCCTTTTGCCACTATTGAGTCAGACTGCCGTTTAACAGCTTCACCCATCCCATCAGCAGGGCCTTTTCCATGTCCTGCCTCCAGAAAGTTCCAAGTTATCCTTTTGAATCCAATCTGAAAGGGAATTTTGCTCAAGAAAAAGAAGATTTTCTTGGACCTGTACTGGGTGGTTGGCCCATCACTGATAACATGCAGTGTGGTTGCTACTGAGTTCAGTGCTTTGAGGTAGGGAAGCACTGTGTTCAGATGAGCCCAGATGGCTGATGGGTCATGGCGCATTGATGAGCTAATGGAACAGAGAGACACCACCCCATTTTTGGTGTGAGCCACACCTGTATGGAGAGTGACCTGTTGGTGGGAATCACCAAAATGTACTGCTTGGATCTCATTTGCATATTTATGCTTTTGATCTCTCTGCTGTGGTCTTGCGTGGCATCTAAAAAACAGATGGTGTCACATTTAAGTATCTATTCTTTCTTGTAGTTTGTGTATATACAAAGTATGAAATAGTGTATAAAGTCTTTTGCATAATTGAATACACAGTATTTTAAGTGATATAAGCCAAATAAATGCATTTATAACACTAACATTGTCATTTCCATCACAACACGCCTTTTCCATCACAATAAACAAAGTGATGGAAATGACTGCTGTGGAAATGACAATGTTTAGCATTTCTTTTAAAATCTCATGACATATTAGCATGCTAATCTCTGTTTTAGAGTTAGCATAAAATATACTCAAAATACACAATATAAAATGGTATTTTTCTCATTATTTGCACATTCAAAGGAAATATGAGGTGTTTGGAAATGACGACCAATAAAACTACTCTTGGTTTTGCAAAACTTTACCTTGATTTTTTTCTTGTTTCCCTTCCTTCCATGGAGCTATCACTGCTATCCGAGATGGATCCAAGATGGCGCCCACAGTGGTCGCCATGGTGCTTCGCTGCGTTTTTCTTTATATGTTTTTGTTCGTCAATTGTGTGTCTGCCAGCTCTTACACCCGTGAAGAGCTACTAAATATCAGGACTTTCACTCCCACGGACCTACTCCCAGATTTTTGGCTCCTGCCGCCGATCTGGTTCACTTTTTAGCCCAAAAAGTGAGACGGCGAAAGAGAGGAAGGCGAGCAGGCACTCTCGTGCGGCTTCGCAGGAGAGGCACGCGCATGGCTTTGCCTGGCATATTTCTGTCCAATGTCAATTCTCTCTTTAACAAGGTAGAGGAACTGAGACTGCTGATGCGATTCAAGGACCTCTCCACCTTGTGTGCTCTCTGTTTTACTAAGACTTGGCTTAAGGAATTAACTCCGGACAGCGCGCTCCTCCTCGAGGGATTTCAGCTGTTTCGTGCTGATCGAGACACAGAGCTCTCCAGTAAGACCACAGGAGGAGGAGTCTGCTTTTACATCAACAGCAGCTGGTGCTCTGATGTAACGGTGATCTCCCAACACTGTTCTCCCGCTCTGGAATATCTATTCATTAACTGCAAGCCTTTTTATTCCCCGCGTGAGTTTGCTTCATTCATCCTCGCCGCTGTTTACGTCCCGCCCAACGCGGACGCGCGCGAGGCTCAACGCGCGCTCGCGGATCACATTCAACAAACGGAGCAGTCTTTCCCGGACTCTCTGGTTATTGTGGTTGGCGACTTTAACCAGAGTAACCTGAGCCACGATCTCCCCCGATACAAACAGTTTATTAAATGCCCCACCAGAGGAAAGTACACGCTGGATCACTGTTACACTACAGTGAAGGATGCGTATCGCGCTGTTCCCCGCGCTGCGCTCGGACTATCTGATCACGTGATGGTCCACTTGATTCCCACATACAGACAGAGACTGAAGCTCACTAAACCTGTTGTGAGCACTATGAGGAAATGGACCAGTGAAGCTGGGGAGAAGCTGAGCACGTGCATGGAAATAACCAACTGGGGCATGTTTAAAGGAGCCACGCATGATCTGGATGAGTACACGGACACTGTGAACTCATATATCCACTTTTGTGAGGAGAGCATTCTTCCATCGCGCACCAGGGTGAGGTACTCCAATGAGAAGCTCTGGTTCACTGCTAAGCTCAGACAGATCAGGAAGGAGAAGGAAGCAGCGTTGAAAAGTGGAGACAGGGACTGCTACAGGGAGGTCAAATATCGGTTTAGCAGAGAACTGAAGAGAGCTAAGTCTGTGTACTCTGAGAGACTCCAGCAGCAGTTCACTGCTAACGACTCTGCTTCTGTGTGGAGAGGACTGAGGCAAATCACCAACTATCGGCCTCAGGCTTCTAAAGGTCATGATGACAAAGCCCTTTGTCAAAGACTGTCCCAACAATATGCCCGTTTTGACACCTCGTCAGCTGTGTCCATCTCCCCCCCTCCCCCCAGCGCCACTGCCTCCACGGTCCCCACTTCATCAAAGGCGGCCCCCCCTCCTCCCCCCTGCCCTTGTCATCAGTGAGCAGGACGTGCACAGACAGTTCTCCAGACTGAACCCGCGCAAGGGCCCCGGCCCGGACGGCGTGTCTCCCTCCACCCTGAGACACTGTGCGGAAGAGCTGGCTCCTGTTTTCACAGACATTTTTAACATCTCCCTGAAGTTATGCCACGTGCCGACCTGCCTCAAAACCTCCACCATCATCCCTGTCCCCAAGAAGCCACGGATCACTGGACTTAACGACTACAGACCTGTAGCGCTCACCTCTGTAGTCATGAAGTCCTTTGAGCGCCTGGTCCTGCCCCACCTCAAGACCATCACCACTCCCCTCCTGGACCCGCTGCAGTTTGCCTACCGAGCCAACAGGTCTGTGGACGATGCAGTCAACCTGGCCCTCCACTCCATCCTGCAGCACCTGGACTCCCCGGGAACCTACGCCAGAATCCTGTTTGTGGACTTCAGCTCTGCATTCAACACCATCCGCCCCGCTCTGCTCCAGGACAAGCTGTCCCAGCTCAACGTGCCTGACTCCCTCTGCAGGTGGATCACCGACTTCCTGACGGACCGGAGGCAGCATGTGCGGCTGGGAAAGACTGTCTCAGACTCCGTCAGCATCAGCACCGGATCACCCCAGGGCTGTGTACTTTCCCCCCTACTCTTCTCCCTGTATACCAACTCCTGCACCTCCAGCCACCAGTCTGTCAAGCTGATCAAGTTTGCGGATGACACCACCCTCATCGGGCTCATCTCCAACGGCGACGAGTCCGTCTACAGGAGAGAGGTGGCCCAGCTGGCGTCCTGGTGCAGCCATAACAACCTGCAGCTGAACGCTCTGAAGACAGTGGAGATGATCGTGGACTTCAGGAAAGTCACAACCCCTCTGCCCCCCCTTACCCTCACAGGCTCTCCCATCACCACTGCAGATTCCTTCTGCTTCCTGGGCACCACCATCACCCGGGACCTCAAGTGGGAGCCGACCATCAGCTCCCTCATCAAAAAGGCCCAGCAGAGGATGTTCTTCCTGTGGCAGCTGAGGAAGCTCAAGCTACCCACCAAGATGTTGGTGCAGTTCTACACGGCCATCATCGAGTCCATCCTCACCACCTCCATAACCGTGTGGTACGCAGGAGCCACTGCCAGGGACAGACTAAGGCTGCAGCGCGTCGTGCGCACTGCTGAGAAGGTGATTGGCTGCAAGCTCTCATCCCTCCAGGACCTGTACATCTCCAGGACCCGGAGGCGTGCAGGCCGGATCATAGCCGATCCTTCACACCCTGGTCACGTACTGTTTGCCCCCCTCCCCTCAGGTAGAAGACTTCGGTCCATTCAGACTAAAACCTCCAGTCACATGAACAGCTTCTTCCCCTCTGCCATCAGACTGCTGAACACTAAGTGACTTATTAGACTCTCGTGCACTATGTACAGCAGCTCAACCAGACTCATGTCAATTCACTGTTTTCTTTTTGCATTACCGACTGCACTATGTGGTACTCCACAATATCTGCTACTCGCTAATATATTTAAAATTGCTTTGACTAGTATTACTCATTCATATTCTACATTTTATTGCATGTATAGTTTTATTTCTATCTTTTATTTTTTCATGTTTAATGTTGCAGCATCGCACTGAGACAAATTCCTAGTTTGTGTACTACATGAACAATGGCAATAAATCTGATTCTGATTCTGATTCTGATTATCCTGCCATGAGCTCTCCTGTCACATGACAACTGATTTGGTTGCAAGTAGACAAAGGTTAAAAAAAAAAAAAAGTTAAAAGTTACATTTTGTGGTGGGTGGTGGAAATGACAGTGATCCCTAGGGACAGGTGTTCTTTTTATGAAAAATAAATAAAATACTAATATATCTTTCAAGCACATGATATTTTTCATTAAAATAAGGAATTTCTGTGCCATTTGTCAATAAAGTTACTGTTGAATCAAATTTAATTTCAGTCTTATGAGGGACTGAGAGTCCAAAACCTGGCCAAGGGACAAAGGACATATAGCAAAAACACTCAATATAAAACCATATTTTATATAATAAAAATAGTAATTTATCTATCATAAATTTTTTGTAAGTTCATCTTTGTGTCTAGTAAGTGCAGCATGAATAAAACATGACAAACGTGTTTTTGTTTTTTCTTATTTCTGCCTGGGATACAAATTCTTTGATAGTTGGAGAATCACCCAGCTACGGATATGTCTTCTTGTAGTGCTACCTATGGGATTTGTTAGCTAGATTAACAAGCCTGAAAAAAGCCTATCCACCTAATGGCTGTCGCCAAAGTCTACAAGGGCTCATGGCTTGAGGGCTTAGGGAGGAGACTGAAATTCGGCCTTATTGTTATATTGAGTTTGTGGGACACATATGCACAGATGTATATTACTTTATGCTTCATATGTATACCACTTTAGGCTTCACATCTTAGATTGAACAAAGGACTGAGTCTCTTTGGAGATGACAGGAGGATGTGAAAGTTTAGGCTTTGCTATGCAGAGAGACGGCCTTGGGGGATTTTCCTGGCTGCCAGAGATTATGGGTGGAGGTATTAAGATCCGGAAGAAGATGCATTGTTACTTGGGATTAAATACAATGTGACTGTGAGCTTTGATGTCCTGGGTATAAAAAGGACGAATGTCTGGAATTCTTTCTCTTTCTGTTTTTGCTGATGTTGGAGAATGTGAATAAACCTGACTCGTGAGATAAACTCTGCCTCGTCACTTTCACATTCCCACACTGGTGACCCTAAGATGTATCATGAGTGAAAGAAATTCCCCCGAGCCAGACTCGTCAGGAGCCAGCCAAGCGAATGCAGCCACAGTCCAGCTACCAGACTTCTGGCAGAACAATCCGCGCTCTTGGTTTAATGCGGTTGAAGCGCAGTTCAACCTCCGGGGGATTTCGGTAGACGCCACAAAGTTCTACCATGTGGTTGCAAAACTGGACAACCACACAGCCCAGCATGTGGAAAGCCTGATCGACCAGCCGCCGGACAGCGACAAGTACGGCGCTTTGAAGGCTGCACTCATCCGGTACTTCACCCCCTTGGCAGAGGGGTGAGCAGAGGGGCTCCTGGCACTGACTGAATTTGAAAGCGACAGGCCCGCGGACCTGATGCAGAAGCTGTTGAGGTTGAAGGACTCTGACGATGATCACTTCATCTTCACCCACCTTTTCCTCAGGACCCTACCGTCAGCGGTGAGGGCGACCCTGGCCAGTTCGCCACTGTTGGCCCAACGAGACTACTAAGCGCTGGGCCAGGAGGCGCAACGAATCGTCAACGCCACCAAACGGCGCGCGGCCACGGCCGCTGCAGCAGAGCTCAGCACGGCGTCCAGAGATGGCAGGGGGCCAGAGACAACAGTACCAGACTCACCGACGATGGCGGCGGCAGGGGCCAAGAAACACGGATCAGATGACGTTCTTTGTTTCTACCATCGCCGCTTCGCAGAGAGGGCACGCAAATGTGTACCACCGTGCCAGTTCGGGCGTTCGGGAAACGCCAAGACCGGGGGTCGGTAGCAGCTGCGGCCCTCGGGGAGGAGAACAAGCTGCTTTATTTGTTGGACGCCCGCTCGGGGAGGTATTTCCTCGTGGACACAGGCTCCCAGCTGAGTTTCATCACACCTTCCTACGCAGACAGGCTAACAGGTTCCAAAGGTCCCCGGGTGGTAGCAGCGAACGGCTCGGAGATTAAGACCTTTGGTGAGAAGACTCTGTTTCTGTCTCTGCAGGGCCGTACATTTGAGTGGACTTTTATCATAGCAGCAGTGAATTTCAATATGTTGGGGGCCGATTTTCTGTGCTCACATGGTTTGTTGGTTGATCTTGCTAACAGGCGCCTGGTTAATACACTTTCTTTTTATTCTATTCCCTGTGCAGCCCGAGTGACCCTGCCCACAGCACAAGCCAACGTCGCAACGGCAAGCGGTAAGTTCCACACACTGCTCACTCAGTTCCCAGCACTCACGATTCCCAAGTTTTCAGCAGCCGTCGCTAAACACGGAGTGGAACATTTTATTACTACCACTGGACCGCCCGTTTTTGCAAAAGCTCGGCACTTGGATTCAGCTAAATTGACCATAGCGTGCGAGGAGTTCGCCAACCTGGAAAAGTTGGGCATCATCAGGCGTTCGAATAGCCCATGGGCTTCCCCGCTTCACATGGTCCCTAAAGCTGATGGCTCGTGGCGACCTTGCGGAAATTTCCGCAGGTTGAACAACGCTACAGCGCACGACCGCTACCCAATCCCGCACATCCAAGATTTTCCCGTTCATTTGGCGGGGGCGCGCGTTTTTTCTAAGATAGACTTGGTCCGCGGTTACCACCAAGTCCCAGTGCACGCTGAGGACATACCCAAAACAGCGGTAATAACTCCGTTTGGCCTCTTCGAGTTTTTGCGCATGCCGTTTGGGCTTAAAGGCGCTGCGCAGACATTCCAACGCATGATGGACGCGGTGTTGCGTGATCTCCCCTTCGTGTTCGTCTACCTGGACGACATCTTAGTAGCCAGCGCGTCCGAAGACGAACACGAAAACCGCCTCACGGCAGTTTTCCGGAGGTTGGGAGAGCACAGGTTAATAATCAACCCAGCGAAGTGTCAGTTCGGGGTGACGCAGATTGATTTTTTGGGGCATCGCGTCTCCCCAGAAGGAGCGGTTCCGCTGCCTGACAAAGTGCGCGCGGTAACAAATTTTCCCCAGCCACAAACAGTCAAGGCGTTACAGGAGTTTTTGGGAATGGTGAATTTTTATAACTGTTTCCTCCCCCGCGCAGCGCAGCTCATGCAACCATTGTATGCCGCACTAAAAAAACAAAAACCCGCAAATAAGATCGAATGGTTTCCGGAGCGAGAGCGAGCATTCTTGGAGGTCAAAACAGCCCTGCGTTGTTAGCACATCCAGACCCAACGGCCCACATAGCGCTCACTACTGACGCGTCAGATGTGGCCATAGGGGCAGTCGTGGAGCAGCATGTAGCCGGGGCTTGGCAACCGCTCGCCTTTTTCAGCAGGACTTTGCGCGATAGTGAGCAAAAATACAGCGCATTCGACAGGGAGTTGTTAGCTCTCCACTTGGCCATTCGCCACTTCCAGTTCTGGCTGGAGGGACGCAGTTTCACCGCGTTCGTTGACCACAAGCCGCTGACATTCGCGATGGCCAAGGTTTCAGAACCGTGGTCAGGCCGGCAGCAGAGGCAGCTGGCCGCAATCTCAGAGTTTACTACCAATATTCAGCACGTGGCGGGTAAACTGAATGTAGTGGCAGACTGTCTCTCGCACGCCGTGGCGGCCCCAGTCCGCGTAAGGATAGATTATGCAGCCATGGCCGCGGATCAGGGTAGCGATGCGGACGTGCGCGCGCTCCAGTCTGGACCAACAGGGTTAAGGCTGGAGAACAGGGTGCTGCAAGAAGGCATGCCCCCCCTAATCTGCGATGTCTCCACGGGGCGACCGCGTCCTGTAGTACCGGCCGCGTGGCGCCGCCGCGTTTTTGACTCGATTCATTCTCTGGCGCACCCAGGAGTGCACGCGTCGGTCAAAATGGTGGGAGAGAAATTTGTATGGCCGAGCCTGCGCAAACAAGTTAGAGAGTGGGCAGCAGCCTGCATGGCTTGTCAACGAGCCAAAGTACACAGACACACGAGAGCTCCCTTGGAGCCGTTTCACATCCCGGCTAAGAGGTTCGATCATGTCCACGTGGACCTCGTAGGCCCCCTCCCGCCGTCACAGGGGTGCACACACCTTCTGACAATGGTTGACCGCACCACACACTGGCCGGAAGTGGTCCCACTGTCATCAACCACAGCCGAGGAGGTGGCGCGCGCGTTTTTAACAGCATGGGTAGCACGTTTTGGAGTTCCGTCGGACATTACATCCGACAGAGGCCCGCAATTTGTTTCCGAACTTCGGTCAGCAATGGCCTGCAGCCTGGGGGTAACGATCCACCGCACAACTGCGTACAATCCGCAGGCTAATGGGTTATGCTGTGGAGAATGGTGAAGGACGAGGCTGAGTTTATTTCTCAAGTCGGTTTTATTCACATTCTCCAACATCTTCCAAACGCAGAAAAAGAATGAATCTCCCCACATCTGTCCCTTTTATACCCAGGACATCAAACATAAAGTCACATGGTACTTAATCCCAGTCACAATGTAACTTCCCCCCGATCTTAACTCACTCCACCTCCCAATCTCTGGCCGCTGGGAGAAATCCCCCAAGGCTATCTCTTTGCATGCCAAAGACTAAACTTTCACACCCTCGTGTTATCTCCAGAACGGCTCAGTCCTTCGTTCCGTCTCAGATGTGAAGCCTAAGGTGGTATACATATGAATCATACAATCATATACATATGTGCATATATGTGTGCCACATGACCCCCCCAAACGTCTAAGATGGAACAAACGTAATAACAGTTTGCAAGTCATGGTAAAATTACTACACATCAGTCCAAATGTCGCTTGGGCCTCAGTCGCCTCCCATATCTGCTGTAAGCGGGCTTTACCACACCCGCGGCGTCTTACTTTTTTTTTTTCCCCCTTGTCCTGTCAGGCAGCTAGGCAAACAGAACAGGGATCTGTCACCCTGCTGTGCCAAAACAGATTTACTTTGCCAAGAGGAGCCTATACAGTGCCTAACTTTGCACTGTATATTGTTGTAAACTCCTCCTGTAATAACTTTTAATACTTTATTTTAATTGTTTTACCCATGGAAGACCCAACAGGATGGGGAAGAGGGAAAGGAAGTGTGTGAAGGGGGGAAAGAAAAGGGAGGGGAACAGACAACAAACAAAAAAACGACAACTAAAACAAACAAAAGACAAACTGCTTCTTCCACCGGAGATGTCTCAACATGAGTCTGGTTTCTGCACCTGTTAAAGGAGAGACACTTGTACATGTATGTCTGTGTGCCTATATATGAGAACGCGCGCAAAATAAGTGTGTGCATGTGAGTGGTTTGTCAGGAAACATATGAGTGGAGGGCCGGTCACAGCAGCCCTCCCCCCGAGGACCCCGAGCAGGCAAGGCAGCGCCACCAACCCCCAGCCCCGAGGTCAGCAAGCCCCAGGAAAGCCAAGCATCCACCCCCGGAGAAACGATCAAGGGAAGGCAGGCCGCCCGGCGGCCGGTGCGGTGAGCCCACACCCCTGGACCCGCTCGACCCCCACCCCCCCAGCGGGGTCAACATCTGCCCCCGGGGCCCAGGCACCAGGAGGCCAGCGACCCCACCCCCCAGGACAGAGACCAGCCAGCGCCCCCCAGCGCGAGCCCCCCCAGGTACCCCCACAGCGGCCCCGCCCCAGCGCCTCGGCCACACACCCCGGGGACCCCCACGTCCAAAGAAGTTCCCTCGCCCAGGTGAGCCCACGTTGCCGAGAGGCACTACCCCCCTTAATCCAGCCCCTCCCGACTTGCAGGCACACCCCTCCCCATACCTTCACACCCACATGTTCCCATGCACACCCCTCTCACTCACCCAGACCGACCCATTCTCTCTCACTCCAGTACCCACTTAAATGCACTCCTCATTCACCTTTATTTCAAAAGCCGGCTGCGAAGCAGATGCAGCGAGCCTGAACATGCACCAGTGCCTGGCAGTGACCAGGGAGGCCACGGGCGCAGGCCACAGAAGCAGACCCCCACCCCCCGGTGCCCATCTGAGCGAACAATCAGCAGACCACCGCAGGCGCCCCAAGATGCCACCCGGCATGCAAAGCGCCGCACAAAACCGATCCACCATCACTACCTCCATTCATCACCCTCTCACTCACACTTAAACTCATATTCAGCCCCCCATCACTTCCTTGGTTGTATCTATATATTAGTAGCATCCAGGGATTTTTACAACATGATAGGTCCCAGGCTCCCCACCAGGCCCCCACGCCCCCAGCAAGACAGGGCAACCGGGGTGGGGGAAGAACCCCACCTCCTCCCCCTGCACAGAACATGGTGGGTGGGTGTCGGTTATATGATATAATTGTGTATAAATGTGTGGACTACTAAAGTGCAATTAAAATTGGGGGGATAGTAATTGAAGCATTGTTAGCCACTGTGATGGGCAGCAGAGCCCCCATCCCCCCAAGCCCTCAGTGTCTAAAATGCAATTAAAATTGAGGTGAGTGCAGCCCCACCACGCGGCAAAGGTATCCCCTTCACCGACACAATGCGGCACCCCCCCACCCCAAAGCCCTAAATGTAACAAAGAAACGATCAGGGGGAGGAAGAGGGCGGGAAATAAGACTGGGAGGTAGGCGGTCTAAAAACAAGGCCGTCCCCCCACCCCCAGAAGCCAGCTTGCAGACTGGCTTATGAGGCCATCCACTGCCCCCAAATCCCAACCCAGGGCGAGGGCCGCCAGTGGAAACAACCCAGGACCCACCAGCATCACGCCCCGGCGCTCCAGCACCACTAACATGACAGGGCAGCCAAACATACTACCACTCATCTTACACACACGAACATGGACAACAACAGTCACAATAGTGAACAATGGGCCGGACCCACACAGCGCCCAACACGCCAGGCGACACACCCGAGCGCCCACGCAGGCCCACGACCACCCACCCCAGACACACACCGACAGCTGCAGGCCGCCCTGCAACCACAGCCACCCCGGAACAACCCAATGGAAACACGGCCAACAACCCGCACCAATGACCCCCCAGCCACCCCCAAGCACCAACGCACACCCGCTGCCAATGACACCAGGGGCGATGTAGCAAAGTGCCTCACCCCCCAACACAGCAGCAGGGCGGCCGGGACAAGCAAGCCCCGAAACGCCAGTCCCCATGCCACTGGATGGACTGCCCAGCCCCTGCCACCCAACAAAGCTCTCCTACCCATACACACATCCTCCGCCCCCTAGACATCTACCCACAGTAACAGCTTCCATACACACACATAACTCCACCCACCATCACACATACCCACCTACACAAACACACAACCCCACCTTCCCACTCAACACACACCCACTTCCACATCCGCTCAAACACAAGCCTACACTTACACCCCCCACCCCCACCCACAGACCCCCGTGAACGGGGAGGGCAACCCAGGATGCGGACACCAGCCCCTGGGTGGCACCAGGGCCCCAGCAAACACACGACCCCACCACGCAAGGATGCATCAGGGACAACCCCCACCGCCGGCACACACCCGACCCCGGCCCGGGGCGGGGGGACGACCCCCCAGCACCAGGGGCCCAGGGCCAGACCCAGACCCCCCACGAGGGGCGAGGCCAGCCGGCCAGGGGCCACAGTCCAACCCTGCCAGCCCACCCCACAGCCCCACCCCCCCGCCCGGGCCAGACAGACGGCCACCCTGGAACAGGCCCCCCGGACACCTGCGGTTGGGGCGCAGCCAGCCGCCAGAGGTGCCAAGGAGAGTGAGTCACTGCCCGCCACCCCTCAGATTCTAGAATTAATAAGCGGGGACCAGAGAGAATTGAATTCCGCCAATTGATTATTTGAGGAGGCTGACATTCTTTCCAGGCTAATATAATCCAATAGTAAGTTATTATAGTAAGTCGTGCATAAGTTATTTCTTGTTTTCCAGTTCATGAGGATAGCTTTCTTTGCGATGCATAAGGCAGTGAGAACCATGTGTGACATCCTTGTATCTATATTTATTTCACTTAAATCACCTAATATGCAAAGTGTGGGTGAGGGTGGGACACTATACCCAAGCCATGCCGACAGGTCTTCACATGTCTTCTGCCAGAACTTTTGAACCGGTGCACAGGACCACATAGCATGCATATATCTATCCGGGACATTGCTAGTACAGTGAGAGCAGATATTTGTGTGACTCAGGCCCATTTTGAACATCCTTTGTCCTGTATAATGAATTCTATGTAGAACTTTATACTGTATAAGTTGTAAGTTAGAGTTTTTAGTCATTTTAAAAGTGTTTAAACATATTTGTGTCCAGAAACTTTCCTCCTTATTAATCGATAAGTCTGTCTCCCATTTTGATATTGGAAGAGATATGGACGTTCGCATAACCCGTTAGCCTGCGGATTATATGTGGTCGTGCGGTGAATCGTCACCCCCAGGCTGCGGGCCATTGCTGACCGAAGTTCGGAAACAAATTGCAGGCCTCTGTCGGATGTAATGTCCGACGGGACTCCAAAGCGCGCTACCCATGCCGTTAAAAACGCGTGCGCCACCTCCTCGGCTGTGGTTGATGACAGTGGGACCACTTCCGGCCAGCGCGTGGTGCGGTCAACCATTGTCAGAAGGTGTGTGCACCCCTGTGATGGCGGGAGGGGGCCTACGAGGTCCACATGAACATGATCAAACCTCTTAGCCGGGATGTGAAACGGCTCCATAGGAGCTCTTGTGTGCCTGTGCACCTTGGCTCGTTGGCAGGCCACGCAGGCTGCTGCCCACTCTCTAACTTGCTTGCGCAGGCTTGGCCATACAAATTTCTCTCCCACCATTTTGACCGACGTGCGCACTCCTGGGTGCGCCAGGGAATGAATCGAGACAAAAACGCGGCAGCACCACGCAGCCGGTACCACAGGATGCGGTCGCCCAGTGGAGACATCGCAGATTAGGGGGAGCATACCATCTTGCAGCACCCTGTTCTCCAGCCTTAACCCTGTTGGTCCAGACTGGAGCGCGCGCACGTCCGCGTCGCTAACCTGATCCGCGGCCATGGCTGCATAATCTATCCCTACGCGGACTGGGGCCGCGCGCACTTCCACGTCGCTAACCTGATCCGCGGCCAAGGCTGCAAAATCTACCCCTGCGCGGGCTGCAGCCGCCACGGCGCGCGACAGGCAGTCTGCCACTACATTAAGTTTACCCGCTACATGCTGGATATCGGTAGTAAACTCCGAGATCGCGGCCAGCTGTCTCTGCTGCCGGCCCGACCAAGGTTCTGAAATCTTGGCCATCGCGAAAGTCAGCGGCTTGTGATCAACGAACGCGGTGAAACTGCGTCCCTCCAGCCAAAACTGGAAGTGGCGAATGGCCAAGTGGAGAGCTAACAACTCCCTGTCGAATGCACTGTATTTTCGTTCACTATCGCGCAAGGTCCTGCTGAAAAAGGCGAGCGGTTGCCAAGCTTCTGCTACATACTGTTCCACGACCGCTCCTATGGCCACATCTGACGCGTCAGTGGTGAGCGCTATGCGGGCCATTGGGTCTGGATGTGCCAACAACGCAGCGTTTGCTAGGGCTGTTTTGACTTCCGCGAATGCGCGCTCTTGCTCCGGAGACCATTCGATTTTGTTTGTGGGTTTTTGTTTTTTTAGTGCAGCATACAATGGTTGCATGAGCTGCGCTGCGCGGGGGAGGAAACGGTTATAAAAATTCACCATTCCCAAAAACTCCTGTAACGCTTTGACCGTTTGTGGCTGGGGAAAATTTGTTATTGCGCGCACTTTGTCGGGCAGAGGAACCGCTCCTTCTGGAGAGACACGATGCCCCAAAAAATCAATCTGCGCCACCCCGAACTGACACTTCGCTGGGTTGATTATTAACCCGTGCTCTGCCAACCTCCGGAAAACTGCTGTGAGGTGGTTTTCGTGTTCGTCTTCGGACGCGCTGGCTACCAATATGTCGTCCAGGTAGACAAACACAAAGGGGAGGTCGCGCAGAACCGCGTCCATCATGCGTTGGAACGTCTGCGCCGCGCCTTTAAGCCCAAACGGCATGCGCAAAAACTCAAAAAGCCCGAAAGGAGTTATTACCGCTGTTTTGGGTATGTCCTCAGCGCGCACTGGGACCTGGTGGTAACCGCGTACCAAGTCTATTTTAGAAAAAATGCGCGTCCCCGCCAAATGAACTGAAAAATCTTGGATGTGCGGGATCGGGTAGCGGTCGTGCGCTGTAGCGTTGTTCAACCTGCGAAAATGGGCTCTTCGAAGGCCTGATGATGCCCAACCTTTCCAGGTTGGCGAACTCCTCGCACGCTATGGTCAGTTTAGCTGAATCCAAGTGCCGAGCTTTTGCAAAAACGGGTGGGCCGGTGGTAGTAATAAAATGTTCCACCCCGTGTTTAGCCACGATCGCCGAAAATGTTGGAACCGTGAGTGCTGGGAACTGAGTGAGGAGTGTGTGGAACTTAACACCTGCAGCTGTGATGTTGGCTTGTGCTGTTGGCGGGGCCACTCGAGCTGTACAGGGAATAGAACAAAAAGAGAGTGCATTAACCAGGCGTCTGTTAGCAAGATCAACTAACAAACCATGTGAGCACAAAAAATCAGCCCCTAACATGTTGAAATTGACTGCCGCTATGACGAAAGTCCACTCGAATGCACGGCCGTGTAAAGACAGAAGCAGAGTCCTCTCACCGAAGGTCTTAATCGCCGAGCCGTTCTCTGCTGACACCCCGGGGCCACTGGAAGGCGCCAGCCGATCAGCGTAGGAAGGTGTGATGAAACTCAGCTGGGAGCCTGTGTCCACAAGGAAATGCCTCCCCGAGCGTGCATCCTTCAGGTAGAGCAGCTTATTCTCCTCTCTGAGGGCCGCAGCTGCTACAAACCCCCGGTCTTGGTGTTTTCCCGAGCGCTTGAAATGACACGGTGGAATGCACTTGCGTGCCCTCTCTGCGAAGCGGCGATGGTAGAAACAAAGGACGTCGTCTGCTCCGTGTTTCCTGGCCCCTGCCGCCGCCGTCGTCAGTGAGTCTGGTGCTGCAGCCTCTGGCCCCCTGCCATCTCCGGACGTTGTGCCTAGCTCCGCTGCTGAGGCCGTAGCCGCGTGCTGTTTATTGGCGTTGACTAGTCGTTGCGCCTCCTGGCCTAGCTCGTGGTAGTCTCGCCGGGCCAACAGTGGTGAACTGGCCAGGGTCACTCTCACCGCTGACGGTAGGGTCCTGAGGAATAGGTGGGTGAAGATGAAGCTATCATCTTCGAAGTCTCTCAGCCTCAACATCTTCCCCATCAGGTCTGCAGTTCTGTCGCTCTCAAATTCAGTCAGCGCCAGGAGCCCTTCTGCTCGCTCCTCCACCGAGGGGGTGAAGTAACGGATGAGTGCAGCCTTCAACGTGCTGTACTTGTCGCTGTCCGGCGGGTGGTTGATCAGGCTCTCCACTCGCTGGGCTGTGTGGTTGTTCAGCTTTCCAACCACATGGTAGAACTTTGTAGCGTCTACCGAAATCCTCCGGAGGTTGAACTGCGCCTTGATCGCGTTAAACCAGGAGCGCGGATTGTTCTGCCAGAAGTCCGGTAGCTGAACTGTGGCTGCATCCATTTGGCTGGCTCCTGACGAGTCTGGCTTGGGAGAATTGCTTCAGCTCATAATACGTCTAAGGGTCACCAGTGTGGAGAATGGTGAAGGACGAGTCTGAGTTTATTTCTCAAGTCGGTTTTATTCACATTCTCCAACATCTTCCAAACACAGAAAAAGAATGAATCTCCCCACATCTGTCCCTTTTATACCCAGGACATCAAACATACAGTCACATGGTACTTAATCCCAGTCACAATGTAACTTCCCCCCGATCTTAACTCACTCCACCTCCCAATCTCTGGCCGATGGGAGAAATCCCCCAAGGCTATCTCTTTGCATGCCAAAGACTAAACTTTCACACCCTCGTGTTATCTCCAGAATGGCTCAGTCCTTTGTTCCGTCTCAGATGTGAAGCCTAAGGTGGTATACGTATGAATCATACAATCATATACATATGTGCATATATGTGTGCCACAATGCGAACGTTTTCATAGGTCATTGAAAGCGGCCCTCAGAGCGTCGCTTACGGATGCAAATTGGGTGGACAGGCTACCGTGGGTTTTATTGGGGTTGCGTTCTGCACCTAAAGAGGATTTGGAAGCTTCCCCGGCTGAGCTAGTTTTTGCACAACCACTTCGGCTGCCTAGGGAATTTCTCCCAGATAATCCTGCGCCGGATTGCTCCCCGGCTCAGCAGTTGCAGAGTGGCATGGAATCGGGCACGCTGTCTGGCCCCGTTCACCACAGTTTTCCACGCGTTTTTGTGCCTAAGGCTTTAAAAAATGCGGAGTTTGTTTATGTCAGACACGATGCACATCACCCACCGTTGCGACCACCTTATGATGGACCATTTAGAGTGCTGGAAACAGGGGATAAGCATTTTTTGCTAGATTTGGGAGGCAGGAAAGAAAAGCTTGGCATAAACAGGCTCAAACCCGCCTTTGTGCTGGCAGACGAGAATGTGCTGTTGCAGGGGTCCTTGGCGCGGCAGCCCCCCTAAGGAACATTCCCCAGAACACCCACAGGGATTGACTAACAGTTCTCATCCCCAGACAGCAGCTCCCCAGCAGGATGGCGCCGCGGAAGTGGCAAAGCCCGCTTACAGCAGATATGGGAGGAGACTGAGGCCCAAGCAGCACGTGGGCTGATGTGTAATGATGTTATCATGACATGCAGACTGTTATTCCGTTGTTCCATCCTAGACGTTTGGGGGGGGGGGGGGTCATGTGGGACACATATGCACAGATGTACAGTATATTACTTTATGCTTCATATGTATACCACTTTAGGCTTCACATCTTAGATTGAACAAAGGACTGAGTCTCTTTGGAGATGACAGGAGGATGTGAAAGTTTAGGCTTTGGTATGCAGAGAGACGGCCTTGGGGGATTTTCCTGGCTGCCAGAGATTATGGGTGGAGGTGTTAAGATCCGGAAGAAGATGCATTGTTACTTGGGATTAAATACAATGTGACTGTGAGCTTTGATGTCCTGGGTATAAAAAGGACGACTGTCTGGAATTCTTTTTCTTTCTGTTTTTGCTGATGTTGGAGAATGTGAATAAACCTGACTCGTGAGATAAACTCTGCCTCGTCACTTTCACATTCCCACAAGTTCACTATATAGTCCACTATATCTAAATTCACTACAAAGCGACTAGGGAGGGAGGGAGGGAGGGAGTGAATATTCCGAATACAGCTCAGTGTTGCAGCGGGGACTTCCGGAAGATGGCGATCCGGACCAGTTCGCTCTTCTAAACCCGCATTCTCCAGCCCCGAAACTTGGACAATAACTCATATTCAGACTGAAAACATTTTCAGAGCTGACAGCTTCAAAGCAAGTAAATTCAATTGGTGATTTTGAACGCAAGTTTCTGTCACAGGAAACTAATCAAATCCGACTAATATGTCCGGCGGGAAAACGAACGCTAAGCTAACAACAGCTACTACTGACCATGACTACACCCCGATGGAAACCTCTGTTAGTAGCGGTCCTGGTAAGAGAAAAAGTTCTCCCGTCACTCCAACTAAGTCCTCTGCTCCGCCACTTTCAAAGATGAAAACCGCCCAAGAGCAATCTTACGACAACTTGGTAGATGCTATCACAAAACTAACCACCAAAGTTGATGATTTTGGAGCGCAGTTAAGGGAGACCGCCACAATGGTAGCCAGCATCACCCGTCTTGTTGAAATTAATACTGCTGACATCAAAAATTGCCAGACCAAACTACAGAGCTTTGAGAGAGACATCCCCAAGCTTATACAAGAAAACGAAGAGCTAAAGGAAAGGATTACTGAGCTGGAGAGGTACAAGAGGCGCTGGAACCTTAAAATACACGGGATCAAAGAAAAGGATAACGAAATGATCTGTGAGGAGGTAATCCACATTCTGTCAGAAATTGCACCGCAGTGGGCAACGACCATGGGCACTATTGTTGATAATGTCCACCGCCTGGGAAAACGTGAAAATGGGAGAAACCGCCAGGTTATTCTTCAGTTTGTCATGAGATACCACTGTGAAGAAATTTGGAGGCTGACCAAAAACTCCAAATTCTGCAGAGTAGCCGGGATCCGATTCAAGCAAGATTTCTGTAAAGCCGACAGGGATGCCCGCGCAGCAGCATGGCCACAGATGGAGCAAGCCCGTGCAGCTGGGAAAAACGTCTGGTACAAAGGCCATGTGGGATACATCGATGGTAGAAGAGTCAGCATCTAAGGGTCTGGTTCACAACTATGGCTGAACAAGCATTTTGACTCTTTAATGTTCTGTACATGTTGCTAAGCTACTTCAATGTTTACTTTATAGGGAGTCATTTCATAGTCCCCTTTTGAAGTACGCTGTGTTCCTGGCAGCTGTCATTTGGATATGTTTACATGCTACTTTTACTCAGGTTCCTGAATCCTTTTTTTTTGAAGGGTAGATTTATAAGGCAGCTCCTTTTCAATGCCATTTTGATAATTTGCATTACATATTTTCGATAATTTTATAGATTTGGTTTTTGGATTCTGTCATAACAAGCGTGCAGCTTGGGGGAAAAGGAGGAAGGGAAAGGGGAAAGAAAAGGGAAAAAAGGAAAAGAAGGAGAAGGAAAAAAGAGGAAGAAAAAGGAAAAAAGGGAAGGAAAAAAAAAAGGGGAAAAAAGTTATGAGTTAAAACATATATTTAGCAATTTAATCAGGGGCTTTCTTCAAGTGTACTTGGTCCAAAGTAACAACCTAAACCGTTTATCTACTTGTTATTTTTATTTTATTATTATTTTAATTTTTTCCTTATTCTTTTTTATCCTTTATGTCTTTTATTACAACCTTTTCTTTTGCATCACTTAATGCTAGGGGTTTACGAGACTCTATAAAAAGAAAGGCTACATTTCTATTCCTTAAAAATGAAAAAGCACATTGTTATCTTATTCAGGAGACTCACAGCAACAATACAGATGAAAAAATGTGGACAAATCAATGGGGAGAAAAAATATACTATAGTCATGGCACAAATAGATCAGCAGGGGTCGCCATACTCCTAAATAACTTTCCTGGGAAAGTAGTTGCAACCAAAAGAGATGTCACAGGACACTGGATTATTTGCGTTTTTGAAATACACAAACAATTCTTGATTCTTGTTAACATTTATGGATTTATTAACCGCAGTCAGAACAAACAATTAATTACAGACGTGACTAACATATTGAAGGAATTATCCCAAATATATATCAATCCTGTTTTTGTGTTGGGTGGCGACTACAATATGGTTATGGATGAATGGCTTGATAGGCAACCTTCAAGATTTCCTAATCATCAGTATAATACCACTTTACTAGACTTCTGTAACACATTTCAGCTTAGTGACATATGGCGTGCGTTAAATCCAGATACTCAAACCTTTACTTGGTTTAAACCTGATGGCACCATTAAATCGCGATTAGACTACTGGCTTATTTCTGAATTCCAACCTAATATAGACATAAATACCTCAATTTCTGCAGCTCCGCTTACAGATCATTGTATGATCAAGTTAACCATAACTCCCACTAGTGCAGTCAGAAGAAATAAAGGCTACTGGAAATTTAATTCAAATCTTCTAAAACATGACCCTTTCTGTCAGGATGTTAAAAGGACAATCGACAGTATAACTAAAGATACATTATTGTCAACTTACAGGGAGAAATGGGAATTTCTTAAATTTAAAATCCGTCAGATCTCCATTTCATACAGCAAAGTCATAAGCCGAGCCAATAAACAAAAAGAAATGGATATTGTAAAAGAGATCCATTTAATATGCAACAAACATTCCTTATGTGAAGAGGACAAACAAAAACTGATTTTATTGCACTCTTCCCTAGATAACATCTATATTAATAAAGCCAAAGGAGCATATATTAGGTCAAGAGCGAAATGGATAGAGGAGGGAGAGAGAAGCTCAGCATACTTCTGTAGGCTTGAGAAAAGAAGACAAGAACGAAATGCCATTAAGTCTCTTATAATTGATGGTAAAGAATGTACTGATTCTGTGAGGATCTCTAAAGAAATATTTAAATTTTACAGTGAATTATACTCCTCCTCTTACTCGCATACTAATGCAGAGGGTTTCTTTGAATCCATTTCAGGACGGATACCGAAAATTGATGAATATTTTAGAAAATCATGTGACGCAGAGATCCAAATGGAGGAAGTTGAGAAAGCTTTAAAATCCTTAGCTCTAGACAAATCACCTGGCTCAGACGGCTTGACAGCCAATTTTTACAGGCACTTCTGGATTAACCTAAAAGACTTATTTTTTAATATGTTAAAGGAAATCCGTGCTACATCAGTTTTACCAAATACTATGAAACAAGGAGTCATCACATTAATTCCCAAACCTGGCAAGGACCCAAAATTGATTGATAATCTCAGACCAATTACTTTACTTAATAATGATTACAAAATTTTAACACATATTTATGCCAACAGACTCAAAACTGGCATCACTGATCTTATCTCAGAGACACAATCAGGTTTTATTAAAGGGCGCTCAATACACAACAATATATGCCTGGTATTGGACTTACTTGACTATAGGGACCTAATTGACGAGGGGTTTATTTTATTTTTGGATTTTTTTAAAGCTTTTGATATGATTGAACACAAATTTATGTTTAGGACCTTAGAGCTTTTTGGTTTTGGGGAGCACTTTTTAGACTTTATAAAACTAATTTACACGGATACCAACAGCTCAGTTCTATTACCACATGGTACCTCCCCTAGATTTTCAATAGGCAAAGGAATAAAACAAGGCTGCCCGATTTCGCCTCTGTTGTTCATTGCAGCAGCTGAAATGCTCTCAATTTTTATAAAAAACTCTGACTTTGATAAATTAACAGTATTTGGAAGACAACTAACAATCAGCCAACTGGCTGACGACACAGCCATATTCATGCACAACTCTGATCAAGTCCCTAAAATTCTTAATTATATAGATGTTTTCTCTAAAGCCTCTGGGCTTAAACTGAATCTAGGTAAATGTGAATTATTACCTATTCATGATTGCAGTCTATCAGCCATTCATACCATTCCCGTCAAACAAACAGTGAAATATTTGGGCATGCATATCACTAAAGATGTTGATCAATTAGTCAAGCTCAATATATGGAATTGCTTGGAGAAATCAAAAACTTATCTCAACTCCTGGTCTCAAAGAGATATTTCCATCATAGGAAGAACATTTCTGACAAAAATGGAATGCATCTCCCGATTTATTTATCCAGCCCATTCATTACCAATGCCCAAAGATGCCGTTAAAGCCATCAACCAAACCATTTTCAATTATATCTGGAAAGGGAAAACACATTATATTAAAAAAGGTACCATGATTCAAGAATATGAGGAAGGTGGTGTTAAAGCAATAGACTTTGAATGCATTAATGGCACCATCAAAATTAACTGGCTGAGACAATTTATTAAACAACCCAAACATTTCTGGTTTCATATTCCCAATGAAATTTTTGCTAAATTTGGGGGCATTGAATTCCTGCTCAGATGTGACTATGACCTAAAAAAGCTCCCCTATAAACTCTCCTCATTTCATCAACAGGTCTTACTATATTGGAGATTGATTTATAAACATAATTTTAGCCCTCATATGACCCCTCTGTGGAATTGTAGATATGTACTATATAAACACAAATCAATATTCCTACAAAACTGGCAAAATAAGGGCATTTGGTCTGTACTACACTTATTAGACGGCACAGGGAATGTTTTAACTTTTGAGAACTTCTGTGCTAAATATAACATAAATGATAAACGAGAATATAACCAAGTAATGGAGGCAATACCTCAGACAGTTATACTAATGGCCTCAACTTTAAATAGATTTGGCTCTTGCCCAAACCTCCCTTTGCTTTTGGTGAATGGTTTCCGCCTAGATGACTCAAAATTAAACAATTTAACGATTAGGAAAATATTTAATAAAGAAATCTTCCCAGCAACAGTTTCTAGAGCTGCTATTCTTAATTTTTTCTCCAAAAAAGAAGCTCAAATTCTAAGATCTAAATTCTTTAAATTTCCTATTTCACCGAAAGCAAAAGAGATCCACTATAAAGTTTTAAATGGAATTTATCCTTCTGCTGAGTTTCTAAGTAAACGCTTTGGCTTTGAGAACAATAACTGTTCCTTTTGTAATGAACATATAGAAAGTACAGATCACATTTTCTTTTACTGTATGTACACCATTGCGTTTTGGGATGATTTTCATCACTGGTTATCTAAACATGTACCAACCCCTGTTTTTAACTGTCAGAATATTTTGTATGGCTTTATTATTAAGAACTCATTGCATGATATGTCTATTAACACCCTCGTAATCTTGGGAAAATTTTATGTACACAAAAATAGATTTTTAAAATGCAAGCCAAATTTTAATGTATTTCATAAAGAACTCTGCCTTTTTTTCTCATCACTGAAACACATGAAGAAGCGGAATGCTGTGAAACTCCACTGTTTGGTCGATGATCGGAAACTCATGGAAAACCCCTAGAACTCTGGACACTCTGGACTGAAAAGAACCCCCCGTTTCTCTTTTTGTCTACTTTTATTATGCTTTTAGTTACTTTATCTTATTATTATTTACTATTCTTATTACTTTATCTTATCCTTCTTACCTCTTGTAAGACTGTTAAAAAAAGTTAAAATAAAAAAAAAAAAAAAAAAAAAAAGCTCAGTGTTGCAGCCATTTCACAGATGCGGAAGTGACGGTTTTTGATCGCCTGAAAACACTACACAGCAACAGCAAGCAGCCCACATCGTGAATATCTCCACACGTATGAAAGCGATGCCGGATTATTCAGACTGTTTCTATGATTTACTCAGATGACGACTCCGTGTGACTGTTATTGAGATCCAAAGCGGTAACCGAAGAGTTTAATACAGTAGCATGTTAGCCTGTTAGCTCTGGCTGGTCCCTCCATGGAAGAAGGCTGCGGTTTTACTCCTGAATGAGCCTTTTCGGTGCGGTGCTGCTCATCGTCTTTACTGGAGAAAATAAGCACAGACTGACCTATCTACCCTTCATGTTGTCGGTGTCGGTGGTTCGGCTCCTGTTCTGCTCTTCATGGATGAATAGCTGATGTAGCTCCGTGGAGACCTGCCATTGATGGTCTATGCTGGAGGATAAAACACCGACGTGGAAGTTCACATTCTGAGTCTGAGGACGAAGAGAAACGATGACTTCAGTTTCTAAAATAAAATCACACAGACTAGGTATGTAGAACTAACGAGGCTTTTGAGAAGATTGGTTCGTTTAGACAGCCCATCCGGGATGTGGTCAAGCGGACCTCTGACCAAGTGAGCATCCCAAGTGGACCCCGGTATCCAATCTATACATGTCCAAGTACGTTTTCAATCCAGTGATTTACAAACTGATTCATAATTTTGTAAAGCCTCATTCAGAACATTATAGTCTTATAGTCCCACAGGCTGTGGATTTTCCCCTGGGGCAGCCAGCCCTGGCGAGCAACAGGGGTGGAGAAGAAAAGTCTTTTGAAAGCAGAAACGGAGTCGACACCGTTTCCGGGTCAGCTTACTTGTCATCTTCCATATATATATTTTTTTACACTTGTTGGTGACCGAGAAAAGTCTTTCCAACAACTTTGCACAAATTCTTGTGTTGTTCTCCTTCGCGTTTACAAATCACCGGATTGAAAATGTACTTGTACATGTACAGATTGGATTCTGAGTGCTCACTTGGTCAGGTGTCCACTTGACCTGTATCCACACATCTGGGTACTTGGCCTGGGGCGCCCACCAAATACACGGAGGTAATAAAAACCGGCAGTTTACCATTGAAACAATATGGCATATCAATATTATGACAAGCTTTCACTGTAAGATTGGCTCAGATATGATCAAAATCTTTAAAACTTGTGATCTTGAAAAGTATCCCTACTGTTGACCAGGCAGCATGTGAAAGGGGAGCTGGTCAAGTTGACCCCTGACCAAGTGAGCACCCCAAGTGGACCCCAGGATCCAATCTGTACATATACAAGTACATTTTCAATCCAGTGATTTATAAAGCCGTGACGAGCAGCAGCGGTGGAAAAGAAACAGCAAAATCAAACATGAAGAAGGAGAACAACAACAAGACAAGATCGATTTTTAAACACGGAGGAGAACAAGAAGAAATTGTGTGAAACTGTTGGAAAGACTTTCCCGGTCACCAAGAAGTGTAAAAGAATATCCACATATATATAAAAATATGACAACTAAAAGCTGATCCAGAGGTTTTGGCTCCATTTCTGCGTTCAAAAGACTTTTCTTCTCCAATGCTGCGGCTCGTCACAGCTGGCTGCCCCTAGATGATAATCCATAAAATAGGTATGTGGGACTATAATGTTCTGAATGAGTCTTTAAGGAAATTATGAATCACTTTATCAATCACTGGATTGAAAATGCACTTGTATATGTACAGATTGGATCCTGGGGTCCACTTGGGGTGCTCACTTGGTCAGGGGTCCACTTGACCTGTATCTTGTGGAAGAACAATCCAGCAGAGTGGCCAGAAACAACATTTATTGATATTTGTAACTACCTAATATAGATACTCCAGCTTGGCTGGGCGTTGGTGGAACACTCTAATAATAGAAAATATTAAAGTGGACCTCTAGTGGACCACCGGAGTAGTGGCTTAGAGGCAGAGCACAACCAGGAGGTCGCGGTTCAAGTCCCAGCCGGGTCATGCCAAAGACCATATAAAAATGGAACTTCCTGCCATCCAGCTTGGTGCTCAGCAAAAATGGAACGGAGGAGGGAAATGTGGGCGGCAGTGGCTCAGGAGGTAGAGTGGGTAGTCCAGTAACCAGAGGATTGGTGGTTAGAATCCCGCTCTCCCCAGCCATCTTGCCGTTGTGTCCCTGGGCAAGACACTTTACCCACCTTGCCTCCAGTGTTCATGACACTGGGTATGAATGTGTATAAATGTTCGGTAGTGGTCGGAGAGGCCGTTGGTGCGGATTGGCAGCCACGTTTCCATCAGTCTGCCCCAGGGCAGCTGTGGCTACAGTAGTAGCTTACAGCTATCAATGTCTGTCAGGAGTGAATGACTAATGGACTCACTGTAAGCACTTTGAGATGTCACTTGATATGTAAAGTGCCATATAACTCTATTCCATTATTCATTCATTCATCTTCTTCCGCTTAGTCCTTTTTGAGTCGCGGGGGGCTGGAGCCTATCCCAGCATCTTTGGGCGAGAGGCAGGGTACACCCTGGACAGATCGCCAGTCCATCGCAGGGCCAACACAGAGAGACAGACAACCATTCACTCTCACAGTCATACCTAAGGACAATTTAGAATCCCCAGTTTTGATGCCAGTTAACCTAACTTGCATGTTTTTGCATACCTGCCAACTACTCCGGTTTTGCCGTAATGGTTCCGGTTTTCAAGACCTCATTCCGGGTTACGGCTTTATTAATGAAAATTATGGTTTTTCACTAAAAATTCAGTCAAAAATTTTCAATCGTAAAAAAAACACGAAAGCAATTCCAAACACGAGATCGCTAGGAATCGTATCTAAATTTAGAACAAAGGCAATCGGCACTGCTTCCTGTAGGTGTAGTGCGCATGTGCGAGAGGTCTGAGCCTAAGGTGCGCCCTTTCAGCCAGAACTGGAAGTGGCGTATGGCCAGGTGGAGAACCATTAACTCTCTGTTGAACACGTTGTATTTACGTTCACTGTAGTGCAAAAACCTGCTAAAAAAGGTGAGCGGCTGCCAAGAACCAGCGACGCATTGCTCCACGACGGCCGCTATGCCCACGTCTGAGGCGTCGGTAGTGAGCGCTATCCGAGCCGCCGGGTCTGGGTGCACCAGTTGTGCAGCGTTCGCCAGAACTGTTTTAACCTCAGAACGCCTGCTCCACTCAGGAGTCCAGTCGACTCTGTCCGCCGGTTTCTGTTTCTTGAGTGCGGCGTACAACGGCTGTATGAGCAGGACTGCACGGGGGAGGAAACGGTTATAAAAGTTAACCATCCCCCAAAACTCCTGCAGCACCCTGACATTGATGTTGAGGAGAAAAAAATAGCAAAACACTTTAGTTAATTACTTTTATGATTCCAACCAGTTTGAAATTGACAGTGCACAGTGGACATTGACTCATAACTTTTGAATGTTTCTAAGACTTGGCTACGTCAGTAATTGTGCAAAATGAACTGCTCAAGACTCAATGGAGATTGAAACTGGTGATCTGAAATGAATGCTGAAATTATAAAAAGTAATGGTATGTTGGAATTTTATTTCTATTATGGAATAGATAAAATTAACTGATTTTGATTTGATCAGGTGTTAAAGCATGTGATGGATAATGCTTGTTGGAATATTTTAGGAATGTTATCTTCTTGGAATATAAGTCAATATTATACAGTAATAAGTGGCATTCAGCTGTTTGTTTTATGTCATTTAAGCACAGTTCTGGTACTTAAAAATCATAAAAACCCAGGAGCTTTGGGGGGCTTTGCCCCCCCTTGCCCCCCCACCGGGCCTCTGCCCCAGACCCCGCTGGGGGACTGCGTCCCCCAGACCCACTGCTAAATTTTCAGATAATTTCCCCAACCCCAAATCACATCCCTGGAGCCACTGTTTCCATTTGGAATCGCGAAGGAATTAGGTCAGCATTGTATACATTTTCATCATGGAATCTGCCGGAGAAAAATCACAAATGAGTGTGAAAAACAAACGAAAATTACAGTCTTTTCACGAGGAATACTCCAAAGCATTTCCAGGAATTGTTATTCGCTCAAGAAAGGGTGAAAATTACGCCAACTGCACTTTGTGTAGACAAGATTTTTCGATCGGACATGGAGGAATCAGCGATGTGAAAGACCATGTGGGACCGAAAAAACACAAGTCGAATGCCAATGCCAGTGATACCAGCGGCAAACTTTCTACGTTCTTCATAAGAAAAATAGAAACATGATTATTGAAGAAATATGAGGTTGTTAGCCACATTTTAACTTGATTTAATGCTAATATTTGTTTGCCGTCGGGAGGCTTCGCCCCCCTGAACCCCCCACCAGGACTTTGTCCTGGACCTGCCGGGGCCTGCGGCCCCTGGACCCCGGCTGGCTACTGGGCTTTTCAGGTTTTAAAAGTTGGCAGGTATGTTTTTGGCATGTGGGAGGAAACCGGAGAAATCCCGGAGTAAACTATTATTATTAAATTGTACCTGCTGTGGAAATCCCCAAAAAGGCATCATGTTTAGGTTTGCAAAATGTATCCGCCAGAGCTCACAGCTGGGAAAATATTACTTGCCTCCACAAAGACAAACACCGTAGTGGTGGCCTAGTTGGTAGAGCATCTGACCCACAACTGGGAGGTCGTGGGTTCAAATCCTGGCCGGGTCATACCAAAGACCATATAAAAATGGTACATTCTGCTTTCTAGTTTGGTGCTCAGCATAATACAATGGGGAAAGGAAAGTTAACGCACAAAGCTACCAGAGGACTGACCCGCCCACTGTAGCTTTCACTACTCACAGTAGCTGTGTGGCCTAGGGTCAGTGAAACAGAGATAGGCGCTGCCCCATACACCACATGGTGTGGAAGGGATTAAAAGAAGGAAGACAAAGACAAACAGCCTCCTGTCTCCCATACGGGAGATGTTTGTTTACCCTTAAACCTCATTAATCGTGATGCTTCGTTTGTACAGAGCTTCGGTCCATTTGTCAGCAGGTGAGTGTCAGTCTCATTTTAAACTAGTTTAATTGCAGTGTTGATACTTTTACTCTGAGGCTGATTAGCGGCTCAAATTGGAATGAATATTCCTACCAAGCAGACACTTTTCTATACTATTCTAGTTATCCCTACTGCAAATTTGAGTGTTTTTCGCATGTTCCCATTAATTTTACCTGTAGGCAAAAACTTTTAATGATAAATAAGAGTATTACCGACTGCACTATATAGTTCTCCACAGTATCTGTTGCTGGCTAATATATATTTTAACTGTTGACCAGTATCACTTAATCTTATCCTACACTTTATTACATGTATAGTTTATTTCTCTTATCCTATCATGTTTAATGTTGCAGCATTGTACCGAGACAAATTCCTAGTTTGTGTACTACATGAACAATGGCAATAAACCTGATTTTGATTCTGAGTTTTGGTAAACAGACAAACTAGGGCTGCACGATTATGGCCAAAATGGTGATCACGATTATTTTGATTAATATTGAAATCACGATTATTAGAAAGCTTGGGATCAGTCCGCCAAGGTCTCCGCCTTTGACTGCCACTTAATCCACATAGCACCGGACTTCCATGATCCCTCCTGCAGGTGGTGAACCTACTGGAGGGCGGACCCATGTAACTCCTTCGGGCTGAGCCCGGCCGGGTCCCATGGGTGGAAACCCGGCCACCAGACGCTAGCCTTCGAGCCCCTCCCCCAGGCCTGGCTCCAGGGTGGGGCCCCGGTAACCCCATACCGGGCGGGGTACACTGAATCCTTGATATACAATTTATCATGAGAGTCTGTTGGATCGTTCTTCGTCTGGCCCTTCACCCAGGACCAGTTTGTCTTGGGAGACCCTATCAGAGGCAAATTGCCCCGGACAACATAGCTCCTGGGATCACTGGGGCACGCAAACCCCCCCACCACGATAAGGTGACGATCCATGAGGGGGGGACGAGGGGGATGACTCGCCTATCACAGGGGCTGAGGTCGCCAAGGTGGTTAAAAATCTCCTTGGTGGCCGGGCCCCGGGGGTGGACGAGATTCGCCCCGAGTACCTCAAGGCCCTGGATGTTGTTGGGTTGTCATGGTTGACATGCCTCTGCAACATTGCGTGGAGGTCGGGGGCAGTGCCTTTGGCATGGCAAACCGGGGTGGTGGTTCCTCTCTTCAAAAAAGGGGACCGGAGGGTGTGCTCCAACTTTAGAGGGATCACACTCCTCAGCCTCCCTGGGAAGGTCTATGCCAAGGTACTGGAGAGGAGAGTCCGGCCGTTGGTCGAACCTCGGATTCAGGAGGAGCAATGTGGTTTTCGTCCTGGCCGTGGCACATCGGACCAGCTCTTTACCCTCTCGAGAATTCTTGAGGGTTCGTGGGAGTTTGCCCAACCAGTTTACATGTGTTTTGTGGACTTGGAGAAGGCATTTGACCGCGTCCCTCGTGGATTTTTGTGGGGGGTGCTTCGGGAGTATGGGGTATCGGGCTTGTTGTTACGAGCTATTCGGTCTCTGTACGACCGTTGTGAGAGTTTAGTTCGCATTGCCAACACTCGGTCGGAGTCATTCCCAGTGAGAGTTGGACTCCGCCAGGGCTGCCCTTTGTCACCGGTCCTGTTCATAATTTTTATGGACAGGATTTCTAGGCGCAGCCAGGGAATGGAGGGTGTCATGCTTGGTGACCACAGGATCTCATCTCTGTTGTTTGCAGATGATGTTGTCCTGTTGGCTTCATCCAGCAGTGACCTACAGCTCTTGCTGGGACGGTTTGCCGCTGAGTGTGAAGCGGCTGGGATGAGAATCAGCACCTCCAAGTCCGAGTCCATGGTCCTCAGCCGGAAAAAGGTGGATTGTCCTCTCCGGGTTGGGGACAGGCTCCTGCCCCAAGTGGAGGAGTTTAAGTATCTTGGGGTCTTGTTCACGAGTGAGGGGAAAATGGAGCGAGAGATCGACAGACGGATTGGAGCAGCATCTGCAGTGATGCGGACGTTGTACCGGTCTGTTGTGGTGAAGAGGGAGCTTAGTTCTAAGGCAAAGCTGTCGATTTACCAGTCAATCTACGTTCCTACTCTCACCTATGGTCACGAGCTTTGGGTAATGACCGAAAGAACGAGATCGCGGATACAAGCGGCTGAAATGAGCTTTCTCCGTAGGATTGCTGGACTCACCCTCAGAGATAGGGTGAGGAGCTCAGTCATCCGGGAGAGGCTCAGAGTAGAACCGCTGCTCCTCCACATTGAAAGGAGTCAGTTGAGGTGGTATGGGCATCTGATTAGGATGCCTCCTGGACGCCTCCCACTTGAGGTGTTTCAGGCACGTCCCACTGGGAGGAGACCCCGGGGCAGACCCAGGACTCGGTGGAGAGACTATGTCTCCCAGCTAGTCTGGGAACGCCTTGGTATCCCCTCTGAAGAGCTGGAGCAGGTGGCTGGGGAGAGGGAAGCCTGGGCTTCTCTGCTTGAACTGCTGCCTCCGCGACCCGGACCTCCGGAAAAGCGGTAGAAGATGGATGGATGGATGGATCACGATTATTAATCACTAACCTTAAGAAGAAAAACTTTTCATTAACTTTAGGAAAAACAGATCACATAAAAGTTATTTTTTTTTATTCACCCTACTTACCAATTGCTAGGTGAAGCCTGTGGCCAAAGCACTGGAGCCTTCAGGTTCAGGTTACTTTATTTGTACCCGTAGGTAGATTTGTTTTGCAGTCTGGTAACATCCATATTTACAAGCCACAAATTACATTCAACATAGACACAAACACAGGCACACATGAAGCCTTGTCCATTTATTTAGAGAAGCTGCCTTGCTGACATATTCTGCTTGACTATAGGTCAGTCATAGTTGCAGAGTACTCGACAGTTGTGATATCCATCTGTATTTTTCATACAGCGCAGGTAATACAACTTAGGAGAATCACGTGGGGATCATATATTTCTTGTCCAGTGTTCTGACCATGTTTCTGAAGCTTTTGTTGCTCATACAGTATTTAGTGGACACATGTCTTTCGGCAAATAAAACGCTATTGCATCAGTTACTTTAGCGTGTCTTTGGGAAGCGGATGGATACAGTGAAGCTCTGAGCAGAATTGATACTGTGGTCGCCTGGGTCCGCACCGGACACAGACTGATTTAGTGAAGTGACATTCGCTTTAGCCTTCATGCATTTATCGTACTTGTGTTTGTGGTGTTTTTTTCAGGTGGTTGAATAAGTTAGCTGTGTTGCCCTGCGGCGCAGACACAACTCTATGGCACTCTTTCCATATAACTTCTTTTTAGTCATCATCACTTGCCCTGAATCCCAAACCCGTCCAGACAATGGATGATTATCCTTTTGAGGCAAGAGCTCCTCGCTTCCACGTGATGCCGTACTGTCACTTTCTGCTCCCGACATCTGGTTTGTGTTTCACCATCACACCAGTCCACTATTGAAAACTTAAGCCTGCCGCGACAGGGTGCGCTGACTTGTCAGTTCTGCAGCTTAATGTTGCCCTGACGTGCGTTTGCCCCCTGGTGGTTGGCTGGCTGTTGGTTGAGAAAATGTTTGATTTGATATGCAGCAGAGCCCGCATTTTAAATGTTAATATCGCCGACGATCACGTTAATTTAATCGTGGCAGCCAAAATCGTGACCGTGATCAAAATTCGATTAATTATGCAGCCAAAGACATACCTGTTATAAAGTGGTCAGAACAGATGGAGATGTAGGTCATATGGTGCTTGAGCCTCCACATTTCATTATGAAAATTTACACTGGACATTTACGCTGGACAAGGGACCAGTGGGCCTCAGTGCTGTTCTCTGATGAAAATCAATTCACGCTGAGCAGAAATGATGGCCGCCATCAATGTTGGAGACATCAAGGAGATAGCTATGCATCAGCCACTGTTGTCACCAGACGAGCCTTTGATGGTGGCGGTAGTGTTACAGTCTGGGCAGGTGTGTCTAGTCAAAACAGAACTGCCTTACAACTTGTGAATGGTACAGTGACAAGCCGATACTACCCGAATATCATCATTAATCCAGTCATTGTACTCCTGCATGAACAACACAGGCCTAATATCATCTTCATGGATGACAATGCTCCAGCTCATCGAGGTCCCACCATTAGGGAACGACCGCTGGAGGCTGGGGTACCTCAGATGGAGTGGCCTGCACTTTCTCCAAAAAAAGAATCCCATAGAAAACCTATGGGATCAGCTGAGTCACCGTGTTGAGGCTCGTAACCTTGCACCCCACAACCTCAATGACCTGAGGGCCGCCCTTCAAGAAGAGTGGAATGATATGCCTCAGCAGACAATAAGTCGAATTGTGAACAGCATGAGACGTTGTTGTCAAGCTGTAATTGATGCTCAAGGTCACATGACAAGTTATTGAGATGTTGACATTTTTTGTTGTGGTATACCCACCACTTTTGTTGGCTTTTGTTTCAATAAATTGTTTGCGATGAGGAAATCACCATTGCATGCTTCTACTTAAATGCCCTACTTTCAGGATATAATATCACTGTAGTGTGAACTTTTTACATTTTCCATAAATTTCACCTGAAAGTCAAATATCCCTAACTTTTTGTGAGTTGTGTGTGTGTATAATGGATATGTGTGCGTGTGTGTCTCCACCCCTGTGACCCTGCTCAACGAAAAAAATTCAGGCTTAGCTTATTTTTTTTTTTTTTTTTTGCTTTAACCCCTGATCCCTACAGGCTGAGCTGACCCGAGTTATATCCGAAATATGGAGTAAAATTGATGATAAGATTGCCGACGTGACAACCACATTGAGAAGTGAAATCAGCACTGTAAAAGCAGAGAATGATGTGGCCATAAACACTTTAAAACACAGCTGGAGCGGCAGAGCAGGATGCTAAGGGAGCTAGCCGACACGGTTAGTGGCCCATCAAACACCTTCCAGGAGCTGGAGAATAAAGTTAAAAGCCTATCCAGCCAAGTGGAACAACTAACCGAAAGCTGTGTGGCTTTAGAGGGACAAAATGTGAGAATTGCTGGTGTGAGAGAGGGGAAGGAGAAGGGGCAAAAGACTAGAGATTTTGTATCACAGCCACTCCAAAGTGTGTTGGGGTTAGCAGAAGCTTCCCTCATCGACCAAGCAGAGCGGCCTTCACCCCGTGAGGAACCTCCTGTGGGATCAACCCGTGGTGAAATTTGTACTTTTCTACCCAGCAAAGATGAGAATAACACCTAACGGCAAGTGTCACTGACCCACAAGAGGCACGCCTTTATGTGGAGCAACAATTCATGACATTAAAGGGAAGTCACAACATACCTAAGATTTACTGGCTGAGACACGGATATGAGAACATGTATATTTTAAGAAGGTGGGCGAACTAAGTAGTCATCCAGCATTTTTATTGTAGGACCTTTCAATTAAATGTGCCCCCATATTTTGTTATATAATGACAAATTTATCCATCTTTTTTTTCTACTCAGTAAACACAGATGGAGGCAGAGAAAATTGTTAATCGCTTCATATTTCATTTCTAACTGCTGAAACAATCAGCAGATCATGGACAGTAAACTTGCTCTCAAACAATTTAACATACAACTTTGTGCCATTTTATTTGAAATATTGGCTCTTTTGCTTCATTAATCAATCCAGGGAGAAATATCAATCATATTTTGGCTTCTAATATTCAGCTTTGTTTTACCTATTTTAATTGAGTTATAAACACTGTAGAGCTACCATTAGCGGAATAGGGAAGTTTGAGATTAAGCTAAATGGGGTTAATGAGCCAGTGAAACGAGGCAAGGTTTTGTCACATCTCAAGTCCCTTAAAGTGGATGTGATTTTTTTTATTTTTTTTTTAAAGAAGAGACCCATCTGAAAAATGATGTCCACACTAGATTTCGTGTCGGTGGATAAGCCACATATCACTCCAAATTTTCAATGAAGGCTAGAGATGTGGTCATATTGATTCGAAAGGGAATTTCCTTCAAACATCAATCCACGATAAGGATGGGAGGTATGTCATAGCAGTAGGAGAATTATACTCAATCCCAGTAATGTTGCTGAGTATATGTAGGGGGGGCTGAAAAGTTCATAGTGATCAAATTTGTCCAAAGGTGGTTTATTTTTCAACTGCAGAGATCCAAGTGCTGCAAAGTCAATGGAAAAAGTGTGTGGACCAAAAGGGAGACAGTGTTGATCAAAAAGGTCCTGAGCTTAATACCAGATATTACAAATACCAATTTAATAGTCGGTGGGGATTTTAACTTTGTGGTGGATCCATATTTGGATAGGTCCTGCTTACAGAAAGTACTGTATTCTAATGTGAATACTCTCATGAAATCATTTATGGATAATATAAATCTACAGTATGTGATCTATGACAGATTTTTAATCCCAACAGGGAGGGGATACTCTTTTCATTTGAAGGTACATAATGTCTACTCTAGAAATGATTATTTTTTAATAGATGGGAAAATACTGCCACTTACCCAAACCATAAAGCACCACATTATTATATCTGATCACTGTCCAGTCACCTTTACAGTGAAAGTGTCAGGTGCATCAAAAACAAATCACCTATCCAATTTTTCTTTGAGACCAATGGCAACGAGGAAACTTCTACCTTGTTATGGGAAACATTTAAGGCTAAAATGAGAGGTTGTATAATTTCTTTTCAAGCCTCCCAGAAAAAAATGAGAAAAATTGGAGCAGCTTGAATTGCAAAGATAGATAAAACAGTTAGATGTAGAGAATGGACAACAACCGTCTCAGGAAAAATATAATAAAATTGCAGTACTGAAGTATAAACTTAATCAAATATTTTCTAACAATATTTTTGCAGGGCATTTATGTGAAGCAGAAATATTTTGAATTTAGTGACAAGCCACACAAATTATTGGCAAGGCAATTGTGTAAGATGGAAAGTGACCGAATCATTTATAAAATAAAATCATACGACGGTAAACACACACTTTACATAAAGAAATTAATGACAGATTCCACCAGTTTTATGAGTTACAGTGTTTCCTCTGGCTTAAAGACCTTGGTGCGGTGGCAACATATTTTCCCCCGGGTGGGTAAACATACCGGAATATGTTAATTTTATACTATTTATTTCTTTTTAAAATTTTACACAGTAACATTGCATATGGAACTTAACATTTCAAGTATTGTACAACCGAGGCTTGAATATTGGACCAGTTGGGGTCCCACCCAGACATCCTGTGTTTAGACTTTTTAGTGGTGTTATCCTTCTCCTTCCTCTACCTGAACACTTCTCTCTCCTTGGCTCTTCTCTTCTGTCTCATCTTGCCCTCTCTGAGCTCTGTCTAATTCAGGTTCTCTCTCTAAGGTGGTATACAAACAGGTTACAAAATATCAAGTGTCATGTTTTGTCCTGCAGGATTTTTTTGTCATGGTTTACATAAATGACAAAAATATGTGTATTTTTTTTGTATTTTTATTCTAGTGGGGGTTTTTTTTTCCATTGAGAGAGTAGGGAAGGGAAAGAAACATTCATAATTGTAACATACTCAAGCATACTTAAATTATATGATCAGGTGGGTATACACACGTGGACAAAATTGTTGGTATCCCTCTGTTAATGAAAGAAAAACCCACAATGGTCACAGAAATAACTTGAATCTGACAAAAGTGGTAATAAATAAAAATTCTATGAAAATTAACCAGTGAAAAGCAGACATCCATCCATCCATCCATCTTCTACCGCTTTTCCGGAGGTCCGGGTCGTGGAGGCAGCAGTTCAAGCAGAGAAGCCCAGACTTCCCTCTCCCCAGCCACCTGCTCCAGCTCTTCAGAGGGGATACCAAGGCGTTCCCAGACCAGCTGGGAGACATAGTCTCTCCACCGAGTCCTGGGTCTGCCCCGGGGTCTCCTCCCAGTGGGACGTGCCTGAAACACCTCAAGTGGGAGGCGTCCAGGAGGCATCCTAATCAGATGCCCATACCACCTCAACTGACTCCTTTCAATGTGGAGGAGCAGCGGTTCTACTCTGAGCCTCTCCCGGATGACTGAGCTCCTCACCCTATCTCTGAGGGTGAGTCCAGCAATCCTACGGAGAAAGCTCATTTCAGCCACTTGTATCCGCGATCTCGTTCGTTCGGTCATTACCCAAAGCTCGTGACCATAGGTGAGAGTAGGAACGTAGATTGACTGATAAATCGACAGCTGTGCCTTAGAACTAAGCTCCCTCTTCACCACAACAGACCGGTACAACGTCCGCATCACTGCAGATGCTGCTCCAATCCGTCTGTCGATCTCTCGCTCCATTCTCCCCTCACTCGTGAACAAGACCCCAAGATACTTAAACTCCTCCACTTGGGGCAGGAGCCTGTCCTCAACCTGGAGAGGACAATCCACCTTTTTCCGGCTGAGGACCATGGACTCGGACTTGGAGGTGCTGATTCTCATCCCAGCCGCTTCACACTCAGCGGCAAACCATCCCAGCAAGAGCTGTAGGTCCCTTGCCCCCTCATGGATCGTCATCTTATCGTGGTGGGGGGGTTTGCGTGCCCCAGTGATCCCAGGAGCTATGTTGTCCGGGGCAATTTACCTCTGATAGGGTCTCCCAAGACAAACTGGTCCTGGGTGAAGGGCCAGACTAAGAACGATCCAACAGACTCTCATGAATTGTATATCAAGGATTCAGTGTACCCCGCCCGGTATGGGGTTACCGGGGCCCCACCCTGGAGCCAGGCCTGGGGGAGGGGCTCGAAGGCTAGCGTCTGGTGGCCGCGTTTCCACCCATGGGACCCGGCCGGGCTCAGCCCGAAGGAGTTACATGGGTCCGCCCTCCAGTGGGCTCACCACCTGCAGGAGGGATCATGGGGGTCCGGTGCTATGTGGATCAGGTGGCGGTCAAAGGCGGAGACCTTGGCGGACTGATCCCAAGCTTTCTAAACTGGCTTTTGGTACGTGAAAATCAGACAATGCTTTTGAATTGTGGTTCAACAGAATTATTTAAAAAAAAAAAAAACAAATTCATGAAACAGGCCTGGACAAAAATGATGGTATCCTTAACTTAATATTTTCTTGCACAACCTTTTGAGACAATCACTGCAATCAAACAATTTCTGTAACTGTCAATGAGACTTCTGCACCTCTCAGCAGGTATTTTGGCCCACTCCTCATGAGCAAACTGCTCCAGTTGTCTCAGGTTTGAAGGGTGCCTTCTCCAGACGGCATGTTTCAGCTCCTTCCACAGATGTTCAATAGGATTTAGATCAGGGCTGATAGAAGGCCACTTTAGAATAGTCCAATGTTTGGCTCTTAGCCATTCTTGGGTGTTTTTAGCTGTGTGTTTTGGGTCATTATTCTGTTGCAAGACCCATGACCTGCGACTGAGACCAAGCTGTCTGACACTGGGCAGCACATTTCTCTCTAGAATACCTTGATAGTCTTGAGATTTCATTGTACCTTGCACAGATTCAAGACACCCTCTGCCAGATGCAACAAAGCAGCCCCAGAACATAACAGAACCTCCTCCATGTTTCACAGTAGGAACAGTGTTCTTTTCTTGGTATGCTTCATTTTTGCGTCTGTGCACATAGAGCTGATGTGCCTTGCCAAAAAGTTCCAGTTTTGTCTCGTCTGTCCATAGGACATTCTCCCAGAAGCTTTGTGGCTTGTCAACATGCAGTTTGGCAAATTCCAGTCTGGCTTTTTTATGATTTATTTTCAACAGTGGTGTCCTCCTTGGTCGTCTCCCATGAAGTCCACTTTGGCTCAGACAACGAGGGATGGTGCGATCTGACATTGATGTACCTTGACCTTGGAGTTCACCATGAATGTGTTTAGAGGTTGTTCTGGGCTCTTTTGTTACCATTCGTATTATCCGTCTCCTCCTGCGGCCACGTCCAGGGACGTTGACTACAGTCCCGTGGATCTTAAATTTCTGAATAATTTGTGCAACTGTAGTCACAGGAACATCAAGCTGCTTGGAGGTGGTCTTATAGCCTTTATCTTTAACATGCTTGTCTATAATTTTCTTTCTAATCTCCTGAGACAACTCTCTCCTTTGCTTCCTCTGGTCCATGTTTAGTGTGGTAAACGTCATGTCACCAAACAGCACAGTGATTACTTGTCACCCTTTAAATAGGCCGACTGACTGATTACAAGTTTGTAGACAACTGTGATGCTAATTAGAGGACACATTTATTTATTTATTTTATTTACCTTTATTTAACCAGGAAAAACCCGTTGAGATTAAAAACCTCTTTTTCAAGGGAGTCCTGGCCAAGAGGCAGCAAAAAAATCACAGTTACCCTTACAATGACATACAAATCATATAAAACAGTTACAAATTAGTGAGGCCGTCTCAAGTGTTCTCAATCTGGATTTAAAGTCGTTCAATGAAACAAGTTCCGTTAGTTTCCAGTCTTTTTGCAACATGTTCCATGTAGAGGGGGCTGAGAACATAAAAGCTCTTTTTCCCAGCTCAGTACGGGCAAATGGAACATCTTGGTTGAACATGTCCCTATGGTCACATTATTTTCAATCTTTTCTAGGGGTACCATCATTTTTGTCCAGGCCTGTTTCATGAGTTTGTTTTTAAAAGTAATTCTGTTGAACCACAATTCAAAAGCATTGTCTGATTTTCATTGGTTAATTTTCATAGAATTTTTATTTATTACCACTTTTGTCAGATTCAAGTTATTTCTGTGACCATTGTGGGTTTTTCTTTCATTAACAGAGGGGTACCAACAATTTTGTCCACGGCTGTAGTAACCAGAAATTCTACTCATGTAAAAGCAGTGCTTTGAAATTAATAATTAAAAGTAGGCAACCAAAAATTTCTAATTGAGTTAAGGGTACAAAGAGCACCCACTTAAAAACTTGAGTAATGACTTCAGTCTTCAAGGTTTGAGTTTTTTCTCAAAAATTTATAACAATTTTCTTATAGTTTTCTACTTTTCTCTGTAAATCTAAAGTTGAAACCATGTTCCTCAAATTTGTAATTTCCTCTTGTAAAATTGACTTTTCTTGTACATTTGAAACTTTATTATAAATTTGTGGATTATTTTATGACAAAGTTTTGTTTGTTTTTTTAAAATAAAATTACTGTTTTTTTTTTTTTTTAGATAAATTTGAAACAGACTGTGGTAATTTTTTTTTTTTTTTTTTACTTTTTCCTTATAACAACTTACATTTTTGACCATAATTCTGCAGTCAGAACAGAACAATAATTTAACTCTGATTACAAAGAAAAATATTAATAAAATTGTATTGAATGAAATAAATTAACTTAAATGACCAAGGATGCCGTTATTTCTGTTATATTTCTGTTATATTTATAGTTTTTTTTAGAAATCTCCTCACCACCCAGACAGCAGGAAAAACCTCCCTTATTTTGAAATCAAATGTTGACACATTTAGTTTGTCTGAAGGCTGCTGATGGATTAAAGTCATTGACTTCGTGAATTTCGGTCATCTTGACCTGCCAGGTACATAATAGGGAACTGTAGCGCACTATAAAGACATAATTCACCACAATATGTGTTCATGTACAGAATGATCTGTTTAGGCAGTTATAGTTGCGAAGTGACTACACGGCTGGGAGCCGGTCTCCTAGTATCACAGTATCTGGCCGGGAAGTGCCTACAATTCGATTCTTTTTTTTATTCAATAGTAGAAAATACACACAAATTACAAATATGCTAATAATACAAGTAAATACCTCATAATTTGGCTATTTGGTTAAAAAATATTTTTAAAAAATGCACATATTTATTTATTTTCCATCAGGCGCGTCAGGGAGCCCTTTGGGTCCTTCGCTCCCTGACAGCTCGGGCACTCGGCAGCTCGGGTGTTTTACACACATACACATCCACACTTCATTCATTGCCATTAACACATTTTGAGGTTTTGTTCAATAAAATGCACGAAACCGCTCCTGCACGTGGGTTTTTCATTCACTAAGTGGCTCCTGGCCACTTAGTGCAGACATAAACGGCTCCTGGTCGTTTAGCAATGGCCGTTATAGTTGTGCGCTCAGGCTTTCTCATCAGGCACCTCTCTAGGCAGCCGCTGAAGGACCTCAGTTTAGAGCTAGCGTTTTTAATTGTTGCTTTGTCACTGCCGCTGGAGAATAAAAACAGCACGCCTGCTCATGCAAGAAAAGAGAGAAATTGCCAGTCTCATAACTTAATATTGTAGTGGCTGGTGAAATATATCCTCAGCAATTCATAAGTCCACCTGCCTTTCCCTTCATATGAAGCCGGCTGCATTTGAATTCTAACCACATCTCTTAGCTAAGTGACTCTTCCATTATGGCTCCCGTTTCCAGCGGGTTAAAACCATGATAGACGGCAGTGCTTACATACCTCTTGTGATTTTTTTCCGCGTTTAAAGTACTTTAATAAACTCATGTTTCTGTTGTACAGTCACGCTTAGCGAGACACTGTTTGCTGACTGACTGGAAAACTCGTGTGAGCGAGGCGCTTCTAAACTCTGCGCAGATGATGGCCATGCGCATTGTTCATGTGCACGCTTGCGGAAAGTCATTGCTTCATATATTTTTATCAATAAAATCATATTGGCTTGGCATGGCAGTACGATTTCTAGCGAGGCGGGCTGCCACGGAGAAATGTTACCAGAGGAAACCCTGAGTTATATGTGTCTCAGTTTAAACCCTCCCCCAGGAATATGGAGTTCCTAAACAAATGTATACTCCCAGCACTGTCCCAAAGTGACCGTGAAATTTTGAATGCCACCATTACATGTGAGGAAATTAAAAAAGCTGTGGGACTGCTAAAAACCGGCAAAAGCCCAGGCCCAGATGGGTTAAGTAATGAACTGTACAAAAAGTTTAATACTTTACTCACCCCCTATTTATTTAAAATGTATTGTCAGGCACATATAAATGGGATCCTACCACAAACATTATGTGAAGCAGTTACTACTGTAATTCCTAAAAAAAAAAAAAATAAAAATAAAAGGGAAAGATTTGGAAAAGGTTGGCTCCTATCGGCCAATCTCCTTGCTGAATACTGAGCCAAAGATTCTGGCCAAAATATTAGCAAGAAGACTTCTCCCCTCATTCGACAAATTAGTACATAGTGACCAAACAGGTTTTATTCCTGACAGGAACTCCTTTCATAATCTCAGATGTCCCTTTAATATTATTTACTCTCCTAAACTACAGGATGACTTCTTAATATTGAGCTTGGATGCAGAAAAAGCATTCAACCAAGTTGAGTGGCTGTACCGCTATGCCATCCTGGAAAAGTTCCAATTGGATCTACTAAATATTAAATTAATTTCACCAATTGTGTTCAATACTTATTCCCTGTGTCATTCCACTTTATTAAATATAACTTGTTTTGTGGACACAGTTGCCTTGATTTCTTTGTATGTATGGATTACTTGGGTTATTACTGATATCTGGTGAAAATCTCAGGTCAAGTCAAAGTCAACTTTATTGTCAATTCTGCCATATGTACAACACATACAGAGAATTGAAATTACATTACTCTGAGACCCACGGTGCAGCAAGGTAAACACTAAGTAGGAAATATGAATATAAAGTACTGTATAACATCTAACACCAAATATTAAACATTTAACATCAGTGCAAAGAAAACCAAACCCCAACCAGAAGCTAACTAAAAATACTAAGGGTGTGCAAAATAACTAAATATAATAAAAAATTAAGACAGCATGTAATGACTTAAGGCACATATCAGGGCACCTAGAGGGTTAAAGTGGCATGTAGTGCAAAGAGAGCAGTTCATTGCTGCATAAAGTGACTGGTGCAGCCCAGAGATCAGTGTGTGTGCGTGTGTGGGAGTGAACAGTACCTGGGGATGGCAGAGTTCAGTTGTTGGGGGGGTCAGAGTCCAGGATTTGTGTGTGTGTGGAGGGGTGCAGAAGGGAGAGGGGGCAGAGCAGAGAGAGATTTTAGCTTCCTGACAGCCTGGTAGATGAAGCTGTCCTTGAGTCTGCTGGTCTTGGTCTGGAGACTCTGCAGTCTCCTTCCTGATAGCAGCAGACTGAAGAAGCTGTGTGATGTGTGGGTGGGATCACCTGCAATGCAGAGGGCTTTGCAGGTGAGGCAGGTGCTGTAGATGGCCTCAAGGGAGGGGAGAGAGGCACCGATAATCTTCTCAGCTGTTCTCACTATGCGCCAGAGGGTTGTGCGGCAGGACGTGGTGCAGGCACCGTACCACACGGTGATGCAGCTGGTCAGGATGCTCTCGATGGTGCCTCAGTAGAAGGTATACATGATGAGGGCTGAGATTTTGGCTCTTCTCAGTTTGCAGAGGAAATAGATGCTGCCGAGCTCTCTTGGCCAATGGTACAGTGTTGGTGGTCCAGGAGAGGTCCTCTGTAATGTGCACACCCAGGAACTTGGTGCTGCTCACCCTCTCCACAGCAGCACCATTGATACTCAGGGGAGCATGTTGGGCATGCGCTCTTCTGAAGACCACAACAATCTCCTTCATCTTCTCCATGTTCAGAGAGAGATTGTTGTCGCCACACCACATAAAAATATTTGAAACGATTACAGTGTTTCATTGCATACCGATAGTGTTTACACTAGAGGTGCATTTGGTCTCTGCTGCTGAATACATGTTTATCTAAGAGGCTTCATAGGATGAACTTTATCACTTTGTGTCAGAACCATGTTCCAATACCTTTCTTGTGTCTTTTTATCCCTCCAGATATTCCACAGCAAAATGACTTTGACCAGGAGGAGGTTCTGGATGAGCAGCAGCTTCTAAACCAGGAGAGAAACTTTATTGTTGTTCAGGTGGAAGCAGATTGCTCCCAGATTAAAGAGGAACAGGAGGATGTCTGCATCAGCCAGGAGGGAGAGCAGTTTGGACTGAAGCAGGAGCCCCAAACCTTTGATGAAGGTTGGTGCAGGTCAAGGTTTCACTCAGTGATTGATGAGACAGAAATTAGACAGAAGGAGGGAACTGAAAAATAACATCGGAGCAGTTAACATGAGGAAAGACAAAGTAGTTGTAGTTCAGAAAGTTATAACAAAAAAATTATGTGGTGAAATAGAATTGAAACTCTGTAGACTTAAATGGCATGGATGGTTAAATTATTAAAATGAATATGTAATATAAGAAAAATGACTAAAATACCTATATGTTCAGTGATGTGCTATAAATCCATCCTGGACTGAAGGGATCAGGATAAAGAAGTCCAACCTATTAGCACAGCTTAAACAAGGTTTATTAGAAAAAAGATAAAGGTGGTGAACAGCAGTTCTGCAGTCATGGCTTCCCTGCTAAGACGGAGTGGTGGAACCTAACCAGCCCCTTGTCAGTAGCCAGAGATCACATGATCCCACAGGTGCCCCCAGGTTTCCTGAAGAAATGAAACTAATATGAGGAGTGAGAATCTCAGCTGGAATCAGTGAAGATCACAGCCAAACTTGTGACTGATTGGGATGAAGTCTCCCTGCCCTCCCAGCACAATTTGGCTGAAAAAAAAAAACCATTGAAAAGATAGCTTTGCCAACCGTCTAAAAATGTCCGGACTTGGTTGAAAAGTGAAAGATTAAAAGGCACCTTTTTCAAGTCATTGAAAAGGTATCGTCATATCGACGTCTCTGCATGGTCTGAATTTGGTTGAAAAATGAGGATGAAAATCCATCTAAGAACTAGAGGTGGGTTCAAAAGATCGATACAACGATATGGATCGATCCACGTTTGACTGAGCCGATATCGATCCACAAAATCCGCGGAGCGATCTTTTAATATAATTAATATATTTTAATATAATATTTTTACGTCTGTGAACGTCTGCTGAGTCTAATTGAGTCGAAACCGGGTCAGTGAGCCAGGAACCACGGCCAAGAACCATAAACAGCCGAGGCGCTAATGGGGCTAACAGCTAGCAAGCAAACAGATATGCTAGTTCTTCTTCTGTGATGTTAAAACGGTTCTCATCCGGCAAGAGTTCCCTGCGGCGCATGCACACGTCTTTCGTGTTTACATGAGCGGAGTTATTAACGTGCGTGTCTCTAAATTTTTCAACAAAAGTCACCGTAAAGACTGTCTTCAACAGCTTCTGAATATTTTTCATAAAGCAGGGATAAACGGATTTTTACTATGTGCAGCGCTGTGTTGGAACATAAAGTTGACGACTGATAAACGGAAAATGCACGGAGACTGGCTGAAACCCGTGAAGAGAGAGGGAGACTTGGAGCTGCTGAGATTGTAAGTATAATATCATTTGTTTGTTTTAACATTTGTGTCGTCGATTAATAATTTATCCGGCATGATGGTGGTTTCTTTTACAAACTATGGACACAGAGAGAACTGTTGGTTAAGCGCTGTGAATAAATGCAGAATAAAGGTATATTTTATGAGATTATGGACTTCTACCACTTAAGTAAGAGATGTGAAGAGAATAAATCACAATAAAATTAAGATGGTAGAATTAATAAAGGCTGCAGTACAACAAGCTATTTTTACTCAGTAGAACTAAATTGAAATGAACAGATCTTCCCAGGAAATGAATTGAAACCCTTTTCAAACATTGAAAGAAAGAAACATTGTAGTAAAAGAGACTATTACAGTAAAGAACTGGAGAAAAACAGAGATAACATTAAAAATACATGGACAATACTTAACAATATTCTTGGAAATAAAAAAAGAAATACAAGCTACCCAACCAATCTTTCAAAAAAAAAACAAAACACTCAGAGTGTGAATGCAGTCTCACCTGCAGATGAATTTAATAAATTTTTTGTTAACATTGGTCCTAATTTGGCTCGAGAAATACCCATTACGGCACCTACAGGTGATACAATAAGCAAAAACATTGCTATAAAAGGCTCCATTTTCATAAAGAACACAGACGAGAGTGAGGTCATTGAAATTGTTAAATCGTTTAAAAGTAAAACATCTATGGATTGTGATGGTATTGACATGCTTTTAGTCAAAACTATCATTGAATGCTTAGTGAAGCCACTGACGTATATTTGTAACCTGTCTCTCCAAACAGGTATATTTCCCAATGCAATGAAAATAGCTAAAGTAATTCCGGTATACAAGACAGGTGACAGAGGGGAATTTTCAAACTATAGACCTATTTCACTATTGCTACAATTTTCCAAGATACTTGAAAAAATATTCTGTGAGAGAACTGACAACTTCATAATGAAGAGTAATTTATTGTGTGAGCAGCAATACGGGTTCAGACATAAGAGGACAACTGCATTTGCTCTAATGGAATTTATAGAAAAAATATCAACTGCCATTGAAAATAAAGAATATTCAGTTGGGGTATTCCTGGATCTTAAAAAAGCATTTGATACAGTGGATCATAAATTATTATTAAAGAAACTACAAAATTATGGTATTGGGGGGTAGCACTGTTCTGGTTATGTAGTTACTTAAAGAACAGATATCAGTATGTATGTGTTGATAGCAAAAACTCACAGTTACTGAAGGTTACTTGCGGAGTCCCACAGGGTTCAGTTTTGGGGCCATTGTTATTCAATATGTATATAAATGACATATGTAAAGTTTTGGAAAAAATGGATTTAATATTGTTTGCAGATGACACTTAATTTATTATGCAGTGGAAGCAATTTGGAACAACTTTTGGATACACTCGGAAAGGAATTAGGAAAGCTTAAACTGTGGTTTGATTCAACCAAATTAACGCTCAATTTAAGTAAGACAAAATTTACAATTTTTAGCAATCATCACAACAACTCAGTATCTAAACTCAGTGTAAATGGTGTAGAGATTGAAAGGGTATCCGAAATTAAATTTCTTGGAGTAATAATTGATAATAAACTGTGTTGGAAGTCACATATTAATTATGTTAAAGGTAAAATATCCAAATCAATCGCAATACTACACAGAGTGAAATATTTGCTGAATCAACCCACACTGTATACTTTGTATCATTCATTAATACTCCCATACATGACATATTGTACTGAAGTATGGGGAAATACATATAAAACAAACATATCCAATATTTATGCTTCAGAAGAGAGCTATTAGAATAATAATCAAAGTTGCTTACAGGGAACCAACAAACCCACTTTTTCTTAAATTAAAAGCTCTCAAGTTGAAAGATCTGGTTGACTTTAAAACTGCAGTATTAATGTTTAAAGCGAAGAATCTATCACTGCCCGCAAATATCCAAAAGTTGTTTCAAATAAGGGAGAAACAATATCATTTCAGAGGAACATGTATATTTCAAAAACCTTCAGTGAGAACTACCACCAAGCAACACTGTGTCTCAGTGCAAGGAGTCAGATTGTGGAACGCTTTTGGACCTGAATTAAAATCATGTACAACGCTTGGACAATTTAAACAAAAACTAAAGGAAGAAATACTCCAAACATATATATAAGATGACATGTAAAATCACATAAGAATTATCATATTCAGTCTGTGTTGTACTGTTGCTTAGTTTTTTTTTTGTTTTTTTTTTTTTTTTGTCATGTTTTGTCTTAGTTTTGTTCTGCATTGTAATCGTTCCTGCCTTGTTTTTCTTCTGAATTCTTGGATGGAATATGGGTGGGCAATATAAGCTGCGGCTTCAGCCATCACCCATTTCGGTTAACTTATGTTCAACTGTATAATCAGATGAGTTATTGTTTAATTTGATCTTGTTAGATTTTTCCCCTTTGTTATATTATTCTCTTCTTTCCTTTTAATCTTTACTTTTAATCTATTCGAAATAAAGATTCATTCATTCATTCATTCAATTTGTAGTTAAAATATAAACAACAAAAAATAAAAAAAACTAATTAAACCCTACTGTGGTGTGGGGATTTAAAAATATGATTGTTAATTTTGCTGTGAAATCTATTCTTTTCATCTGCCTTCAGATGTGTGAAGACTGGAAGGTCCATCCTGCACTGAGACGTTCTGAAGGGAAGAGGTTGTCAGTGGAGGACCATCCCTTCTTCATGTGGATTTCAGCACAGAAGAAGACCTCAACTTTTTCAGGGTCTTAGTTTTCAGATTCAAGAAGGTGCTGCCATCATTTTCTCCAGACTAACATGCATTCAATGCAATTTAGTTGTTGTAATGACAAATTCTTTTATTTCTTTTTTTTTAGTTCTCAGCAAGAATACAATGTTGGTCATTTTTTTTACAATTTTACTGAACATTTAATTCTAAATAAATCACAGTTTAACAGGAAATTTTTGGCAATCCTGTGCTTTTCTTGTGGTGTTACATAGACTAGCATCACTGTAAACTATGGAAAAAGCAGCTGCTTTAAAATTTGTACTTCCTTACACAACTTTGAGTGCAAAAAAACCCTAAAAGTGCCATAACTTTTTGGAAAAGCTCCCACAAATTCAGGCTTTTTGTGCCACAACAGTCACAAAAACAGATGACCAAATCCTGGAGGGACTGAAATACAGTGAGATTATGTATGCATGGTTCATGCATTGAATTTGTTTACTTACTCTGGGTGGTTAACTTGACACAACACACCCTTTGCACTAAAGAAAGCACCTGTGAGCACTTTATGAAATGATAAGTCAAATAATAAAAATGCATTATTGTAACAGATTTTGGTCAGTTCTATATGTGACAATTTATGTATTAACAAAGTTAGAGTATTCTTGGTACAATTTGCAGCATTAAGTCTCGAAGATTTTTATTTCATGGGAAGTAAAATGGCTATTAAAATGGTAATTCCCCAGATCGAATCGGGATAGGATCGAATCGAATCGAATCGGAATTGAATTGATTCAGAATCTCAAGAATCTGAATTGAATCGATTCTGGAAATTAGGGATCGTTCCCAGCCCTACTAAGAATGCTGAAAAGATATCTTTATATACATGTCATCATTATCTAAATTTGGTTAAAAAGTGAAAGATGGAAAAACTGCCTTTTTAAGGTCGTTAAATAACATCATTCGGTAGTAATACTTATAGAAATGCTTATACTTCCGGTGCTACATGAGTCGGGAGTCTTTTGGCAGCAGTGGCTCTGTTCTGAGTTTTCTTTCTCATTTTTAATTACAGTATGTTTGTTTTTTATTTACTATCTGTTTTTTCATTGCCACAACTTTTCTGATCTTGTTACCCCATATCCATCACGGACGCCAAGGATACTAATATCGCCGCACTGACATTGATATTAGCCGTCTTTCTACTCATATTGTCATTGACTACTGACCCGGTGGGTGGAGGAACCACTGTTTACAGTAGCAGTCAATTGTTAGTATTGTGCTGCTCCGCGATGCTAACTTAGAGATCCGATATTCCTCGAGAAATCAGGCGAAAATGATGACGATGTCGAGCTGGAGCGAAGCAACATGCGAGGAAGACAAGGTGCAGCCCATTCTACCGTCTGTTATAATGGGAAATGTGAGGTCGCTGCTTAATAAGACGGACAAACTATGGCTATGTCCCGGTATGAGAGCATCTTCAGAGAGATTAGCATCATGCTATTCACTGAAACATGGTTAACAGAGCTGACAACAGATGCTAACATCGGACTGGAGGATTTACACTTAATACAGGCAGATCGGACACCAGATAGCGGCAAGAGCAGAGGCGGGGGGCTGGTAATGTTCATGAACAACAGATAGTGTAATCCTGGGCACATCATGATTAAAGAACAACACTGTAACAAGGACATTGAGTTGCTAGCCATTAGCATGCAACCGGCATACCTCCCCAGAGAGTCCTCATACATCATCGTGATTGTTTTTTATGTACCCCCCTTCACGAGCGCTGAGGCAGCATGACCGTCATCCGCACAGTCACCAGCAGACTACAGACTAAACACCCCACTGCTCTCCAGCTCATCTCCGGTGATTTTAACCATGCTTCCCTGTCCTCCATTCTGCCCACTTTCACCCAGTATGTCATGTGCCACACCAGAGACAATAAAACACTGGACTTATTTTATGCGCAAGAATATAAGCTGTGTTTCCATACCAAGAAGTTCAAATTTTGTTAATTCTTTGGGAAGTTATTGAGGTAAAAGTGGCACCGTTTACTACTAAACCCATTCATTTTCCATTGAGTGTTTTGGGTGTACTAATATGGCGGCCAGGTGGCTTCACTTGGCTCTGTACTCGGTAATGGGGTGTGTGCTATCCAGGTTTTTTATAGAGATCAGTGGTCACACCCCAGTCACCCCTGGGGTCAAGGGTGACCATTAACCAATCACAGTTCCTGTAGTGTGCATTGCTGTATCTAATGTAAATATCAGCAAAAAAAACCCAAAACATTTTGGTGATGCCTGTTGCTGTTTGGTTGGTTTTGTGACTTGTAAACATGTATAAACCTGTGAAGAGGAAAGACTGTGCAGCTTCATCATGCAATATCTGTGAACTGTGACTTGTCATGTAAGGATTTCTCTCTGGCTGTGCAAAAGGACAAGGGACTGCTGGAGTCAGTCAAGAGCAGAAAAAAATATTAATGGAAAAAATAGATTTGGTGAGTAATGCCTTATGGATTTGAATTTTTGTTTTTTATTTACTGTAAATGTCCATTTATTTTAGTTTTTTTTCACAAAACCCCACAAACTATATTCACTAATGTATTCAAAATATTGAAATAGCAATCTATTTTGATTCAAGATATTTGAAGTATTCATTTTGTTCCCAGTAGATATGTTGATACTAGCTGCAGCTTTCCCGGTGTCTTCTGTCAGCAAGTTGACACATGGGCCTTATAATAAAAATCTGAAATTTCTATATATACAGTGTGGTAATTTTTTTTCTCCCCACAGATGTTTGATCAGATTCGGGTCTGGACTTTTGCTAGGCCATTCAAAACTGTAAACTACTTCTGGTGAAGCCATTCTTTTGTTGATTTGGATGTGTGATTTGGGTCATTGTCACGCTAAAAGATGAAGTTCCTCTTCATCTTCAGTTTTCTGGTAGAAGCCTGAAGGTTTTGTCCCAACACTTACTGGTATTTGGAACTGTTCATAATTCCCTCCACCTTGAATAAGGGCTCAGTTCCAGCTGAAGAAAAACAGCCCCAAAGCATGATGCTGCCACCACCATGCTTCACTGTTGATATAGTATTCTTTTGGTAATGAGCAGTGTTGTGTTTGTGCCAAATATACCTTTGGGAATTATGGCCATGAAGTTCAACCTTGGTTTCATCAGACCATAACACATTTTCCCACATGCATTTGGGAGATTTCAAATGTGTTTTTGCAAAATGTAGCCAGGCTTGAATGTCTTTGTTCGTAAGATAAAGCTTCTGTCTTGCCACCCTACCCCATTGCCCAGACATATGAAGAAGTCGGGAGGTATGCTGCCTGCGGCAGGAACAACCAGATGTCTGGCCACAGCCAAGACGGATAATTTTTTCACACATAAGGAGTTGTAACACCTTATACAAAGATATAGAGTGACGATAATCAAGTTGGTGGGGGTAATGCACCTGTAAGTTGGTTGCCAACTGCTAATCAAATATAGAAGAAGAAGAAGTTGGGCGGTTGTTGTCACATGTACTAAACAGCCAGTACTTGCCAGAAATTCCTGCAGCTTCTTCAGTGTTGCTGTTGGCCTCTTGGCAGCCTCCCTGACCAGTTTTCTTCTCGTCTTTATCAGTTTTGGAAGAACGTCCAGTCCTTGGTAATGTCACTGTTGTGCCATATTTTCTCCACTTGATGATGACTGTCTTCACTGTGTTCCGTGGTATATTTAATGCCTTGGAAATTCTTTTGTACCCTTATCCTGACTGATACCTTTAAACAATGAGATCCCTCTGATTCTTTGAAAGCTCTCTGCGGACCATGGCTTGTTCTGTAAGATGTGACTACAAAAATGTCAGGAAAAGAATACCGACGCACTCTACAAGAAGGGACAGTGCAGGCTGTTCCTACTGAGGAGGCTCAGGTCTTTTGGTGTACAAGGGGCACTGCTGAAGACATTCTACGACACAGTGGTGGCATCAGCCATCACTTTTGGAGTGGTCTGTTGGGGCAACGGCATTACAGCAGCCGATAGGAAGAGACTAAACAAACTGATCAAGAAAGCTAGCTCTGTCCTTGGGTGACGCTTTGACCCAGTGGAGGAGATAGGAGAGAGAAGGATGGTGGCTAAACTGTCATCTCTGCTGGAGTCCGAGTCCCACCCTATGCAGGACATATTGAACGCACTGAGGAGCTCATTTAGCAGTAGACTACATCATCCTAGGTGCGCAACCGAGAGGTTTCGCAGGTCCTTCCTACCTACGGCTGTCAGACTGTATAACCTAAGCAGGCTGCTCACAGAGATAGCAAAAAAACGTGATGACCTAGTAGTATTGAATGCAAAAGACGCAACAGACTTACACAAATGGTCAGTATACAACTAGGACAATATCAGTTGCTACGGAGGGTGACAATATGTATGGGTACATATTCATACTATGTAGGATAACTAAGTAGACGGTTATGCTGCTTATTCCATCTTGCTACAATGCTCCACACTTTGTATATATATTTATGTGTACGTATGTATATCCACTGCTCTTATTTATATTTTTCGTATCTTCTTAATTATTGCTCTGAGTGTTGCTATCCCTGTGCTGTTGCAATCCTGGAATTTCCCCATTGTGGGACTAATAAAGGCTTTATCTTATCTTATCTTATCTAAAAGCCTACTAGAACAGCTGAACTTTATGTAGAGTGAATCAGAGGCACTTTAAATGGTGGCAGGTGTGTACTGACTCCCATTTAATATGAGTTTGAATGTGATTGGTTAATTCTGAACACAGCCACATCCCCAGTTTCACAGTAAGCTCTAGTTGCTGAGGGCTGAGCTGTTTAAAGCATGGCTAACGTGTTGAATGCAGTAAATGACTGAATTACAGGAGTCGCTATCTCTTTTTCATTTTTGTTAATATTAGCCTTCATTCTGAATATTAGTGCATCTGGGTTAATTAGAATATCCCAATTTGTAATTTAACCGTTTGACTGCCTATGGCGCTCTGTTATGTCGTCAGCCCCTAGTGGTCAAGGTTTTTTCAAGAAAATATTCAGTTCAGATGTCAGAGATTTCCAAAGCTATAACTTGAAAGATGGTAAGAGGTAATGGCTTACTGTCAATTAGAAAGTTGTAGAATATGATCCAAAGTTTGAGATAGGAGTAAATTTACACATCTAATTTGCATAATGCCATGCCAGCCATATCGAATTACATAACTTTCAGTCAAAAGCGGACTTTGGACATATTTACACAAAGGATGGTTTTGTTTTTTGTCACCGTTTGCTGTTTTGGGCATTTTGTTATCTTTAATTCAATTCAATTCAATTCAACTTTATTTATATAGCGCCATTTCACAACAACAGTCATCTCATAGCACTATCAACTGTAGAGGGGACCCCCACAGTTGCAGAAAGACCCCAGCAATCAGGCGATCCCCTGTGAGCAAGCACTTGGCGACAGTGGAGAGGAAAAACTCCCTTTTAACAGGAAGAAACCTCCAGCAGAACCAGGCTCAGGGAGGGGCAGTCATCTGCTGCGACTATACTTTAAAGTATATGTACCAGAAAAACAGTTACGGTGTAAACAAACAAAGAAATTTGTCACTTGCCGCTGGCCAGGCGGCGCGCTCCGTCCATTTTCATCCATTCTGGTCATTATTTTGTCTTCTGTTGGTCATTTTCCCTTTCTCGCCCACATCCAGAAACTGTTAAGATTATTCCACCGCAATTTCGCTTTTATTCCGCCGCAATTTATCTCATATGACGACCGGGAACCGGCGTGATTGTTCTGTCCAGTCACATGGTGTTGGGGGTCGATGGCAGGTTCAAATCAACCAGCTTCGCCCACCCTCTGTTATAAGAAAATGTAGATATTTACCTTCATAAACCAAATAATGTCTTTTTAGAATCATGGCAAATTTGGGAGCAAATGCCTCCTCCGCCTTGCGATCGATCAACATTTGTTTACAAACTCTTTTTCTCTGGTGTCCAGAAGTGTGTGTGTGTGTGGGGGGGGGGGTGTTTATATGGGGGCCATAAGTCATCCAAGGCAAGAGCAGTAAGTTATACAGGTCTGCCACCTTGTGAGGTGCATTACTAAGTACAACTGGGGAGTTTTATTATGGTTTAAGGCCACATCACTTGACAGTAGCAGAACTGTGACAGGCACTCCACAGCGCTACCTGTGCATGGACCAAGGCAGTCAAAAGGTTAATAAATAAAAATCTACAACCATAATAATCATTCTGTAATTTCCCAGTTTGGGATCAATAAAGTACATCTGTCTCTCCATATATCTATAATCATCAAAATTAAATCAAACGGCTTCAAATATTCCACGTCCCAAAAGCCAGTTTAGGAAGCTTGGGATCAGACCGCCAAGGTCTCCGCCTTTGACCGCCACCTGATCCACGTAGCACCGGACCCCCATGGCCCCTCCTGCAGGTGGTGTGCCCACTGGAGGGCGGACCCATGTAACTTCTTCGGGTTGAGCCCGCCCGGGTCCCATGGGTGGAAACCCGTCCACCAGACGCTAGCCCTCAAGCCCCTCCCCTAGGGCTGGCTCCAGGGTGGGGCCTCGGTAACCCCATACTGGGCGGGGTACACTGAATCCTTGTTCTAGCATTCATCATGAGAGTCTGTTGGATCGTTCTTAGTCTGGCCCTTCACCCAGGACCAGTTTGTCTTGGGTGACCCTACCAGAGGCATATTGCCCCGGACAACATAGATAGATAGATAGATAGATAGATACTTCATTTCGAACAAAAAAGTATAACAAAAACAAAACAAATGACAAATGCAATAAAGTAACACTATACAGTGTTCGAAAGGGAGAAGGAAGAAGTGAACATTTATTAATTCCATCTCCTCTTTTCCATAAATACACCAATGTGAATTATATACAAATTACCACATTTAAGACCCCAAGTAAACAGTTAACTGTATTTTGTACATATCAACATTAACACCCATCCATCCTAGCATACATTGATGTCCATACATCAAAACCAGCCTCAAACAACACAGATACACACAGTGCTGTCCCACCCACCATTCCATAGTGTCCCAGAGTGAGCATAGTGAATCGTACATATAAATACTACCCTTCTAACATATATCCTTTCAGCAAATAATGTTTGTACCTCTTTTTGAATTGATTTCTGTTTGTACATAGTTTCAGTTCCGGCTCCAGACTGTTCCACAAATCCACCCCACAGACAGATATGCACATACTTTTCTTGGTTGTTCGTATCTTGGGTTTTGTAAAGTTTAAGTCTCCTCTCAAATTATGATCATTGTCTCTTTTTTTAAATATTTTTTGTATATTAGTTGGGAGTTGATTATTAATTGCCCTGTACATGACTTGTGCTGTCTTAAATTTAACTAAATCGATGAACTTTGACATGTGACTTTAAAAACAACGAATTGGTATGGTCTCTATATCCTACATTATTTATTATCCTTATAGCTCTTTTTTTGTAATGTGCATATTGACTGTAGGTTGGTCTTGTAGGTGTTTCCCCAGACTTCTACACGGTAGTTAAGGTAGTAACAGTGAATTGTACAGTAAGACCAATGATTTATAGTCCAAGATGTGTCTTGTCTTCCCCAGTATGCCTATACATTTTGCCAACTTGGCCCAGATGTGACTGATGTGAGGTTTCCAGCAGATTTTATTGTCTAGCGTCACCCCCAGAAACTTATTTTCCTGTACTGTTTCTATTCTGGTATCATCTATCGTTACCATTATTTCATGATTTATTTTATAATTTCCAAACAACATAATTGTTTTTTTTTTTTTAGATTTAGAGATAATTTATTTTTGTTGAACCACTGCGTTAACTTTTTCATTTCAGTTGTGACCACCTCTAAAACCTGCTGCAAATTCTCACCAGTGCAAAGGATATTTGTGTCATCCGCAAACAAAATAAATTTCAGAATTTTTGATACTTGGCATATGTCATTTATATATAAAATAAAGAGTTTGGGTCCCAAAACTGACCCCTGGAGCACACCACAAGTGATGTCCATGAAGGGTGATTTGTGCTCACCAATTTGTACAAATTGTTGTCTGTTACTTAAATAACTTTCCGCCCAACTCAGTCCGACCCCTCTTATCCCATACCTTTCCAGTTTCCTTAGTAGTATTCTGTGGTCAATGGTGTCAAAAGCTTTCTTTAAATCTATAAATACTCCTACAGCAAACTTTTTTTTAATCTATACAACTAGTAATTTCTTTTATAAGTTCGATCAGTGCCAAAGATGTAGATTTATCTGCTCTAAAACCATACTGGCTGTCTGTAAGGAGGTTGTGTTTTTCAATGAAATCATCCAGTCTCTTAGTGAAGATTTTTTCAAGTATTTGGAGAATTGTGAGAGTAAAGAGACTGGCCTGTAATTTGTGAAACAATGACTGTCTCCTGTTTTGTATAGAGGTATTACTTTTGCTATTTTCATTTTGTTTGGAGATTTACCAGTTTGAAATGACAGGTTACAGATGTGGATGAGTGGCTTAACAATTCCTTCAATTACTTTTTTCACTATTGTCATGTCAATTTCATTCCAGTCCGTTGATGTTTTGTTCTTAAATTTACTCACAGTCTCGATAATTTCCTTTTCAATAACTGCACCCAAAAAGATTGTGTTTGGATTTCTATCTTCTATTTCATTTACAGAACCACTGTTGTTTGTTTCTGTTGTCACTATTGATTTAGCTAATTCAGGACCAGCGTTTACAAAAAATTTATTGAAACCACTGACCACATCCTCCATATTATTTATCAAATTGCCACTTTCAATAAAATATTCTGGATAATTAGCATTCTTAGGTCGATTACTAATAATCCCATTGAGTACTTGCCATATTCCTCTTAAGTTATTTTTATTATCCTCTAATATTCTGTTGTATTATTCTTTCTTACAGGTCCTCATTATATTAGTAAGCTTATTTTTATATCTTTTATATTTGATCTCAGCCTCCACCATTCTGCACTTAATGAATTGTTTATATAATGTATTCTTCTTTTTACATGCATTTATTAACCCCTTGGTGACCCAAGGAATATTTTTCTTTTGTTGTCTGTCACTGTATTGTTTTATAGGACAGTTTTTATTGTACAGTGATTGAAATATTTGTAAAAAATTATCATATGCTTTATTTATATCATTTTCATCATAAACTATCTTCCAATCTTGTATTAATAATTCCTTTGTCAGTAAATACATAGATTCTTCGGTTCTTATTCTTTTATATTTAATATTTTTGGTATACTGTTCCTTCGTATAATCACATTGATAGACAACAAAAATCGGCAGGTGGTCACTGATATCATTCAATAAAAGCCCACTCCTGATATTATTTTCCATAATGTTTGTGAATATGTTATCTATTAGTGTGGCACTGTGTGACGTGATTCTGCTAGGTCCGGTAATTGTTGGATGTAAGCCCATACTGTACATTGTGTTGATAAATTCTTCTGTCAAACTATGTTGTTTTGAATTCATCAGATCTATATTGAAATCCCCACAGATGAACATAACTTTATGAGTTAGTTTTGCATACATTTTTTCCATCCAGTCCTTAAATAAGTCAGTGTTTGATCCAGGTGTTCTATATACACAGCTCACTAATATATTCTTCACATTGTACAGACAGATTTCTATTGTAATACATTCAAATAAATCATCCACAGTTACTGACAGATTTTCAACAACCTTGTATTTCAAGCTCTTGTCAACATACAGTGGGGCAAAAAAGTATTTAGTCAGCCACCAATTGTGCAAGTTCTCCCACTTAAAAGATGAGAGAGGTCTCCAATTTTCATCATAGGTACAGTGGGGGAAAAAAGTATTTAGTCAGCCACCAATTGTGCAAGTTCCCCCACTTAAAAGATGAGAGAGGTCTCCAATTTTCATCATAGGTATACCTCAACTATGAGAGACAAAATGAGGAAAAAAAAATCCAGAAAATCACATTGAAGGATTTTTAATGAATTAATTGGTAAATTCCTCAGTAAAATAAGTATTTGGTCAATAACAAAAGTTCATCTCAATACTTTGTTATATACCCTTTGTTGGCAATGACAGAGGTCAAACATTTTCTGTAAGTCTTCACAAGGTTTTCACACACTGTTGCTGGTATTTTGGCCCATTCCTCCATTCAGATCTCCTCTAGAGCAGTGATGTTTTGGGGCTGTCGCTGGGCAACACGGACTTTCAACTCCCTCCAAAGATTTTCTATGGGGTTGAGATCTGGAGACTGGCTAGGCCACTCCAGGACCTTGAAATGCTTCTTACAAAGCCACTCCTTCGTTGCCCGGGCGGTGTGTTTGGGATTATTGTGATGCTGAAAGACCCAGCCACGTTTCATCTTCAATGCCCTTGCTGATGGAAGGAGGTTTTCACTCAAAATCTCACGATACATGGCCCCATTCATTCTTTCCTTTACATGGATCAGTTGTCCTGGTCCCTTTGCAGAAAAACAGCCCCAAAGCATGATGTTTCCACCCCCATGCTTCACAGTAGGTATGGTGTTCTTTCTCCTCCAAACACAACAAGTTGAGTTTTTACCAAAAAGTTCTATTTTGGTTTCATCTGACCGTATGACATTCTCCCAATCCTCTTCTGGATCATCCAAATGCTCTCTAGCAAACTTCAGACTGGCCTGGACATGTACTGGCTTAAGCAGGGGGACACGTCTGGCACTGCAGGATTTGAGTCCCTGGCGGCATAGTGTGTTACTGATGTAGCTTTTGTTACTTTGGTCCCAGCTCTCTGCAGGTCATTCACTAGGTCCCCCCATGTGGTTCTGGGATTTTTGCTCACCGTTCTCATGATCATTTTGACCCCACTGGGTGAGATCTTGCGTGGAGCCCCAGATCGAGAGAGATTATCAGTGGTCTTGTATGTCTTCCATTTTCTAATAATTGCTCCCACAGTTGATTTCTTCACACCAAGCTGTTTACCTATTGCAGATTCAGTCTTCCCAGCCTGGTGCAGGTCTAAAATTTTGTTTCTGGTGTCCTTTGACAGCTCTTTGGTCTTGGCCATAGTGGAGTTTAGAGTCTGACTGTCTGAGGTTGTGGACAGGTGTCTTTTATACTGATAACGAGTTCAAACAGGTGCCATTAATACAGGTAACGAGTGGAGGACAGAGGAGCCTCTTAAAGAAGAAGTTACAGGTCTGTGAGAGCCAGAAATCTTGCTTGTTTGTAGGTGACCAAATACTTATTTTACCAAGGAATTTACCAATTAATTCATTAAAAATCCTTCACTGTGATTTTCTGGATTTTTTTTTTCTCATTTTGTCTCTCATAGTTGAGGTATATCTATGATGAAAATTGGAGACCTCTCTCTTCTTTTAAGTGGTAGAACTTGCACAATTGGTGGCTGACTAAATACTTTTTTGCCCCACTGTATACCTCAACTATGAGAGACAAAATGAGAAAAAAAAAATCCAGAAAATCACATTGTCTGATTTTTAAAGAATTTATTTGCAAATTATGGTGGAAAATAAGTATTTGGTCACCTACAAACAAGCAAGATTTCTGGCTCTCACAGACCTGTAACTTCTTCTTTAAGAGGCTCCTCTGTCCTCCACTCGTTACCTGTATTAATGGCACCTTTTTGAACTCGTTATCAGTATAAAAGACACCTGTCCACAACCTCAAACAGTCAGACTCCACACTCCACTATGGCCAAGACCAAAGAGCTGTCAAAGGACACCAGAAACAAAATTGTAGACCTGCACCAGGCTGGGAAGACTGAATCTGCAATAGGTAAGCAGCTTGGTGTGAAGAAATCAACTGTGGGAGCAATTATTAGAAAATGGAAGCCATACAAGACCACTGATAATCTCCCTCGATCTGGGGCTCCACGCAAGATCTCACCCAGTGGGGTCAAAATGATCACGAGAACGGTGAGCAAAAATCCCAGAACCACACGGGGGGACCTAGTGAATGACCTGCAGAGAGCTGGGACCAAAGTAACAAAGGCTACCATCAGTAACACACTACGCCGCCAGGGACTCAAATTCTGCAGTGCCAGACGTGTCTCCCTGCTTAAGCCAGTACATGTCCAGGCCCGTCTGAAGTTTGCTAGAGAGCATTTGGATGATCCAGAAGAGGACTGGGAGAATGTCATAATGGTCAGATGAAACCAAAATAGAACTTTTTGGTAAAAACTCAACTTGTCGTGTTTGGAGGAGAGAGAATGCTGAGTTGTATCCAAAGAACACCATACCTACTGTGAAGCATGTGGGTGGAAACATCATACTTTGGGGCTGTTTTTCTGCAAAGGGACCAGGACGACTGATCCGTGTAAAAGAAAGAATGAATGGGGCCATGTATCGTGAGATTTTGAGTGAAAACCTCCTTCCATCAGCAAGGGCATTGAAGATGAAACGTGGCTGGGTCTTTCATCATGACAATGATCCCTAACACACCGCCTGGGCAACGAAGGAGTGGCTTCGTAAGAAGCATTTCAAGGTCCTGGAGTGGCCTAGCCAGTCTCCAGATCTCAACCCCATAGAAAATCTTTGGAGGGAGTTGAAAGTCTGTGTTGCCCAGTGATAGCCCCAAAACATCACTGCTCTAGAGGAGATCTTCATGGAGGAATGGGCCAAAATACCACAACAGTGTGTGAAAACCTTGTGAAGACTTACAGAAAACGTTTGACCTCTGTCATTGCCAACAATGGGTATATAACAAAGTATTGAGATGAACTTTTGTTATTGACCAAATACTTATTTTCCACCATAATTTGCAAATAAATTCTTTAAAAATCAGACAATGTGATTTTCTGGATTTTTTTTTTCTCATTTTACTCGGCAAAATATAAATATAGACCCAGACAGTATATTTCACATTTAAATGAAAGTGTTGTTGCCACCCTTGATAATAATTGTAATTGCATAAGTTGTGTATTGGAGGGGACGATCTCTGTTGTGCACAATTGTGACATTTAATACGACCTCCATGAGCAGCACTGGATAGATTATAAAGTCTGGCAGCTGTAGGTACAGCCGTGGACAAAATTGTCGGTACCCCTCTTAATGAAAGAAAAACCCACAGTGGTCACAGAAATAACTTAAATCTGACAAAAGTGGTCATAAATAAAAATTCTATGAAAATTAACCAATGAAAATCAGACAATGCTTTTGAATTGTGGTTCAACAGAATTATTTTAAAAAACAAACTCATGAAACAGGCCTGGACAAAAATGATGGTACCCCTAGAAAAGATTGAAAATAATGTGACCATAGGGACATGTTCAACCAAGATGTGTCCTCTAATTAACATCACAGGTGTCTACAAACTTGTAATCAGTCAGTTGGCCTATTTAAAGGGTGGCAGGTAGTCACTGTGCTGTTTGGTGACATGGTGTTTTCCACACTAAACATGGACCAGAGGAAGCAAAGGAGAGAGTTGTCTCAGGAGATTAGAAAGAAAATTACAGACAAGCATGTTAAAGGTAAAGGCTCTAAGACCATTTCCAAGCAGCTTGATGTTCCTGTAACTACAGTTGCACATATTATTCAGAAATTTAAGATCCACGGGACTGTAGCCATCCTTCCTGGACGTGGCCACAGGAGGAGACGGATAATACAAATGGTAACAAAAGAGCCCAGAACAACCTCTAAACACATTTATGGTGAACTCCAAGGTCAAGGTACATCAGTGTCGGATCACACCATCCGTCGTTGTTTGAGCCAAAGTGGACTTCATGGGGGACGACCAAGGAGGACACCACAGTTGAAAACAAATCGTAAAAAAGCCAGACTGGAATTTGCCAAACTGCATGTTGACAAGTCACAAAGCTTCTGAGAGAAGATCCTATGGACAGACGAGACAAAACTGAAACTTTTTGGCAAGGCACATCAGCGCTATGTTCACAGACGCAAAAATGAAGCATACCAAGAAAAGAACACTGTCCCTACTGTGAAACATGGAGGAGGTTCTGTTATGTTGTGGGGCTGCTTTGCTGCATCTGGCACAGGGTGTCTTGAATCTGTGCAGGGTACAATGAAATCTCAAGACTATCAAGGTATTCTAGAGAGAAATGTGCTGCCCAGTGTCAGACAGCTTGGTCTCAGTCGCAGGTCATGGGTCTTGCAACAGGATAATGACCCAAAACGCACAGCTAAAAACACCCAAGAATGGCTAAGAGCGAAACATTGGACTATTCTAAAGTGGCCTTCTATGAGCCCTGATCTAAATGCTATTGAACATCTGTGGAAGGAGCTGAAACATGCCGTCTGGAGAAGGCACCCTTCAAACCTGAGACAACTGGAGCAGTTTGCTCATGAGGAGTGGGCCAAAATACCTGCTGAGAAGTGCAGAAGTCTCACTGACAGTTACAGAAATCGTTTGATTGCAGTGATTGCCTCAAAAGGTTGTGCAAGAAAATATTAAGTTAAGGGTACCATCATTTTTGTCCAGGCCTGTTTCATGAGTTTGTTTTTTAAAATAATTCTGTTGAACCACAATTCAAAAGCATTGTCTGATTTTCATTGGTTAATTTTCATAGAATTTTTATTTATTACCACTTTTGTCAGATTCAAGTTATTTCTGTGAGCATTGTGGGTTTTCCTTTCATTAACAGAGGGGTACCAACAATTTTGTCCATGTGTGTAAGTTATCCGAAATGGGTGATGGCTGAAGTCGCAGCTTATATTGCCCACTCATATTCCATCCAAGAATTCAAAAGAAAAACAAAACAAGAGCGATTACAATTCAGAACAAAGGTAAGACAAAACATGACAAAAAACTAAGCAACAACACAACACAGACTAGGTATGACAATCCTTATGTGATTTTACATGTCATCTTGTATATATGTTTGGAGTATTTCTTCCTTTAGTTTTTGTTTAAATTGTCCAAGTGTTGTACATGATTTTAATTCAGGTCCAAAAGCATTCCGCAATCTGACTCCTTGCACTGAGACAGTGTTGCTTGGTGGTACAGTGGGGAAAAAAAGTATTTAGTCAGCCACCAATTGTGCAAGTTCTCCCACTTAAAAGATGAGAGAGGCCTCCAATTTTCATCATAGGTGTACCTCAACTATGAGAGACAAAATGAGGAAAAAAAAAATCCAGAAAATCACATTGAAGAATTTTTAATGAATTAATTGGTAAATTCCTCAGTAAAATAAGTATTTGCTCAATAACAAAAGTTCATCTCAATACTTTGTTATACAGTGGTACCTCTACTTACGAAATTAATTCGTTCCGGAAGTATTCTCGTAACGTGAAAATTCCGTAAGTAGAGGCGCGTTTTACATGTAAATGCCGTAATCCGTTCCAAGCCACCCAAAATTCGGGCATAAATTTTTTATAAATCATAAAAACGCAACAAAACATGTAACAAATACATGTTACAATTAGATTACTGCACAATAAACATAAAATGAGAGTTTAAAATGAGAGAAAGAATAATTAAAGAGAATAGTAAAAATTATGTTCATTTACCTTTTAACTGCTATCGTCGTCGACGTCGTCACCTTTTGCCTTCTTTGGTTCATGTTCTGATCCAAGGACGTTTGCTTTTGTCGGCTTGTAAGTGCTTCCTTTTGTTTTAATACCGTGCTGATCGTTGATGTATTACGGCCATATTCTTTGGCGAGAACCAAACGCATCCCCTTTTCATACCTTTCGATTATCTCCTTCTTTGTTTGTATGGACAAAAAAACTCTCTTCTTCTTTTCTCCTTTTCCACTTATCTCCGTCACTTTCTTGGGGCCCATAGCGAATAAATGTTAATTCTGTACTGTACACACACGTAAAACTTTCACCTTGTTCTTAATAAAGTTTTGGAAAAAAAAAAAAAACAAAACTTTGTGGCCAATGGGATACCAGGAAGATGCTAGGCGATAGCCAATGGCAGAGCAGCTACAGGTATGTTTACGTTCGGTAAACTACGGGAGCTGCGAGGAGCGTGTACTTTTTTGCCTTTCGTATCCTGAAATTTCGTTCGTAACAAGAGGCAATATTTTCCCATTGAGGCGTGTCGTAACCTGAAAATTCCGTATGTAGAGACGTTCGTAAGTAGAGGTACCACTGTATACCCTTTGTTGGCAATGACAGAGGTCAAACGTTTTCTGTAAGTCTTCACAAGGTTTTCACACACTTCATAGAATTTTTATTTATTACCACTTTTGTCAGATTCGAGTTATTTCTGTGACCATTGTGGGTTTTTCTTTCATTAACAGGGGGGTACCAACAATTTTGTCCACGTCTGTACATATTGAATAACAGTGGCCCCAAAACTGAACCCTGTGGGACTCCACAAGTAACCTTCAGTAACTGTGAGTTTTTGTTACCAACACATACATACTGATATCTAGGGCTGGGAACGATCCCTAATTTCCAGAATCGATTCGATTCCGATTCTTGAGATTCTGAATCGATTCGATTCGATTCCGATTCAATCCCGATTCGATCTGGGGAATTACCATTTTAATAGCCATTTTACTTCACATGAAACAAAAATCTTCGAGACCTAATGCTGCAAATTGTACCAAGAATCTTCTAACTTTGTTAATACATAAATTATCACATATAGAACTGACCCAAAATTGGTTACAATAATGCACTTTTTATTATTTAACTTATCATTTCATAAAGTGCTCACAGGTGCTTTCTTTTGTGCAAAGGATGTGTCGTGTCAAGTTCACCACCCAGAGTAAGTAAACAAATTCAATGCATGAACCATGCATACATAATCTCATTGTATTTCAGTCCCTCCAGGATCTTGTCAGCTGTTTTTGTGATTGTTGTGGCCCAAAAAGCCTGGATTTGTGGGAGCTTTTCCAAAAAGTTATGGCACTTTTAGAGTTTTTTTGCACTCAAAGTTGTGTGAGGAAGTACAAATTTTAAAGCAGCTGCTTTTTCCATAGTTTACAGTGATGCTATTCTATGTAACACCACAAGAAAAGTACAGGATTGCCAAAAATTTCTTGTTAAACAGTGATTTATTTAGAATTAAATGCTCAGTAAAATTGTAAAAAAAAAAAAAAAAGACCAATATTGTGTTCTTGCTGAGAACTTTAAAAAAAGAAATAAAAGAATTTGTCATTACAACAACTAAATTGCATTGAATGCATGTTAGTGTGGAGAAAGTGATGGCAGCACCTCCTTGAATCTTGAAGGTCTTCTTCTGTGCTGAAATCCACATAAAGCAGGGATGCTCCTCCACTGACCACCTCTGACCTTCAGAAGGTCTCAGTGAGACTGAAGCTTCCAGTCTTCACACATCTGAAGGCAGATAAAAAGAATAGATTTCACAGTAAAATTAACATTCATATTTTTAGATCGCCACACCACAGTAGGGTTTAATAATTTAGGGGTTTTTTTTATATTTTAACTACAAATTAACTTTCAATGTTGGAAAAGGGTTTCAGTTCATTTCCTGAGAAGGTTTGTTCATTTCAATTTAGTTCTACTGAGTAAAAATAGCTTGTTGTACTGCAGCCTTTATTAATTTTATTGTGATTTATTCTCTTCACATCGCTTAAGTGGCAGAAGTCCATAATCTCATAAAATATACCTTAATTCTGCATTTATTCACAGCGCTTAACCAACAGTTCTCTCTGTGTCCATAGTTTGTAAAAGAAACCACCATCATGCCAGATAAATTATTAATTGATGACACAAACGTTAAAACAAACAAATGATATTATACTTACAGTCTCAGCAGCTCCCTCTGCTTCACGGGTTTTAGTCTCCGTGCATTTTCCGTTTATCAGTCATCAACTTGATGTTCCAACACAGCGCTGCACAGAGTAAAAGTCCGTTTATCCCCGCTTTATGAAAAATATTCAGAAGCTGTTGAGGACAGTCTATACGGTGACTTTTGCTGCTAAATTAAGAGATGCACGTTATTAACTCCGCGTCATGTAAACACAAAAGATGTGTGCCCACGTCGCAGGGAACACAGAAGTTTTATTTATGAAAAATATTCAGAAGCTGTTGAGGACAATCTTTACGGTGACTTTTGTTGCTAAATTAAGAGACGCACGTTATTATCTCCGCTCGTGTAAACACGAAAGAGCACGCGCGGCAGGAAACTCTTGCCGGATGAGAACCGTTTTAACACCACAGAAGAAGAACTAGCATATCCGTTAGCTTGCTAGCTCCGTTAGCGCGTCGGTTGTTTATGGTTCTCGGCCGTTGTTCCTGGCTCACTGACCCGGTTTCGACCCGATTATACTCAGCAGACATTCACAAACGTAAAAATATTATATTAAAACATATTAATATTAAAAGATCGATCCGCGGATTTTGTGGATCGATATCGGCTCAGTCAAACATGTATCGATCCATATCGATATATTGATCTTTTGAACCCACCCCTACTGATATCTATTCTTTAAGTAACTACATAACCAGGACATTGCTACCCCCCTAATACCACAATTTTGTAGTTTCTTTAATTATGATCCACTGTATCAAATGCTTTTTTAAGATCCAGGAATACCCCAACTGAATACTCTTTATTTTCAACGGCAGTTGATATTTTTTCTGTAAATTCCATTAGAGCAAATGTAGTTGTCCTCTTGTGTCTGACCCCATATTGCTTCTCACACAATAAATTATTCTTCATTACGAAGTTGTCAATTCTCTCACAGAATATTTTTTCAAGTAGCTTGGAAAATTGCGGCAATAGAGAAATTGGTCTATAGTTTGAAAATTCCCCTCTGTCACCCATCTTGTATATCGGAATTACTTTAGCTATTTTCATTGCATTGGGAAATATACCTGTTTGGAGAGACAGGTTACAAATATACGTCAGTGACTTCACTAAGCATTCAATGATAGTTTTGACTAAGAGCATGTCAGCACCATCACAATCTGTAGATGTTTTACTTTTAAACGATTTAACAATTTCAATGACCTCTCTCTCATCTGTGTTCTTTATGAAAATGGAGTCTTTTATAGCAGTGTTTTTGCTTATTGTATCACCTGTAGGTGCCGTAATGGGTATTCCTCGAGCCTAATTAGGACCAATGTTAACAAAAAAGTTATTAAATTCATCTGCAGGTGAGACTGCATTCACACTCTGAGTCGTTTTATTAATTTTTTTTTTTTTTAAAGATTGGTTGGGTAGCTTGTATTTCTGTTTTTATTTCCAAGAATGTTATTAAGTATTGTCCATGTATTTTTAATATTGTCTCTGTTTTTCTCTAGTTCTTTACTATAATAGTCTCTTTTACTACATCTCATTATATAGGTTAACTTATTTTTGTATTTTTTATACCACTGCTCTGCTTCTTTTGTCCTTTTCTTTAGAAAGGCTTTATATAATGAATTTTTCTTTTTACATGCCTTTTGTAATCCTTTGGTTAACCATGGCTTGTCGACAAATTTCTGTTTTAGCTTTTTCTTTACTAATGGACAATTTTTTTCATAAAGAGTGGTTACAATGTTCATAAATGTGTCATAGGCTTCATTTACATCTGTTACATAGACTTTTGTCCAGTCTTGCTTCAGCAAGTCTTCTTTAAAAGAACTGATTGCATTTTGTGATTTGTATCTAAAAGATTTTAAAGTTTTTTTCTGTTTTGGCCCCCGTGTGGCCATGGATAAGTGCAAAGACTGGCAAATGGTCACTTATATCATTTATCAATAATCCACTTTCTATTTTCTTATCAATAATATTCACAAACAAGTTATCAATAAGTGTAGCAGTGTGAACTGTGATTCTACTGGGATGTGTTATTGTGGGATATAGACTCATACTGTACATAGAATTCATGAACTCTGTAATTACATTTTGTTGAAATGGATTTAATAAATCAATATTGAAATCTCCACAAATTACAACCATTTTCTTACTAGTAATATTATTGTACAGCTCGACTAATTTATCTCTGAATGTCTCAATGCAAGTTCCCGGCATTCTATATATACTTGTAATTAGATTTTTTGTTTTTTCTTGGTCAATCTCAAAAGTAACACATTCCAGAATCCCTGGTAGTGCAAAGGACATTCCATTTACAAGTTTACACCTATACAGGTCATCAATATACAGTGCAACACCACCACCCTTTTTTGAGATCTGTTAATATGAAACCTCTGATGTCCCTCTATTGCCATCAGAGGAGCCTGCTCTTCATTAAGCCAAGTTTCAGAGACTGTGATAGCTGTAATATTTCTGTCTAGCTGTTTTAAATAGTCCTGAATCTGTGGAAAGTTTTTGTTAAGACTTCTGCTGTTGAAGTGTGTTATTGATAGTTTACCATCTAGTTGCATTTGACTTTTGAATTGCTTTTCAGTATAATATTCACAATGATTATGAATATTATTGAAAAAGTGGTTATCAGGATCAATATCATTCTCCATCTCTTGTAGTTTATATTCAGCATAATGACATATTTTCAGAGTTTGAATTTCCTCACTCTGTGTCAAATGACTTCCTCCGACTGGGGATAACTGATGTCTACTCAAGTCAGTCATAAGTTGTTGTTGGTTTTTTGTTTTTGTTTAGTTTTAGGGTTTTTTAAGTACTTTGACATGGTATGTCACAAAAGAGCTGTTCTTGCTGTGTGTGTGGATATGGATTATCGTAGTCTCTTAATTTTCTTAATCAGTGTTCATGTATAGTTATTTAACTCAGTGAGATCTCTGCATGGCTGCACGGTGGCGCAGTGGTTTAGCACTGTGGCAGCACAGTTTTACCCTCGGCCGGGGGATCGCGGGGATCATGAGATCGTGGGTTCGATCCCAGCCCCCGACCAACAGTGAGCTGTGTGGAGTTTGCATGTTCTCCCCGTGTTGCGTGGGTTTACTCCGGGATTTCTCCGGTTTCCTCCCGCACACCAAAAACATGTAGGTTTAGGGCGCTCGCGCACACAGCGACCAGCAGCTGGTGGCTTGTCACCAGACTGCAAACCAAGTCTACCTACGGGTACAAATAAGTAACAAAAAAAAAAAAAAACAAAAAAAAAAAAAAAAAAAAAAAAAATCTCTGATTATTATGGCCTTTGCTTCCTCAGGTGTTCCATTTAGTTTGATCCAAACTCTACAATTTCTTGCCATGTTGCCTGTATCTTATTTTGTCTTTTCAGCATCCGTGCTTGCCGTGCTATTTCAGCATTAGCCTTTGTTAAATGTTCATTTAGGTAAACTTCTGTTCCCTGTAGCATTCTGGCCTGCCTCAGTATGTCATTCTTTACCCTTCTGTTCACAAAGCGCATCACAATTGATTTCTTTGTTTTATTATTTTTTCTGGGTAAAATATGACAGGCTGAAATTGCATTTACTTCAACCTTTAGGTTTCTGCTTTCAAGGAACTGAAGCACTTGGTTTTCCAGGGAGACTGATTCACTTAGGGGAGCCTCCTCACCTCTCATTCCTGCTGTAACATTGGCATATGTTTGGTATTTAATGTCTAGTCCACTTATAATTAGATCATCCATGCGAGAATATTGTTCAAGATCCTCGATGCGTCGCTCCAAGTCTGCAATTTTTTTGTTTTGTATCTCAACAACAAAGAAAGCTAAGTTCACCAACCCTGGCACACAGGTTCACTCTGAGACCATAACCTCTGATTGTGGGTTTGGGGTCCAAAGGTCAAGATTGACACCCCCTATGACCGCTTACAATAGAACATGTAAAGCTTTGTAGGGTCACCATACTTGCTGCACACGTTCCCCTTGGGATCCTGACCTACAACTATGTGTTGTATACTTTGTTGTATATTTGTGGATGATGGGCTTATCATAATTTGGTTCTGTCACAGTAATTATATTGAAAAGTTGAAAACTGCTCTTTGGCTGTAAGTATTGGGATCTTCAAAGAAAACGGAGGCAGGGAATATTGCACTCGCCTCAGAGTGCTCTTGTCTGTTATGTAGTACAGTGTCTCAAAATAGTTATTCCTTACAAATTATCCATTAACCACAACACAGCTTTACACACAGAAGTGCCTGGTCGAGGTGATCTGCTGCATTTGGGTTTAAAAAAAAAACCTTCACCAGATAAGCACGAGAAATTAAGAATAGCAGAGAAGATGTGGAGAAATTATTTTATTTTGCCTTGTGCGTTTCTACACATTATTGAGAGATGACCGAGAGCCGTAGCTGAGCTAAGCCAACATGCACAGCATCAGACAGTTGTTTGGGATATCTTTCGGCACTTCTAAATAAGTTATCTTGTTTGACAATATGCTTAAAAATGACAACATGGACAGCATTTAGTCAAACAGATTGAGATTGACTAGATACACACGGTTTCATAAATACCACGTAGACCTTTTTGAACATCATATTTACACCCAAAATGTGTGCCGATTTCGAAGCACTTTTGATAAATGAGGACTATTGTTTAATGAGGACTATTGTACTGTTTTTTGCTGGTTTCTGTTTGTTGAAGGGGGCAGCTCTTTTCAGTGCTGAGATCAGTTTCTCTGTCTGCTCATTTCAGCAGGAAATCTGTAAACGACCCTCATTCTTTCTCCTGTAATTTTGACAGCCTATAGCTGCACAGTTGTGGTCTGTGCAGCTATAGGTGGTTGTAGTCGTAAATGGTTGAAGTCGTAAATCATCCAGTGCTAGCTTCTAATTAAGCCTTATTCTCCCAGAAACATTACTGAAATATAAGCTACATTTTACAGCATAGCTCCATGTGTCTTCCTGCACTTTGACTCCATGAAGCCACACCCTGCTCATGACATATATACGGTGATGACAACTGTAAAACCTCAATACAGCTGAACAACTGCAGGTAATTAGGGCCTGAGCCACTGACAACGTCAGTTGGCGAAAGCCCTATTGTAATTGCTCAGCTCGAAGAAATTCTTCCACCTAAATGAAAGCAAATTTCACCCTCTGAACGTTAACCAAAACGTAATTTTTTTTTTTGGCAAACCCCTCAGACCCGGCGAAAAATTCGATAAACTGGAAAACATATGTGCCCCACCACCCCTAATTTTTGTGGGTGGGGCCAAATGTAAAAGGTCAATGGAGACTGAAGACCATAAACTTTGCCGTAGAGACATAAAAATTGGGTGAGGTGTGCATCACCTCAAGACATGCAAAAAACATAATTGTGGCCCATACCCACCGCCAACATGAAGGTCGCCATCTTGTCTCAAAGTCGCCCGACCTCCAATTTGGAAAAAAGTCACACCTCGCATTTGAACGAACTAGTCCCAGGGACCTGCTCCGATTGAGCTCATTTTTACATGGCAGCATCTATAGGCATTGGGCATTAAATATTGTATAAATTAAGTCAAAATCTCAAAAGGTGTGGCCTGGGTGCCATGGCGAAGTTTGACTCCTCCCCTAACAACTTCAAACAGCTGTAACTTGGGGAAAAACTTGTCCAATGTGCACCAAACTTTCCATGATGGAAAATAGTCCCACCCCTAACGGGTCTTCATCAAAATACCTGACAACTGATATAGCGCCACATAGTGGTTATTGAAAGAATTGCTGAAAACTATTTTATTTATTACTCACGCACCACTGGCCAGAATGACATGAAATTTTCTGAGATTCATTAGACCACAGTGATGATCATAACTGCACATCAACTTCAGCACGACTTCACACGTGTTACCATGGACACACCCTCCTCGCCATTCAATCCGTGAGCTTATGGGGGGGGGGTGGGAAGGTCCTGGAGTCATGAAATCTGGAACATAGGTTGAGGTGACTGTCATATATAGTCCTAAATGGGCGGACAACACATAACTGGCAGGGAAGTGTTGCCCTGGTGCCATGGCGAAGTTTGACTCCTCCCCTTACAAAATCAAGCAGCTGTAACTCGGACAAAACTTGTCCAATGTGCACCAAAGTTTCCATGATGGAAAATAGTCTGGCCTGGAACACGTCTACATCAAAATACCTGTCAAAAGATATAGCGCCACCTACTGGTTAACGAAAGAATTGCTGAAAACTGTTTTATTTATTACTCATGCGCCACTTGCCAGAATGATGTGAAATTTTCTGAGATTCAGCAGACCACAGTGATGATCATAACTGCACATCAACTTTAGCATGATGCCACACGTGTTACCATGGACACACCCTCCTCACCATTCAATCCATGAGCTTATGGGGAGGGGTGGGAAGGTCTTGGAGTAATGAAATTTGGAACATAGGTTGAGTTGACTGTCATATATAGTGCTATATGGGTGGACAACACATAATTGACAGGAAAGTCCCAGGAACCTGCTCCGTTTGAGCTCATTTTTACATTCTGAGCCAGCAAGGTACGATATATAAACATGGAATATAATGGATGGAAAGTAGTCTCACCCCAAACGCATCTACTTCGATAAACTGGAAAAGATATGTGCCCCCCACCCCAAATTGTTGTGGGCGGGGCCAAACGTACAAGGTCTATGGAGAGTGGAAACCGTAAACTTTACCGTAGAAACATAAAATTGGGGTGAGGTGTGCATCACCTCAAGACATGCAACAAATATCATTGTGGCCCATACCCACCACCAACAGGAAGGCCACCATCTTGCCTCAAAGTCGCCCCACCTCCAATTTGGCGAGGACGCACACCGCACATTTGAACGAACTAGTCGCAGGGACCTGCTCAGTTTGAGCTCATTTTTACATTCCGAAACAGCAAGGTATGATGGGCACCGGGTTCCGCGGGCGCGCAGGGGGCGAAGGCCCGTTTATACCTGCTTGCAGGTTTAATATTAGGATTGTTTCTCTTACAGGTGGAGCTGAAGACCACACGGTGAGAATCTTTGCAGGTTTTTGCTCTTCCTTCTCTCAGGTTGTGCAGAGTTGGATAAGGTGATCCAGACAAGGTAGGAGTTTGCCCTAGCCGGGGACTTGGGGGAAGAGTGAATCAAATATTGCTCAAGATTTACTTGGAGGTCAGAATGATCCAAGTTTAGTGAACGGGTTTGCCTGCCACCAACTGAACTCAGTGAAAGGTCCTGGGAAGAAGATGAATATTTAAAGAGAGAATTAAGTTGAAATGAAATGTTTTCCTTACACACGTCCAATGTTGGAGAAGTGGAGGAGAAGGCGCAGGAGTGATCCCAGTGTAGCATCATCTCACTTTGGCTCAGCAATAATTATTCTTCTGCTTAAAGACATTTTGTTTCACCCAGGAGTAAGACAGTCAAAAACTGCTCTTCTTCCCCAGGCCACAACAAAAATCTATTCCTTTGTTAAAACCAGCCTAAGGAATTCCACCTATGTCCGGCTTTGGTTTTATTGCCCCCATAAACATGCAACAGACCTGGCCACACAGATCCACAACTCAGTTAATTTCCTTAAACTCTGGGACATGCTGGATTTAACCAGTGAACTTTAAAGTACATTATTACAAACTCAATTCTAAACCTTCTCTTCTTTTCAGGACTATGAAAAGCAAATGGACTCTGATGTTTTAATGTGGAAAATCAATAATATGTGTGAAATGCATTAATCTGTGATTTTATATATATATGCATGTTAAAAATGTTTAAATGAATGTTTATTCCTGCATGTTGATTTAGAAGCACTGCTTATAAGATACATTAAGGTTAGTTTAGTTATACATAAGTGTGTAAAAGCATATTCCAATGTATTTAAAATTGTGTGTATTCATGTGGACCGATATCCCGTTTCACCCGGTCTTCACGGAGCCCCAGCTTCTTCATCCTATTGGTCCCTCGCAGACTGTTTGTTTATTGGACTAAAAGTTCATCAAGCTTTGGCTGAGATTCCGGTCAACCCGGAAGCCCGCGAAAGCTCAACAGAACTTATAAAAGGAGGGAAACCCCCTGCTACTTTCTCTTTCGACGCTCTCTTTTCGCTCTTTTGGATTCACCTCTTTGGACGCTCTCTTCCTGCCCTCTTCTTTCGACGCGCTTTTTGGCTCTTTCGCCTCCGTTCGTCTCTTTTGTCCATTGTCTACACACAGCAAGAAAGGACTTTGGGAAGAACAAAGACTTCTACCACGTGTCGCTTTTCTGAACACAGAGCAGATAACTCGTAATTTGTTTATGTAACTTTGTATTTTAATGTCTTTTGCTTTTTCTCTTAAATGTCTAGGAATTCCTATTTCTTTGAGCTCAATTCTTAATCGGAGTTAAACTCCAATTTTTATTTATCTCTTTTTCTTTGTTAAATTTTCTCTAAAATCACCGTTTGTTTTAATTTTAATGTAAGTTTTAATCTTGACTTTATTTTTATAATATTTTTCTTGACCAATCACACACCAGAAGTTATTATTTTTATCTAAAGTCCGAAACTCTTTAATTTGAGATCGGATTAGATATCTTTAATTAATTATTATCAAAGGCCTCTGAGAAGACGCAGCTCTCATCACACACTGAAGAAACGTCAGCACCATCTGGCTCCAATCCAAGTATAACTGTGGGTCATTCAGCCAAAATCCAGCCACTTCGACCGCTTGACTTTGAAGGTCGAACTGTGGACCCTGAAATATCTGCGGGCAGATATTTCCCCTAACATCCACAAACTCTTGGGCTGAGGACAACGCCGAACGAGGAATCACGTGAGCTGCAAACTTTAATTCATCTGCTGAATTAAACGTCTGAGGTTCGGTAATAATTTGTATATCTAATCAATTCAATTCAATTCAATTCAGCTTTATTTAAATAGCGCCATTTCACAACAACAGTCATCTCATAGCACTATAAACTGTAGGGGGAACCCCCACAGTTGCAGAAAGACCCCAGCAATCAGGCGATCCCCTGTGAGCAAGCACTTGGCGACGGTGGAGAGGAAAAACTCCCTTTTAACAGGAAGAAACCTCCAGCAGAACCAGGCTCAGGGAGGGGCAGTCATCTGCTGCGACTGACTGGGGGGTGAGGGGACAGAGAAGAAGAAAAGAACAGACATGTAGAGAGCAAACAGCACGATGGGGACTCAATCTATGGGAGAGAACAAACAAATGTTAATGACCAGCAAAAAAAAAAATATTTCATAGAGAGTGAGGAAAGGAGTGAGGCCCAGTGCATTACTGGAGGTCCCCCGGCTGACTAAACCTATTAGCAGCATAACTAAGGGAGGGTTCAGAAACACATGATCCCTCCCTAATTGTAGGCTATATCAAAAAGGTAGGTTTTAGCCCTATTCTTAAAAACAGAGATCGAGTCTGACTCCCGAATCCAGATTGGCAGCTGATTCCACAGGAGAGGAGCTTGATAACTGAAGGCTCTGCCTCCCATTGTACTTTTGGAGATTCTAGGTATTACAAGTAAACCTGCATTTTGGGAGCGTAGTGCTCTGTTAGGATGATACGGTAGTATCAGATCTTTTAAATAAAAAGGAGCCTGATTGTTTAGAGCTTTGTAAGTAAGAAGAAGGATTTTAAACTTAATTCTAAACTCTATGGGAAGCCAATGAAGGGAGGCCAGAACCGGAGAGATATGATCTCTCATTCTAGTACCTGTTAAAACTCTTGCTGCAGCATTATGGATCAGCTGAAGACTTTTTAAAGATGTTTTAGGACAGCCTGATAATAAAGAATTACAATAATCTAATCTCGAGCTAACAAAAGCGTGGATCAGCTTCTCAGCATCACTCTGAGACAAGATGCTCCTAATCTTGGCAATATTACGCAAATGATAGAAGGCAGTCTTAGAAACAAATTTAATATGTGAATTGAAGGACAAATCCTGATCAAAAATAACTCCAAGGTTCCTCACAGAGCTATTAAGAGAAAGAGTAACTGCATCCAAACTGAAAGTTTGATTTGGAAAGGAATTTCTAAGGTTTTTTGGACCAACAAGAATGACTTCAGTCTTATCTGAATTTAATAGCAGGAAATTACAAGTCATCCAAACTTTGATTTCCTTAAGACAGGCTTCTAACTTGGCTAATTGATTAGTATCATCTGGCTTCATTGACAGGTATAATTGTGTGTCATCTGCATAACAGTGAAAATGTATACAGTGCTTTCTAATAATGTTGCCTAACGGAAGCATATATAAACTAAAAAGAGTAGGGCCAAGCACAGATCCCTGTGGAACTCCATGACTAAGCTTTGAGCTGAGAGAAAACTCATCATTTACATGAACAAACTGGAACCTATCAGATAAATAAGATCTAAACCACTGCAACGAAGTTCCATTAAGTCCAACATAGTGTTCTAATCTATCAAGTAGAATATTATGATCAATAGTATCAAAAGCTGCACTAAGATCTAAAAGGACAAGTACAGAAACTAGTCCATTATCAGATGCAATGAGGAGGTCGTTAGTGACCTTCGCTAAGGCTGTTTCAGTGCTATGATGGATTCTAAACCCAGATTGAAACTCCTCAAATAAACCATTTCCCTGCAGGTGGTCAAATAATTGCGTAGCAACAACTCTTTCTAAGATTTTTGAAATGAAAGGGAGATTAGAGATTGGTCTATAGTTAGCTAAAGCTCCTGGATCTAGCGTTGGCTTTTTGAGTAAGGGTTTAATTACAGCCGTTTTAAAAGCCTGCGGTACATGGCCTAAAGTTAATGAAGAATTGATTATATGAAGAATAAAGCTACCAATAAGTGGGAAGACTTCTTTAAATAACCTGGTAGGAATAGGGTCTAAAAGACAAGTTGAAGGTTTGGATGAGGAAACTATTTTGTCTAACTCACAAAGGTCGATTGGAGTAAACTCATCAAGACAGACATCAATAGAAGGAGTTGTAGTAGTTACAGTATTTAAGTTAACTGTGGGAAGAATCTGATTGATTTTATCTCTGATGGATGAAATTTTATTATTGAAAAAGTTCATAAAGTCCTGACTAGTAAGCTCTAAGGGGATGCTAGGATTGACAGAGTCCTGACTCTTTGTCAACCTGGCTACAGTACTGAAAAGAAACCTGGGATTATTCTTGTTCTCTTCTATTAATGCAGAGTAATAACTCGTTCTAGCTTTTCTAAGAGATTTTTTATAAATTAAAAGATGATTTCTCCAAGCTAAATAGATTTCATCTAAATTAGTAGAGCGCCATTTTCTTTCTAATTGACGAGTCTTCTGTTTTAAGCTACGAGTTTCTGTGTTGAACCAAGGAGTTAAAAATCTCTGATTAGACTTTTTCTTTTTTAAGGGGGCCACCAAGTCTAGAGCCTGATGCAGAGAAGCTGAAACACTATCCACCATGCTATCAATTACAGAAGGAGCAAGCTGTCTATAGCTTATTTCCGTTGTGTTGACACATGGCATAGAGGAAACAATCTGCATAAATTTGGAAACAGCATCATCTGAGAGGCATCTACTGTGATAATATTTTTCTTTAGGAGCCAAATAGTCAGAAATAGTAAAATCAAAGGTTAACAGACAATGGTCTGACAGTACAGGGTTATGAGGAGACACTACAAGATTTTCTATTTCTATGCCATATGTCAGAACAAGGTCCAATGTATGGTGGAGGTAATGAGTAGAATTTCCTACTTTCTGAGAAAACCCAATCGAGTCTAATATTGAATTAAAAGCCACATTAAGGCAGTCACTATCTACATCCACATGTATATTAAAGTCCCCTACTATAATTATTCTATCAGATTTCAGCACTAAATCAGCTAAGAAATCAGGAAATTCGGATAAAAATTCTGAATAGGTTGATGGGGGACGATACACTATGGCAAATAAAATTGGGTTTAACCTGGAATTGCTAAAATGCCCAATACTGAGGACCAGGCCCTCAAAGGAATTATAACATGTTTTTTGCTTTACATTAACTAGTAATTTGGAATGGTAAATTGTTGCTACTCCTCCTCCACGACCAGAACTTCTGGGATTTTGACAGTTTAAATAACCAGAGGGAGTTGATTCATTTAAACCAACATAATCCTCTTGTCCTAACCAAGTCTCTGTAAGGGAAATTAAATCAATCTGATGATCAATTAACAGATCATGGACTAACAGAGACTTGGGAGTTAGAGACCTAATATTTAATAAACCACATTTAATTTTTAAATTATGAGGAGGAACAGAGGCCAACTCATTCAATTTAGAGGCTTTATGTTTAATTTGAGTTTTACCAATATTTTGCTTTATCACTTTGGGATGCTTATACATTATATTTTTATTTACTTTGGAGGGAGCAGACAACGATTCTCTGATGGGGAAGTCAGGGGCTAAGCTGAGGGGTGGCGGATGAAGAGGAGCTGCAGAGAGGCGTGTAAGACTACGACTCTGCTTCCTGGTCCCAACTCTGAGTAGTCACGGTTTTGGAAATTTGGATAAAAAAGATGCCAGATTGTTAGATAAATGAGAAGCACCATCCAAAGTGGGATGAATGCTGTCTCGTCTCATAAGACCAGGTTTTCCCCAAAAAGAGCTCCAATTGTCAATGTAGCCCACGTCATTTTTAGGACACCACACAGACAGCCAGCGGTTCAAGGATGACGAGCGGCTGAACATGTCATCACTGGTCAGATTGGGGAGGGGTCCAGAGAATACTACAGTGGCTGACATCGTTTTTGCAAAGTCACACACCGATTCTATATTAAGTTTCGTGACTTCCGACTGCCGGAGACGGATGTCATTAATGCCGGCGTGAATAACAATTGTGGAATATTTACAGTTACTTTTAGCCAGCATTTTCAAATTTGACTCGATGTCGCCTGCTCTGGCCCCAGGAGTGCATGTGACTATGGCCGCTGGAGTCTCTAGGTTCACATTTCTGACTACAGAGATGACTACAGAGAATCAGATGAGAGGAGAGAGGCAGAGGAGAGAGAATGTGCACCAATCTTGGAATACTACAAAATGTCGAACTTAAAGAAAAAAAGCTGCTAAAAAAGAAATAAAGCACTTTTAAGAAAGAGTCCCGGTGGTTGTAAAAGTGTTTGACTTTTGAGAGTCAAACCCTCATCACCAAATGCCAAAAACTATTTTGAGGATATATTTGGGTCAAATCCTGTGGACTAAACAGCTCAATTTTTTTTAATATGGTCAAGCACAGCACAGTTTTCTGGTTAAATATATTCTGTACTAGAAACACAGCCCAGTTTTCACTGTCTATTCTGGGTTAAATGTGGTCCATTGAAGACCGGCTAAACGCAACCCAAATTTCACCATCTATTTTTGGATTAAGTATGGTCCGTATGAGACGGGCAAAATATTTCAGATTGATCATGATCTGAAAATCAAAGGCACAAAAGATTACGATAAATAATACAAGTGATGACTTTAACTTCATTCATTATTGCTACTTGACAAATTAAAATGATTAGAAATCAGGTAAATTACATCAAGATTGACCAACAGATTGACAGTGTAGACAGATGAGCTTTTGGTGGTTACGTCTGTTATCCAAAGCCAAACCTTTCCTGATCTGTCATCACCTCGACATTGCCATCCATGCCTTAATCACTTCTAGACTTGATTATTGTAATGCACTTTATGTTGTGTGTTTCCCAGTCCTCTTTCAGCCGCCGTCAACTTGTGCAAAACACAGCGGCCCGTTTTTTTTAACCAACACAACTAGACAAGAGCACGTTACATCTTTTCTTTTTTCACTCCATTGGCTTCCAGTCCATTTTAGAATTAATTTTCAACTTTTACTCTTTGTTTTTAAAGCTCTTAATGGCCTTGCTCCAGCTTATTTATCTGAGATTTATCCGTCTGTGACTAAGGCAGAGCTTTGAAGTCCTCCAATCAGCTCTCGCTGGATGTGCCCAGGTCAACGTATAGAGGGGTTGCACGTGATGTCAGTGGTCACGTGCCACATTTTCTGCCATTTTGGACGGCAAATAGTGTGGACCTTGTGTTGAGAATAATAATTATTCCACTAGCACGTACTCAGTCCGACTGGCCATGGTGTTGTTCGCTTTCCATTACGACTGAATACCACCTTAAGGGAGTGAGATCTTTATAGCAAGGCAGCCCGACACTCCCATGACATCGTTTGTATGTGACAATAAAAACACAAGATGGATATCGAGGTGAGCCTGCTGCTCGCTGGCTTTTTGTCAGAGTAAAGGCAAAAAAGGAGAGCCAGAAAAAGGCTACAGGTGGCGAGCCGTAACACTGGAAAAGTACTGGAGAGTTCAGGAAGCCATGGGGCAGCGGAAGACGTGAGGATACGAACTAGATCACATATGAAGGTAAGCTAATGATTGCTAATACTAGTTAGCACTAAAAAGTCCCCCGTACTACATTGTAATCACGGCAAGTTATTGCTATTAGGTACTAAAATATGCATGCTGTGTGTGTTAGTTAGCTCACTGTCTGCATACAAGAGACCATGCTGTTGTTTGTTCAATGTGAGCCTTCCACCACTGGGATAAATAACGGCAAAGATGCATAATATCACATCACTCACCATCCTCCATCACTGTTTTCAACAATGATGATGCCGTGGTCGGGCCTATGCCACTCTGCTTCCCGCCTGCCTCCGCCGTGGCCGTGAATTTGTTTGAGGTCATTCCATCCAGCTCCCTCTGGAATTCTTTAATCAGCTACCAAGCACAGAAAAGTCTGCACCTCGTCGGTGGACCACAGTGTTGATTTGTGTGTAGCCATTTATTTTGTTGATTACACTCACTCACACTTGCTGTTGATGATTTGACTGTTCATTGTTGTCCAAAATGGAACAGTAAACAAAAGACATGTGACCCGTGTGACATCGGTGCAACCCCTCTATAAACACTGGGGTGACCGAGCCTTTTCTGTAGTCTCCCCCAGGCTCTGGAATAATCTACCCCCTGACTTGCATCTTATCTCTGATCTGGCCCTTTTTAAATCAAATCTTAATACATATTTATTCAGGATGGCTTTTAATACCCAGTAGTGGTGACTCTTATCCTTTTTATTCTTTTCATCTTTTTATTTTGCTTTTTAGGTATTTATGCTTATCCCTTTGTTTATGTAATCTGTTTTTATGCTGTGTGTGTTTCTAGTGCTGTTGAATTTTTCTGTAAAACATTTTGGTCACCCACGGGTGGTTTTAAAGGGTTATATAAATAAAGTACATTACATTAAGAGCCAATCTGAAAAACACAGAACTAGAATATAGTTACTGGGTGCATTTTTTTTTTTAAAATACTACCATTATTCTTGTGTCTCTTTGTCCCTCCAGATGCTCTACAGCTACATCACTGCAAGGAGGAGGAGGTTCTCACTGTCCAGCAGCTCCGCAACCAGGACAGAAACGCCAATTTGGAACAAGATGCTGCACAGGTTAAAGAGGAAGAACTCTGTACCAGTCAGAAGCAAGACCATTTTGGACTGAAACAAGAAACTGATACCTTCATGGTGACTTCTACTGATGAGGACAATGACAGCAATGAAACTGAACCAAACAGTGAGCAGTTTCTCTTTCACCGCTCTTGTGACACTGAGAACCAGGAACAGGGAGCAGGTAAGAATGTAAACCCAGGGTCAAGTAAACATGGCCAGCCAAAGAAGAGACTTCACAGAAAAAGAAGTGTCTGCGACAATGAAGACTCCCCCATGTTAGCAAACCAGTGTGACACTAACACAGGTGAAAAGTCTGTAAAATATTCTGTTAATGACAACGACTTTAAGAATGAGTCCCAAAAGAAGAAACATCACCCAGTGGAGAAGCCACATGTTTGCAACACATGTGGGAAACAATTCAGCTGGAGGAGCAGTTTATCAGTTCATAGGAGAATTCACATTGGCGAGAAGCCATTTTCTTGTGAAACATGTGGGCAAAGCTTTGCTGTACATGGTGCTTTGAAAACTCATATGAGGATTCACACAGGTGAGAAGCCATTTTCTTGTGAAACATGTGGGCAAAGCTTCACTGTACATGGTGCTTTGAAAACTCATATGAGGATTCACACAGGTGAGAAGCCATTTTCTTGTGAAACATGTGGACAGAGTTTTAATCGATGTGGTAATTTGAAAGCTCACATGACAATTCACACAGGGGAAAAGTCATTTTCTTGTGAAACATGTGGACAAATATTTAGTCGAATTGACTCTTTGAAAATTCACCTGCGCATTCACACAGGTGAGAAGCCATTTTCTTGTGAAACATGTGGGAAAAGTTTTACTCAGTGCTGTAGTTTAAAAGCTCACATGAGAATTCACACAGGTGAGAAGCCATTTTCTTGTGAAACATGTGGGCAGAGATTTAAAGCACGTGGTCATTTGAAAACTCACATGAGAATTCACACAGGTGAGAAGCCATATTCTTGTGGAATATGTGGTCAAAGATTTAATCAAGTTGATTCTTTGAAAAAACATATGAGAATTCACACAGGTGAGAAGCCATTTTCTTGTCAAATATGTGGGCGAAGTTTTACTCAACATGGTAGTTTAAAAATTCACAAGAGAATTCACACGGGTGAGAAGCCATTTTCTTGTGAAACATGTGGGCAAACTTTTAAGCACTGGAGTGCTTTAAAAACTCACATGAGAAATCACACAGGAGAGAAGCCATTTTCTTGTGAAACATGTGGGCAGAAATTTACTACACATTGCACTTTGAAAACGCACCTGAGAATTCACACAGGTGAGAAGCCATTTTCCTGTGAATTATGTGGGAAAAGTTTTAATCAACAAGGTAATTTGAAAACCCACATGAGAATTCACAGTGGTGAGAAGCCATATTGTTGTGGAACATGTGGGCAAAGTTTTAATCATTATGGTACATTGAAAAGTCACCTGAGAATTCACACAGGTGAGAAGCCATTTTCTTGTGAAACATGTGGACAAAGTTTTAATCAATGTAGTTCTTTGAAAACTCACATGAGAGTACACACAGGTGAGAAGCCATTTTCTTGTGAAACATGTGAACAAATATTTAGTCGACGTGATTCTTTGAAAATTCACATGAGAATTCACAATAGTGAGAAGCCATTTTCTTGTGAAACATGGGCGACGATTTAATCACCATGGTATTTTGAAAACTCACACAAGTTCACACAGGTGAGAAAGTTGGAGTCTTGTAAAATATGTGGGAAATGTTCACTTGGTGTTGTAGTTTGAGTCACATGAGAACTTGCAGTTGAGCTACTGTAGTCTAGTAATGTCTGTAGATGTTATTTTCAGATTGAAGTTTTTTTTGTGTGAATGAAATGTTCTTTAAATTTTTGAGGCTGTAATGTAAATATAAATAATTTTGGTGAGAATATCTGTCATCATATTATCTTCATATTCAATCTTCTTTGGGTTCTCAGACCTCTAATATCTAATATGCTGGATGCATGGATGACATAAGCATTTTTAATGTGGAGGGGGGGCATTGTAGTGAGGGGTCTGGAGGTGCCTCCCGTCCAAAAAGATTTAATGTAATAGATGCCATTTTCTGCATTTGCATATTTTTGCAGATTATTTGGTTGAATATTTTAAACATGTGAATAAAAAATAAGTAAAAATTATAAATAAACAGCAAAAGTGCATTGTGATCTGATGAAGAAAGGAATAAAGACATTGAAATTCCTCCGATAACCATGTAACACTCAATTTACATGCTTGAAAGGCAGTCGTACAAAGGATAAATTTAATATTATTGTTATTCAGTCAATATCTGTGTACATACAGCGGGGAAAATAAGTATTGAACACCTCAGCATTTTTCTCATTAAACATATGTCTGATGGAGTCATTGACCTGAGATTTTCACCAGCTATCATTAACAACCCAAGTAATCCATACATACAAAGAAATCAAGGCAACTGTGTTCACAAAGCAAGTTATATTTAATAAAGTGGAATGACACAGGGAATACATATTGAACACATGAAGAAAAAGAGCTGCAAAAAGGCATAGAAAGCCAAGATACCAGCTAAAATCATCAGAATTTAGGAAATCATCCCATCCCCCATCAGTGCAGATTAATTTCAGCTGGTTAAGTCCTGACTGATAGCCTTTATAAAGGTCTGTGAATATCAGATTGTCGCACCACAAAGAACTCATGATGGGTAGAAGCAAAGAGCTCTCTCTAGACCCTCGCAACCTTATTGTTGCTAAACATAATGATTGCACTGGTTACAGGAGCATTTCTAAACTGCTGAATCTTTTTGTGAGCACTGTTTGAGATGTCATTTGGAAGTGGAAAGAACATAATTTTACCATAAACAGGCCACGACTAGTAGCTTCTCACAAGATTTCTGATAGAGGCATCAATAGACTTATCAGAAGAGTTATCCATGCGCTAAAGACCACTCGTGGAGAGCTCCAGAAAGACTTGGAGTTAGCAGGTACTGCTGTTTTAAATAAAACATTAAGTAATGCACTCTACCAACATGGGCTTTATGCTCGTTCACCTCGCAAGACTCCATTGCTGAAGAAAAAGCATGTTTGAGCTCATTTAAAGTTTGCTGCACAACATTTGGGCAAGCCAGTAAAATACTGGGAGAATACAGTCTGGTCAGATGAGACCAAAATTGAACTTTTTAGATGCCACAACACCGCATGTTTGGAGGAGAAATTACATTGCACATCCCATCATGGTGTGGAGGTGTGTTTCAGCACATGGTACAGGCATACTTCATATAATTGAAGGAAAGATGAATGGATAAATGTACAGAGACATCCTTGATGAGAACTTGTTGCCATCTGCCAAAATACTGAAGATGAAATGAGGGTGGACATTTCAGCAAGACACTGATCCCAAACACACAGCCAAGGAAACTCAACTGGCTCCAGAGAATGAAAATAAAGCTGCTAGAATGGCCCAGTCAGTCACCTGACCTGAATTCAATTGAAAATGTTTGTAACGAACTGAAGATCAGAGCTCATAGAAGACATCCACGGAACCTTCAAGATCTGAAGACAGTTTGTGTGGAAGAATGGGCTAAAATCACTCCTGAGTAATGCCTGCACCCATTTTCTCTATACAGGAGGCATCTGGAAGCTGTTATTACCAACAAAGGCTTTTCTACTAAATGTTAAATGAATTTCACGGAGCATGTTCAATACTTATTTCCTGTGTCCACTTTATTAACTATACAGTGGTGTGAAAAAGTGTTTGCCCCTTCCTGATTTCTCTTTTTTTTTTGTATGTTTGTCACACTTAAATGTTTCAGATCATCAAACAAATTTAAATATTAGACAGTGATAACACACGTAAGCACAAAATGTAGTTTTTAATTGAAGGTTTTATTATTAAGGATAAAAAAAATCCAAACCTACATGGCCCTGTGTGAAAATGTGATCCTCCCCCCTTCCCCCGTTAAAAGATAAATTAACTGTGGTTTATCACATCTTGAGAAAGCTGAGTTCTAGGAAGAGTCCTGGTGCTTCTGAACTTCTTTCATTTACGGATGATAGAGGCCACTTTGCTCATTGGGATCTTCAAAGCAGCAGAAATTTTTCTGTACCCTTCTCCAGATTTGTGCCTCAAGACAATCCTGTCTCGGAGGTCTTGAGACAATTTCTTTGACTTCATGCTTGCTTTGTACTCTTGACATGCACTGTCAACTGTAGGACCTTATATAGACAGGTGTGTGCCTTTCCACATCATGTCCAATCAACTGAATTTACCACAGGTGGACTCCAGTTAACCTGGAGAAACATCTCAAGGATGCTCAGTGGAAACAGGATGCACCTGAGCTCAATTTTGAGCTTCATGGCAAAGGCTGTGAATACTTATGTACATTTTATTTCTTAGTTTTTTATTTTTAATAAATTTGCCAAAATCTCAAAAAAAAAAAAAAAATTCCACATTGTCATTAATGGGGTATTGTGTGTAGAATTTTGAGAAAAAAATGAATTTAATCCATTTTGGAATAAGGCTATAACATAACAAAATGTGGAAAAAGTGAAGCACTGTGAACACTTTCCTAATGCATTCAAATGTCCAACCCTCTCAAACTTCCCGCGAGCCCTCATGTCACATGATGTGACCGACGTAACGAGGCCTTGTTTGCTACGGTCAAGTGACTGTGGGCGTGCTGAAACAGCACCTAATGCACTGTTCATGACACCATCCATCCATCCATCCATCTTCTTCCACTTAATCCTTTTCGGGTCGCAGGGGGGTTGGATCCTATCCCAGCATCTTTGGGCAAGAGGCAGGGTACACCCTGGACAGATCGCCAGTCCGTCGCAGGGCCAACACAGAGAGACAGACAACCATTCACTCTCACAGTCATACCTAAGGACAATTTAGAATCCCCAGTTTTGATGCCAGTTAACCTAACTTGCATGTTTTTGACATGTGGGAGGAAACCGGAGAAATCCCGGAGTAAACCCACGCAGACACTTCCACTTTATATTGCTTGAATCAGTGTTGCATGGGCGGTGTCGAGCGTAACATCACTGCAGTTTTGTGTGTAGAGTGATTGTGCAGTTCTGACACAAAGCTGCAAATTTGTTAAAGGCAGTTGAGCATGACTGCTCTGTGAGTGGATCAAAAGTGGGTAGTTGGGCTGATGTGGAGTTAGGCGAAGAGGAGGGAGAAGAAATACAGAAAAGCAAGAGTTTGAGAAAGACAGAGGGACAAATAAAGAGAAATAAAAGAATGGAATGATTCGGGAGATAATTCACAGAGTGAAGGTGAGGATAATGAGAAGCACAAATAATTAATCTGAAAAATACATTGCTATCATTAGGTTTAATGAGAAGGCTCAGGATAACATGAAGATTAACCAGTTTGTACTTACCACTGCACTAGGAAACAAATTTGGGGGAATAATGTATGCCAAGGAACTGAATGATGGAAACCTACTGGTGAGATGCACTGGTGAGGAGCAACTTGAGAAAGCATTAAAAATAAAAGAAATTGGGAAAATTAAGGTTACAAATACAAGCAGAGTAGGAGGAAGGAGGGGTGGTGGGTGCAAAGGAGTAATCACAGGAATTGCTCTGAGCGTAAATACAGAGAAAATAAAGAAGAATCTCAAGCGAGGGAAAGTTCTGAGTGTATTAAGACTGAAAAAGTCAAAGGATCTGTACTTACAGTATATAATGCTTTTTCTAGTCTCGAAGAGCTTCACTAGTACTAACCCTCTATTCTAAAGGCCTATAGGAGAAATATCTAGGGACAATTTAGAACAACCAGTTAAACTAACATGCATGTCTTTGGAATGTGGGAGGAAACCGGAGCCCCCGGAGTAAACCCACACAGCACAGGGAGAACATGCAAACTCCACACAGAAAGGTTCCTACCCCTGCCAGCCTGGGGATTTGAACCTGGAACCTTCTAGCTGTAAGGCAGCAGTACTAACCACTGCACCACCATGCTGCCCGGTGAAGATGGTGAGAAAAAAGGCAGTAAGACTGCTGATTGAATTTGAAGGGGAGTGTGTTCCAACGAAGGTATTCCTGGGGTTTCTATGTTACCTGGTGACAGCATATGTGCCAAAACCAGTAAGATGTTTTAATCGTCAGCCTTTTGGGCACACAGCTATAAACTGCAAAGGAAAGAAATGATGTGCAAGATGTAGTGGAAACCATGAATTTGGAAAGTGTGCAGCAGGAGTGCAACCAAAATGCTGCAGCTGTGGAGGAACTCACAGTGTGGCATACAGAGGATGTGAGGTGATGAAATGGGTGAACAATGTTCAAAAGGTAAGGGTAGAAAAAAGAATTAGTTATACAGAAGCTTAGAACTAAGCTTCTGTATAACTTAGAACTTAGCTTAGAACTAAGCTTAGTTCTAAGGCAAAGCTGTCGATTCACCAGTCAATCTACATTCCTACTCTCACCTATGGTCACGAGCTTTGGGTAATGACCGAAAGAACGAGATCGCGGATACAAGTGGCTGAAATGAGCTTTCTCCGTAGGATTGCTGGACTCACCCTCAGAGATAGGATGAGGAGCTCAGTCATCCGGGAGAGGCTCAGAGTAGAACCACTGCTCCTCCACATTGAAAGGAGTCAGTTGAGGTGGTATGGGCATCTGATTAGGATGCCTCCTGGACACCTCCCACTTGAGGTGTTTCAGGCATGTCCCACTGGGAGGAGACCCCGGGGCAGACCCAGGACTCGGTGGAGAGACTACGTCTCCCAGCTGGTCTGGGAACGCCTTGGTATCCCCTCTGAAGAGCTGGAGCAGGTGGCTGGGGAGAGGGAAGTCTGGGCTTCCCTGCTTGAACTGCTGCCTCCGCGACCCGGACCTCCGGAAAAGCGGTAGAAGATGGATGGATGGATGGATGGATATACAGAAGCTGTGAGACTGACAAACAGAATAATAACACAGTGAGGCAGGATACACAAGAGTCACCTCAAGTTAATAATGACAGGATATTTGTGGACAAAAAGGCGTTATTGACGTTTATTGCAGGAGTCATTAACAGCACAAGTGAGGTTAAGTCAAAGAATGATCAGATTCAGCTGATTGTAAAAGCATCAGTAAATCATCTAGGATTAATAGGACTGACTTGGGAAGAGGTGAGAGAGAACCTGGCTTCTCAGTCTAGGGGACCTGTTAATTTTACTTATGGTAGTCCTGTTACAATGGAATGCTAGGAGTTTACTGGCTAATGGTCAGGAATTCAAGCGTTTCATTAAAGAAATGGCAATTAAGCCTGATATTATTTGTGCTCAGGAAACCTGGTTAAAACCAAGTTTAGACTTTGTATGCATATACTGGTGTTAGGAAAGACAGACAAAATGGAGGCGGAGGGGTTGCAACATTTATTAAAATCTCCCATATAGGGTTGGATCAGGAATACATAGTGGTGGAAGTGTGGGAAAGAGGAGAGGAAGTAGTTAAAATAAACTACTATAATCCATGCAGAAAGTTGGAGGTGAATAATTTACAAAAGATACAAGGGTAGGATAGGCGCAAAGTTATTTGGTGTGCATATTTTAATGCCCACAACAAAATATGGAGTGGATTAAGTACTGATTTAAATGGGAATGTCATTGAGGAATTGATGGAGGAAAGAAATTTGGTCTGTATTATTGATGGTAGAGGAACAAGAGTTAATGTTACAACAGGATCTAAGTCAGTATTAGATATTACACTTGTAACCAGTATTTTGGCTAGGATTAGCAAGTGGGGAGTTTGTACAGACACTACAGTTGAGAGTGACCTTTTGTCAATATCATGTGTCACTGGAGGAAAAATGGAGGTGAATGCAGGTGACAAGAGTCCTAAAATGGGTATTGGGACTGGACTGGTATTGGAAAAGCTGAATGGGAAAAATTTCAGAGCTTGTGTGAGAATAACATGGCAAGGATTATGCTAGCTGACAATATCAATGAAGCTAATGATCAAATTAGCTCAGCTATAATTATGGCAGCAGAAGAATCTACAGTGGTGTGAAAAAGTGTTTGCCCCCTTCCTGATTTCTCATTTTTTTGTATGTCACACTTAAATGTTTCAGATCAAACAAATTTAAATATTAGACAAAGATAATTCAAGTAAAAACAAAATGCAGTTTTTACATGAAGGTGTTTATTATTAAGGGAAAAAAAATCCAAACCGACATGGCTCTGTGTGAAAAAGTGATTGCCCCCTAAACCTAATAATTGGTTGGGCCACCCTTAGCAGCAACAACTGCAATCAAGTGTTTGCGATAACTGGCCATGAGTCTTTTACAGCGCTGTGGAGGAATTTTGGCCCACTCATCTTTGTAGAATTGGTGTAATTCAGCCACATTGGAGGGTTTGAGCATGAACCGCCTTTTTAAGGTCACGCCAAAGCATCTCAGTCAGATTCAGGTCAAGACTTTGATTAAGCCACTCCAAAGTCTTCATTTTGTTTTTCTTAAGTCATTCAGAGGTGGACTTTCTAGTGTGTTTTTGATCATTGTCCTGCTGCAGAACCCAAGTGTGCTTCAGCTTGAGGTCACGAACAGATGGCTGAACATTCTCTTTCAGGATTTTTTGGTAGACAGTAGAACTCATGATTCCATTTACCATAGCAAGTCTTCCAGGTCCTGAAGCAGCAAAACAGCCCCAGACCATCACACTACCACCACCATATTTTACTGATGGAATGATGTTCCTTTTCTGAAATGCTGTTACTTTTACGCCGGATGTAATGGGACACACACCTTCCAAAAAGTTCAACTTTTGTCTCATCAGTCCACAGAGTATTTTCTCAAAAGTCTTGGGGATCATCAAGATGTTTTCTGGTAAAACTGAGATGAGCCTTTATATTCTTTTTGCTCAGCAGTGGTTTTCATCTTGGAACTCTGCCATGCAGGCCATTTTTGCCCAGTCACTTTCTTATGGTGGAGTCATGAACACTGACCTTAAGTGAGGCAAGTGAGGCCTGCAGTTCTTTGGATGTTGTTGTGGGGTCTTTTGTGACCTCTTGGATGAGTCATCGCTGTGCTTTTGGGGTAATTTTGGTCAGCCAGCCACTCCTGAGAAGGTTCACCACTGTTCCATGTTTTCAGCATTTGTGGATAATGGCTCTCACTGTGGTTCACTGGAGTCCCAAAGCTTTAGAAATGGCTTTATAGCCTTTTCCAGACTGATAGATCTCACTTAAGTTGTTTTTAATTTCTTCCTGAATTTCTTTGATGATGTCTAGCTTTTGAGGATCCTTTGGTCTACTTCACTTTGTCAGGCAGGTCCTATTTAAGTGATTTCTCGATTGAGAACAGGTGTGGGAGTAATCAGGCCTGGGTGTGGCTAGAGAAATTGGTCACCTTTCCAAAGGATGTGATAAACCACAGTTAATTTATGTTTTAACAGAGGGGGGCAATCAATTTTTCACACAGGGCCATTTAGGTTTGGATTTTTTTTAACCCTCAATAATAAACACTGTAGAAGATGTGCTCAAATGACGAGGCTGAGTTTAGTCGTAAACCAGCTTTATTGACAGAACACAGCTTCTAGCATTCTCAAAGCAGGAAAGAGAAAGAATCATATCTCAACACCCTTTTATATGTTTCCAGCATCAGAATTCAAGTCACATGGTGTCTTCAGTAAACATACAGTCACAAAGCATCCCTTTGAATCTTCACCATTGTCTCTCATTTCCTGATGAACCGGAAATCTCTCCGGGGCATCTTCTGTGGGACAAAGAGACAAATCTCACACCTCCTTGTTATCTTCTGCAGATTCGAGTCCTCTGTCCTTGCAGACGTGACACCCTCAATACACATGCAGTCCTGTCTCTGTGGCAACGTGAGCCCACAATGTGTGTCGCCCACACTACCCCCCCCCCCAAACGTCTAGTAAGGCAAAACCTGCATGGCATAAAAAAAAAAAAAAAAGAAAAACACAAAGCACTCCATACATCGTTAATCAATCCACCAACTGCCTAGGTTTTAACTTGCTGCCGAATCTGCTGCAACCTGGCTTGGCTGCACCTGCAACATCTCTCTGCACCTGTGGATTAAAGCTGTTAGCACCTTTCTGTGAAGACTTTGGAGAATGTCCTCTCGGTGGCCTGCCACGGCGGGGGGGCCTCGCGAGCTGCACTTCCTCATCAGCGAAAACAAAGGCGGGTTTGAGCCTGTTTATGCAAATCAACTCCCTTCTGCCCCCTAAATCTAGCAGAAAATGCTTCTGCCCGGTCTCCAGCACTCGGAACGGTCCGTCATAAAACGGCCGCAAACTTGGACGCTGAGCATCATGTTTAACAAAAACAAACTCTGCATTTTTTAAAGCCTTTGGCACAAAAATGTGTGGTAAACTGTGATGGACCGGGCCAGGGAGCGTGTTTGCTCCTGAGTCGCTCTGCCACGGCTGAGCAGGGGGGCCATTTGGTGCAGGATTATCGGGGAGAAATTCCCCCGGCAAACGGAGAGGTTGTGCAAAAACTAATTCAGCCGGGGAAGCATGCAAATCTTCCTTAGGTGCAGAACGCAACCCCAATAAAACCCATGGAAGTTTGTCCACCCAATTTGTATCCGTTAGCGACGCTCTGAGGGCTGCTTTCAATGACCTGTGAAAGCGTTCGCATAAACCATTAGCCTGGGGGTTATACGCGGTGGTGCGATGAATCTTCACCCCCAAGCTGCGGGCCATCGATGACCATAGCTCGGAAATAAATTGGGGACCCCTGTCGGACGTTATGTCCGACGGTACACCGAAACGCGCAACCCACGCTGCTATAAATGCTCGCGCAACTTCTTCCGCTGTGGTTGATGTCAGAGGAATCGCCTCTGGCCAGCGTGTGGTGCGATCCACCATCGTCAAAAGATGTGTGTGCCCGTGTGATAATGGAAGCGGGCCTACTAAGTCAACATGCACGTGATCAAAACGCTTAGCGGGGATGTGAAAAGGTTCTAACGGGGCCTTAGTGTGTCTGTGTATTTTGGCTCGCTGACACGCTACGCAGGCTGCCACCCATTCCTTGACCTGTTTGCGCAACCCGGGCCAAACAAATTTCTCCCCCACCAATTTAATCAATGCGCGCACCCCCGGGTGCGCGAGAGAATGGACCGAGTCAAAAACGCGGCGACGCCACACGGCTGGCACCACGGGGCGGGGCCGTCCCGTGGAGACATCGCAGATTAGTGGGGGCATACCATTTTGTTGCACCCTGTGCTCCAGCCTTAACCCTGTTGGTCCAGACTGGAGCGCGCGCACGTCCGCGTCGTTAACCTGCTCCGCAGCCATGGCTGCATAATCTAACCCAACACAGACCGGGGCTGCGCGCGCTCCCGCGTCGCTGCCCGGGCCCGCGGCCACGGCTACAGAGTCTGCCCCTATGGGGCTTGGTGGTGCTACCGCGCGCGAGAGGCAGTCTGCCACAACATTGTGTTTACCCGCGACATGCTGAATATCAGTAGTGAACTCCGATATTGCGGCTAGTTGCCTTTGTTGCCGGCCTGACCAGGGTTCTGAAATTTTGGCCATCGCAAACGTTAGCGGTTTATGATCCACAAACGCGGTGAAACGTCGCCCCTCTAACCAGAACTGAAAATGACGGATGGCCAAGTGTAGGGCCAAAAGCTCCCTGTCAAACGCACTGTATTTACGCTCACTATCACGCAAAGTCCTGCTGAAAAACACGAGGGGTTGCCAGGTACCTGCCACAAACTGTTCAACTACCGCCCCCACCGCTACATCGGAAGCGTCAGTGGTGAGCGCCATGCGGGCCGTTGGAACTGGGTGCGCTAACAAAACTGCGTTTGCCAGGGCTGATTTGACCTGGGCAAAAGCGCGCTCCCGCTCCGGAGACCATTCAACTTTATTTGCGGGCTTTTGTTTTTTTAACGCGGTGTACAATGGCTGCATGAGTCGTGCTGTGCTTGGGAGGAACCGGTTGTAAAAATTAACCATCCCTAGAAACTCCTGAAGCGCCTTGACCGTTTGAGGTTGCGGAAAATCCGTTATGGCACGCACTTTATTTGGGAGAGGAACCGCTCCTTCTGCCGAAACGCGATGTCCCAAAAAATCAATCTGCGCCACCCCAAACTGGCACTTCGCTGGGTTAACTATTAACCCGTGCTCTGCCAGCCTCCGAAAAACTGCTGTGAGGTGTTTTTCGTGCTCGCCCTCGGACGCGCTGGCTACCAAAATATCGTCCAAATAAACGAACACGAAAGGAAGGTCACGTAAAACTGCATCCATCATGCGTTGGAAAGTCTGCGCGGCCCCCTTGAGGCCAAAAGGCATGCGCAAAAACTCAAAAAGGCCGAAAGGAGTTATGACCGCTGTTTTGGGTACATCTTGCGCGCGCACTGGAACCTGGTGGTAACCGCGCACCAAGTCTATTTTAGAAAAAATGCGCGCCCCCGCCAAAGGAACAGAAAAATCCTGAATGTGCGGAATCGGGTAGCGGTCATGAGCTGAAATGTTGTTCAACCTGCGGAAATCGCCGCAAGGTCGCCACGAGCCGTCAGCCTTTGGGACCATGTGTAACGGCGAAGCCCAAGAGCTCTTGGAGCGTCTAACAATGCCCAGTTTTTCCAGATTAGTGAACTCCTCGCGCGCGATGGCCAGTTAAGCTGGGTCCAAGCGCCGAGCTTTTGCAAAAACGGGAGGGCCAGTGTTTGTTATGAAATGCTCCACCCCATGTTTAGCCACCGTTGCCGAAAACGTGGGGACTGTGAGTGCTGGAAAATGAGCAAGCAATGTGTGAAACTTACCACCCGCAGCTGAGACGCTGGCATGTGCAGTCGGCGGGGCCACCCGAGCTGTGCAGGGAATAGAATGAAAGGACAGTGCATTAATCAGACGTCTATTAGCAAGGTCAACCAATAAACCATGTGAGCACAAAAAATCAGCCCCTAACATATTGAAACTGACTGCTGCTACAATAAATGTCCACTCAAATGAACGGCCCTGTAAGGACAGAAGCATGGTCCTCTCACCGAACGTTTTAATCGTGGAGCCGTTCGCTGCTGACACTGACACCCAGGGAGCTTTAGAAGGCATCAGCCGTTCCGCGTAGGTGGGTGTGACGAAACTCAGCTGAGAGCCCGTGTCCACGAGGAACTGTTTCCCCGAGCGTGCATCCGTCAGGTAAAGCAGCCTGTTCTCATTGCCGAGGGTCGCAGCTGCTACCGGCCCTCGGTCTTGGCGTTTCCCTGGCGCTTAAAGTTGCACGGTGGGACGCACCTGTGTGCTCTCTCTGCAAAACGGCGGTGGTAGAAGCACGGGCCGTCCTCCGCTCCGCGTCGTCTGGCTCCCGTCGCCGCCGCCGTTGGTGCGTCTGGCGCCGCGGCCCCTGGACCTGCGCTGTCTCCAGACGCCGTTCTCAGGCTAGCCGCCGCGGCCGAAACCGCGTTCCACTTGTGGGCGTCGACCAACCGCTGCGCCTCTTTGCTCAACCCATGGTAGTCTCGCCTGGCCAATCGGGGCGACTCTGCCAGGGCCACTCTCACTGCTGGTGGCAGGGTTCGAAGGAAAAGGTGGGCGAAAATGAATTCGCCATCCTCAGAGTCTTTGAGCTTCAGCATCTTCACCATCAGGTCCGCAGGTCTATCGTTTTCTGACTCCGTCAACGTCAGGAGCCCCTCTGCTCGTTGTTGGACTGAGGGGGTGAAATGGCTGATCAGCGCGTCCTTCAATGCGCTGTACTTGTCGCTGTCTGGTGGATGATTAACCAGATCCTCCACTCTCTGGACAGTGTTGCTGTCCAGCTTCGCTACCACGTGGTAGAATCTTGTGTCGTCGTTGGAGATTCTCCGGAGGTTGAACTGCGCCTCGACTGCGCTAAACCATGAGCACGGGCTGTGCTGCCAGAAATCGGGCAGCCGGATCGTGGAGGCGGCCATCAGGCTGGCTTCCGCCGAGCCCCGCTCGGGAGAATTCTGTCTGCTCATTTTTCGTCGTAGGTCACCAGTGTAGAAGATGTGCTCAAATGACGAGGCTGAGTTTAGTCGTAAACCAGCTTTATTGACAGAACACAGCTTCTAGCATTCTCAAAGCAGGAAAGAGAAAGAATCATATCTCAACACCCTTTTATATGTTTCCAGCATCAGAATTCAAGTCACATGGTGTCTTCAGTAAACATACAGTCACAAAGCATCCCTTTGAATCTTCACCATTGTCTCCCATTTCCTGATGAACCGGAAATCTCTCCGGGGCATCTTCTGTGGGACAAAGAGACAAATCTCACACCTCCTTGTTATCTTCTGCAGATTCGAGTCCTCTGTCCTTGCAGACATGACACCCTCAATACACATGCAGTCCTGTCTCTGTGGCAACGTGAGCCCACAATGTGTGTCGCCCACAACACCTTCATTTAAAAACTACATTTTGTGTTTACTTGTGTTCTCTTTGTCTAATATTTAAATTTATTTGATGATCTGAAACCTTTAAGTGTGACATACAAAAAAATGAGAAATCAGGAAGGGGGCAAACACTTTTACACATCACTGTATACCTAAAAGTAAAGGAAAATTGATGAAGAAGCTGGTCCCTTAATGGACAGATCAATGTCAGCAGATAGTTAAAAACAGAAACATGGCATTTAGGCAACTTAGAAGGACTCATAATATGCAGCATTTAACTGAGTATAAGAAAGCACAAGCAAGGGTTATGAGTACAGTACGTCAAACAAAAAGGCTAAGTTGAAGACATTTTTGTGATGATATAGGGAGGTATACTCCTGTGGGAAAGGTGTGGGGAATGATAAAGAACATGGACAGAAATAGGAGAGATCTGGAATATTCAATGTAAGAGAATGATGGGGAAGTGGCAATTTCAAATGTAGAAAAGGCTAAGGTAGTAGCTAAAACTTTTGCAGAAGTGCACAGTATAGATAACCTGACAAATGAGGGAAGAAGGAGAAGGGAGAATACATTTAGTCAGTATCCAAATACATGAGACAGAAGAGAGGATACAGGGAATGAAAGTAATGACCAATTCAGTATAGGAGAAATGGTGAGAGCAATAAACAAATCCAAGAATATGTCCTCAGGGAAAGATAAAATTTGTTATCAAATGTTAAGGCATTTGGGAGAAGGAGCTCTGGAAAAGTTGTTCGATCTTTATAATAGAGTATGGAAGAAGGGAAATTGCCAGATGTGTGGAAGGAAGCTCTTGTGATCCCTGTCAGGAAACCAGACAAGGATCTGTCTAAACCTATTCATTATAGACCAAAAGCATTGACCTCTAATTTAAGCAAAATTATGGAAAAGATGATAATAGAGAGGCTGGAGTATGATCTAAAAAAAAAAAAAAAAAGAGCAAAGATAGCAAAGTATAGAAAGGAACAAACACAATGGACTCTGTGGTAAAACTGGAAACTGAAATTAGGAAAGCTCAACCAAATAAAGAATCAGTAATTGCTGTGATTTTTGATGTTGAAAAAGCCTACGATATGATGTGGAAGGAGGGATTCTTAAGTTACGTACACATGATGGGTGTTGGAGGTAAGATCTTTAATTGGGTGAAGGATTTTCTTTTTGGAAGAAAGATTCAGGTTCAGATTGGGTCAGCTTTATCAGGCCAATATGAGGTAGGAAATGGTACACCTCAAGGAAGTGTAATCAGTCCTTTACTGTTTTCTATTATGATCAATGGCATGTTTTTGAGAATTTCTGTTGATATAGGCCGATCATTATTTGCTGATGATGGGGCCATGGAGAGATACTTAGCCCCTGTCTTCCCCATCAGAGAATCATTGTCTGCTCTCTCCAAAGCAAATAAAAATATAATGTATAAGCATCCCAAAGTGATTAAACAAAAAGTTGGTAAAACTCAAACATGAAGCCTCTAAACTGAATGATTTGGCCTCTGTTCCTCCTCATAATTTAAAAATTAAATGTGGTTTGTTAAATATTAGGTCTCTAACTCCCAAGTCTCTGTTAGTCCATGATCTGTTAATTGATCATCAGATTGATTTAATATCCCTTACAGAGACTTGGTTTGGACAAGAGGATTATGTTGGTTTAAATGAATCAACTCCCTCTGGGAGCAGTGCGGTGGCGGAGTGGTTAGCACTGCGGCAGCACAGCAATTCACCCTTGGCCGGGGGATCCTGGGTTCGATTCCAGCCCCCGACCAACAGTGATCTGTGTGGAGTTTGCATGTTCTCCCCGTGTCTGCGTGGGTTTACGCCGGGATTTCTCCGGTTTCCTCCCACATGCCAAAAACATGCAAGTTAGGTTAATTGGCATCAAACTGGGGATTCTAAATTGTCCTTAGGTATGAATGTGAGAGTGAATGGTTGTCTGTCTCTCTGTGTTGGCCCTGTGATGGACTGGCGATCTGTCCAGGGTGTACCCTGCCTCTCGCCCAAAGATGCTGGGATAGGCTCCAGCCCCCCCGCGACCCGAAAAGGATTAAGCAGAAGAAGATGGATGGATGGATGGAACTCCCTCTGGTTATTTAAACTGTCAAAATCCCAGAAGTTCTGGTCGTGGAGGAGGAGTAGCAACAATTTACCATTCCAAATTACTAGTTAATGTAAAGCAAAAAACATGTTATAATTCCTTTGAGGGCCTGGTCCTCAATATTGGGCACTTAAGCAATTTTAGGCTAAACTCAATTTTATTTGCCATAGTTTATTGTCCTCCATCAACCTAATCAGAGTTTTTATCTGAATTTGCTGAATTCTTAGCTGATTTAGTGCTGAAATCAGATTAGATCAGATAATTATAGTAGGGCACTTTAATATACACGTAGATGTAGATAGTGACTGCCTTAATGTGGCATTTAATTCAATATTAGACTCGACTGGGTTTTCTCAGAAAGTAGGAAATTCTACTCATCTCCACCATACATTGGACCTTGTTCTGACATATGGCATAGAAATAGAAAATCTGGTAGTGTCTCCTCATAACCCTGTACTGTCAGACCATTGTCTGTTAACCTTTGATTTTACTATTTCTGACTATTTGGCTCCTAAAGAAAAATATTACTACAGTAGATGCCTCTCAGATGATGCTGTTACCAAATTTATGCAGATTGTTTCCTCTATGCCATGTGTCAACACAACGGAAATAAGCTATAGACAGCTTGCTCCTTCTGTAATTGATAGCATGGTAGATAGTGTTACAGCTTCTCTGCATCAGACTCTAGACTTGGTGGCCCCCTTAAAAAAGAAAAAGTCTAATCAGAGATTTCTAACTCCTTGGTTCAACACAGAAACTCGTAGCTTAAAACAGAAGACTCGTCAATTAGAAAGAAAATGGTGTTCCACTAATTTAGATGAAATCTATTTAACTTGGAGAAATCATATTTTAATTATAAAAAATCTCTTAGAAAAGCTATAACAAGTTATTATTCTGCATTAATAGAAGAGAACAAGAATAATCCCAGGTTTCTTTTCAGTACTGTAGCCAGGTTGACAAAGAGTCAGGACTCTGTCAATCCTCGCATCCCCCAAGAGCTTAATAGTGAGGACTTTATGAACTTTTTCAATAATAAAATTTCATCCATTAGAGATAAAATCAATCAGATTCTTCCCACCGTTAACTTAAATACAGTAACTACTACAACTCCTTCAATTGATGTCTGTCTTGATGAGTTTACTCCAATTGACCTTTGTGAGTTAGACAAAATAGTTTCCTCATCCAAACCTTCAACTTGTCTTTTAGACCCTGTTCCTACCAGGTTATTTAAAGAAGTCTTCCCACTTATTGGTAGCTTTATTGTTGTATACTTTATTAATCCCCAGAAGGGAAATTGAGGGCATCCATATGGATGGATGAAGCAGCCATGGTACGGCGCTATCCATTTACCATTCACACACACATTCACACCTAGGGCCACTTTAGAGTCTCCAGTTAACCTAACCTGCATGTTTTTGGCCTGTGGGAGGAAACCGGAGAAATTCCGGAGTAAACCCACACAGATACGGGGAGAGCATGCAAACTCCTCACAGATCACTGTTGGTCAGGGGCTGGGATTGAACCAGGGATCCCATGGCCAAGGGTGAGTTGCTGTGCTGCCGCAGCGCTAACCACTGCTCCACCGCACATATAATCAATTCTTCATTAACTTTAGGCCATGTACCGTAGGCTTTTAAAACTGCTGTAATTAAACCCTTACTCAAAAAGCCAACGCTAGATCCAGGAGTTTTAGCTAACTATAGACCAATCTCTAATCTCCCTTTCATTTCAAAAATCGTAGAAAGAGTTGTTGCTACGCAATTATTTGACCACCTGCAGGGACATGGTTTACTTGAAGAGTTCCAATCTGGGTTTAGAATCCATCATAGTATTGGAACAGCCTTAGCGAAGCTCACTAACGACCTCCTCATCGCATCTGATAATGGACTGGTTTCTGTACTTGTCCTTTTAGACCTTGGTGCAGCTTTTGATACTATTGATCATAATATTCTACTTGATAGATTAGAACACTATGTTGGACTTAATGGAACGTCGTTGCAGTGGTTTAGATCTTATTTATCTGATAGGTTCCAGTTTGCTTATGTCAGTAATGAGTTTTCTTTCAACTCAAAGCTCAGTCATGGAGTTCCACAGGGATCTGTGCTAGGCCCTACTCTTTTTAGTTTATATATGCTTCCGTTAGGCAACATTATTAGAAAGCACTTTATACATTTTCATTGTTATGCAGATGACACACAATTATACCTGTCAATGAAGCCAGATGATAGTAATCAGTTAGCCAAGTTGGAAGCCTGTCTTAAGGAAATCAAAGCTTGGATGGCTTGTAATTTCCTGCTATTAAATTCAGATAAGACTGAAGTCATTCTTGTTGGTCCAAAAAACCTTAGAAATGTGGAGTGTGTGAAATCAAAGGCAGATTCATTTCAGACGATTTATTACACACTCACATCTCTCAAGCACAGAACAGACTGAACATTTAAGCAGAAACTCTCCCCTTAAGTTTCATGGCATTTACATCACACACAACATGACTGCATTCAACATCCTTCATCCCTGACTCCTTCCTGCTATCTCATCAGGAACCTCCTGCTCTTTGTTGTCCCAAGCTTATCACTGTCTCCTGTCTGAGATGCTAGATAATCTGGCTCTCCCAAGGTGCTACACCCCCCCCCCCCAGCATCTTAGATAGGACAATAGAATAACAGTCCACATGCTGTGATAGAACAATTGAACATCAGTCCACATGCTGCTTGGGCTTCCGTCTCCTCCCGTATCTGCTGTAACTGGGGTTTACCGCTTCCGCGGTGCTGCTGTGCCGATGGGGGGCTGCTGGGAGTGTGTCTGACTGCAGGTGGGCTGTTGCTAGGAGGGGGGGGGCACTTCGGTCTGTCCGTGTGGCTGCTCTGGTGAATTGTTTCCCTGGGGAGCTCTCCGTGGGGGTCTTCCACGCCGAGGGGCCTTAGCCAACAGCACTTGCTCGTTTGCCACAACGAAAGCGGGTTTGAGTCTGTCTATGCCAATTTTTTCCCTCCTACCCCCCAAGTCTAGCAAAAAATGCTTATCCCCTGTTTCCAGCACTCTGAATGGTCCATCATAGGGTGGGCGCAATGGAGGGCGGTGGGCGTTGTGTCTGACGAACACGAACTCCGCACTCTTCAAAGTTTTAGGCACGAAAATACGCGGAAAACTGTGGTGGACAGGGCCCAGCAGCGTGCCTGTGTTTGCGCTGCGCTGAAAAAGCTGAGACAGGGAGCTGCCCGGCGCGGGATTATCTGGCAGAAATTCCCCGGGCAGCTGTAGTGGCTGCACAAAAACGAGCTCTGCCGGGGAAGCTTCCAGATCCTCTTTTGGCGCGGAGCACAACCCCAATAACACCCATGGCAGCCTGTCTGCCCAATTTGCATCCATCAATGAAGCCCTGAGTGCCGCTTTCAGTGATCTATGAAAACGCTCGCATAACCCATTGGTCTGTGGGTTGTACGCGGTTGTGCGGTGAATTGTAACACCCAGGCTGCGGGCCATCGCGGACCACAGTTCGGAAAAAAATTGCGGGCCCCTGTCGGACGTAATGTCCAACGGGACTCCAAAACGCGCCACCCATGCTGTTAAAAAAGCGCGCGCTACGTCCTCGGATGTGGTTGCCGCCAGCGGGACCGCTTCTGCCCAGCGCGTGGTGCGGTCCACCATTGTCAGGAGATGCGTGCACCCCTGTGATGGTGGGAGGGGGCCCACGAGGTCCACGTGAACATGGTCGAACCTCTTAGCCGGAATACGAAACGGCTCCAAGGGAGCCTTCGTGTGTTTGTGTACCTTGGCTTGTTGGCACGCCACACAGGCTGCAGCCTACTCTTTCACTTGTTTGCGCAGGCTCGGCCACACAAACTTCTCTCCCACCATTTTGACTGACGCGCGCACTCCTAGGTGCACCAGAGTGTGAACCGACTCAAACATGCGGCAGCGCCACGCGACCGGGACCACCGGACGCGGGCGACCCGTGGAGACATCACAGATTAGGGTGGGGCCGCCATCTTGCAGCACCCTGCTCTCCAGCCTTAACCCTGTTGGTCCAGACTGGAGCGCGCGCACATCTGCATCGCTAATCTGCTCCACGGCCATGGCCGCGTAATCTATCCCCACGCAGACCGGGGCCACCACGGCGCGCAAGAGGCAGTCCGCCACCACATTCAGTTTACCAGACACATGCTGAATATCGGTAGTAAACTCTGAGATCGCGGCCAGCTGTCTCTGCTGCCGGCCTGACCACGGTTCTGAAACCTTGGCCATCGCGAATATTTCCGGCTTGTGGTCCACGAACGCGGTGAAGCTGCGCCCTTCCAGCCAGAACTGGAAGTGGCGTATGGCCAGGTGGAGAGCCAGCAACTCTCTGTCGAACGCGCTGTATTTACGTTCGCTGTCGCGCAAAGTTCTGCTGAAAAAGGCGAGCTGTTGCCAAGCCCCGGCGACGTGCTGCTCCACGACAGCCCCTATGGCCACGTCTGAAGCGTTGGTGGTGAGCGCTATGCGGGCCGTCGGGTCTGAATGCGCCAGCAGTGCGGCGTTTGCCAGGGCTGCTTTAACTTCCGAGAACGCCCGCTCTCGCTCCGGGGTCCATTCGACCCTATCCGCGGGTTTCTGTTTCTTAAGCGCGGCGTACAATGGTTGCATGAGCTGCGCCGCGTGGGGAAGGAAACGGTTATAAAAGTTCACCATCCCCAAAAATTCCTGCAGCGCCCTGACCGTCTGAGGCCGGGGAAAATCCGCCACGGCGCGCACTTTGTCGGGCAGCGGGATCGCTCCTTCCGGAGAGACGCGGTGCCCCAAAAAATCAATCTCCGTCATGCCGAACTGGCATTTCGCCGGGTTGATTATTAACCCGTGCTCCTCCAACCTCCGGAAAACTGTCATGAGGTGGGTTTCGTGTTCATCTTCGGACGCACTGGCTACCAGGATATTGTCCAGGTAGACGAACACAAACGGGAGATCGCGCAGCACTGCATCCATCATGCGCTTGAACGTCTGTGCCGCTCCTTTTAACCCGAATGGTATGCGCAGGAACTCGAATAGACCAAACGGAGTTATTACCGCTGTTTTGGGTATGTCCTCAGCACGCACTGGGACTTGGTGGTAACCGCAGACCAGGTCTATTTTGGAAAAAATGCACGCTCCGGTGAGGTGAACGGAAAAATCCTGTATGTGGGGAATTGGGTAGCGGTCGTGCGCTGTGGCGTTGTTCAACCTGCGGAAATCCCCGCACGGTTGCCATGATCCCTCAGCCTTAGGGACCATGTGTAGCGGGGATGCCCATGGGCTGTTCGAGCGCCTGATGATGCCCAACCTTTCCAGGTTGGCAAACTCCTCGCGCGCTATGGCCAGTTTAGCTGCGTCCAAGCACCGAGGTCTTGCAAAAACGGGCGGCCCGGTGGTGGTGCTAAAGTGCTCCACCCCGTGTTTAGCGATGGCCGCGGAAAACGTCGGGACCGTGAGTGCTGGGAACTGATTGAGCAGTGTGTGGAACTTACCGCCTGTCGCTGTGACGTTGGCTTGTGCTGTTGGCTGGGTCACTCGAGCTATACAGGGGAGAGAGTCAAAGGACAGTGCATTAACCAGGCGCCTGTTAGCAACATCAACCAGTAAACCATGTGCACAAAGAAAATCAGCCCCCAGTATATGGTAATTCAGTGCTGCTACGACAAAAGTCCACTCATATGTACGGCCATGTAGAGATAAGAGCAGAGTCCTCTCATCAAAGGTCTTAATATCCGAGCTGTTTGCTGCCAACATCCCGGGGCCGCTAGATCCTGCCAGCCGGTCAGCGTAGGTCGGCCGGATGAAGCTCTTCTGGGCTCCAGTGTCCACAAGGAAACGCCTCCCAGAGCGTGCATCCGTTAAGTAGAGCAGCTTGTTCTCTTCACCGAGGGTCGCAGCTGCTACTGACCCCCGGCCTTGGCGTTTTCCCGAGCGCTTGAATTGGCATGGTGGCGCACATCTGCGTGTGTTCTCTCCAAAACGGCAGTGGTAGAAGCAGAGCGTGTCTCTCTGGTGCTCCTTGGCCCCCGCTGCTGCTACCGTCGGTGGCTCCTCGCCTCCTCTGGTCATCTCGCTGGGCTCCGCTGCTGCCGCGTTGACTGTGATCGCCCTGGTGGTGATGATGATCCAGTCTGCCTCCTGGGCTAGCGCACGGTAGTCGCGCGCAGCCAGCCACGGCGAATTGGCCAGAACTGCTCTCGCTACTGTCGGAAGGTTCCGGAGGAAGAGGTGGGCAAACAGAAAGTGCCCGTCATCCGTGCCCATTAACGCCAGCATCTTCTCCATCAGGTCTACGACTGAACCATCTCCCAACTCGGTCCGCGTCAGGAGCCTCTCTGCTCTCTCACAGTCCGAGAGCGTGTAGCGCTGGATGAGCGCAGCCTTGAGCGTCTCGTATTTGCTGCTGGCTGGTGGCTGATCGAGCAGGCTCGCTACCTGCTGAGCTGTGCGGGCGTCGAGCACTGCGACCACATAGTAGAATCTGGTATCATCTGCCGTTACTCCCCGGAGGGCGAACTGGGCCTCGGTGAGGTGGAACCAAGAGCGCAGGTTGTGCTGCCAGAAATCCGGTAGCTTGACTGAAACCGCACACGCGTGGCTGTAGGTTCCAGTCCGGGCTGTCTGTGGGATGGCTGCCGCCTCGCTGTAGCTTCCTGACCGGGCCGGCTCCGGGGATCTTGCCTCGTGTTCCATAATACGTCTTGGGTCACCAGTGTGGAGTGTGTGAAATCAAAGGCAGATTCATTTCAGACGATTTATTACACACTCACATCTCTCAAGCACAGAACAGACTGAACATTTAAGCAGAAACTCTCCCCTTAAGTTTCATGGCATTTACATCACACACAACATGACATTTGCATCACACTGCATTCAACATCCTTCATCCTTGACTCCTTCCTGCTATCTCACCAGGAACCTCCTGCTCTTTGTTGTCCCAAGCTTATCACTGTCTCCTGTCTGAGATGCTAGATAATCTGGCTCTCCCAAGGTGCTACAGAAATACCTTTCCAAATCAAACTTTCAGTTTGGATGCGGTTACTCTTTCTCTTAATAGCTCTGTGAGGAACCTTGGAATTATTTTTGATCAAGATCTGTCCTTCAATTCACATATTAAATTTGTTTCTAAGAGTGCCTTCTATCATTTGAGTAATATTGTCAAGATTAGGACCATCTTGTCTCAGAGTGATGCTGAGAAACTGATCCACGCTTTTGTTAGCTCTAGATTAGATTATTGTAATTCTTTATTATCAGGTTGTCCTAAAACATCTTTAAAAAGTCTTCAGTTGATCCAAAATGCTGCAGCAAGAGTTTTAACCGGTACTAGAAAGAGAGATCATATCTCTCTGGTTCTGGCCTCCCTCCATTGGCTTCCCATAGAGTTTAGAATTAAGTTTAAAATACTTCTTACTTACAAAGCTCTAAACAATCAGGCTCCTTTTTATTTAAAAGATCTGATACTACCGTATTATCCTAACAGAGCACTATGCTCCCAAAATGCAGGATTACTTGTAATACCTAGAATCTCCAAAAGTACAATGGGAGGCAGAGCCTTCAGTGATCAAGCTCCTCTCCTGTGGAACCAGCTGCCAATCTGGATTTGGGAGTCAGACTCGATCTCTGATTTTAAGAATAGGGTTAAAACCTTCCTTTTTGATATAGCCTACAATTAGGGAGGGATCATGTGTTTCTGAACCCTCCCTTAGTTATGCTGCTAATAGGTTTAGTCAGCCGGGGGACCTCCAATAATGCATTGGGCCTCACTCCTTTCTTCACTCTCAATGAAATTTTTTTATTTATTTATTTATTTTTTTTTGCTGGTCATTAACATCTGTTTGTTCTCTCCCATAGATTGAGTCCCCGTCTTGCTGTTTGCTCTCTACATGTCTGTTCTTTTCATCTTCTCTGTCCCCTCACCCCCCAGCCAGTCGCAGCAGATGACTGCCCCTCCCTGACCCTGGTTCTGCTGAAGGTTTCTTCCTGTTAAAAGGGAGTTTTTCCTCTCCACCGTCGCCAAGTGCTTGCTCACTGGGGATCGCCTGATTGCTGGCGTCTTTCTGCAACTGTGGGGGTTCCCCCTACAGTTGAAAGTGCTATGATTTGGTAAGCTGGAATGTGAAGGGGTTGAACCACCCAATTGAAAGAGAGTCATGTCACGTCTAAAGCAATTTAAGCCTTTGGTACTGTTTTTGCAGGAAACCCATTTGCAGGATTCCGACCACTTGCGCTTGTCAAAATGTTGGTCAGGACAATTTTTTCATTCAAATTTTAAAGCTAAGGCCAGGGGCGCCGCTATTCTTATTGATCAAAATATCCCATTTATTCCCTCTAATGTTGTATTAGATAAAAATGGACGATTTGTAATAGTATCAGGTAAACTTGGCAATAAACACGTCACCTTGGGTAATCTGTATGCGCCGAATTTTGATGATGTACAGTACACTTTTTTCGCAACCTTTATTTGCAGCTTCTAGATTTAAATACTCATTCTCTAATTCTTGGGGGTGACTTTAATTTGTATATGGATCCGATCTTAGATCGCTCATCCTCAAAACCTGCTAGTCGTAATAAATCTGCAACTTATGTTAAGTCTTTTCTTGAGGAATATAGCCTTACAGACCCTTGGCGTTTTTTACATCCTAATGGCAGGGACTATTCTTTTTTCTCTCATGTACACCATACTTATACCAGAATAGATTATTTTTTTTGTTGACAATTTATTAATTAATAACCTTAGCTCTTGCAGTTATGATAGCATCTCGGTTTCTGATCATGCCCCTCTTGTACTTTAAATGATCCTCCATGGATGTGACTCCATGAGAAAGCATTGGAGACTGGATCCATTATTACTTACAGATGAAAAATTGGTTGCGAATATTTCTTCTAAAATTAAGTTTTTTTGAAAGAAAATAAAACTCCTGGTATGCCAAACAAATCGATATGGGAGGCCATGAAGGCATTTCTTAGGGGGGAATTTATCTCATTGGCAGCATTTAAAAGACGATCCGCAATACAGGAACAGAAGGCTATTTTAGATCAAATCTTGGACATTGACAGACAATATGCTCAATCTCCATCACCCGCTCTGTACAAGGAACGTTTGACATTACAAACTAAACTTAATTTACTCTCCACTCGACAAATTAAAGGTTGTTTAATAAGGAACAAGAGTGAATTTTATGAACATGGCGAAAAAACCGGTAAACTTTTAGATAATCAACTGCGCGGTATAAGAGCTAAGCAAATTATTACTGGAGTTAGGACAGATAAAGGAGAGGTGACATCTGATCAACAAGTGATTAATGATATCTTCAGGTCATTTTATTCCAAATTATATACCTCAGAATATACAACAAACTTAAAGGATCTGCAAGATTTTTTTGATTCTATTGATATCCCTTCGATTTCCTCAGAATCTCAGCAAATTCTAGAAGCTCCCATCACAAAAGAAGAAATTCAGCTGGCAATATCATCCATGCAATCAGGAAAATCTCCAGGACCTGATGGGTTTTCCACTGATTTTTTCAAAAAATTCTCTGACGACCTTGCCCCTTTCCTTTGTCAAGTTTTTACAGAGTCGCTTGACTCTGGTACACTTCCTCCTTCATGTTATCAGGCCTGTATCACTGTGTTGCTTAAAAAAGACAAGGATCCTGTTGATTGTGCTTCTTACAGGCCTATTTCCTTGTTAAATACCGATGTTAAAATTTTGTCAAAGTTGTTAGCTTCAAGGTTGGAAAAGATTCTTCCTTTTATAATTTCACAGGACCAAACCGGTTTCATTAAAAATCACCATTCTTTTTTTAACTTGCAGCGGTTGTTTAATATTCTTTATACTCCTCACCACAACATACCTGAATGTCTTATTAGTTTGGATGCTGAAAAGGCATTCGATAGGGTTGAGTGGGAGTATTTGTATTTTACTTTGGAGAGGTTCGGTTTTGGTCCTTCCTTCTGTTCCTGGATTAAACTTCTCTATGCTAGTCCTTTAGCTTCAGTGTTAACTAATTGTCGCTATTATGACTATTTTAGGCTTTACCGTGGTATGAGGCAAGGCTGTCCTTTGAGCCTGTTGCTCTTTGCCTTGGCAATTGAGCCATTAGCTATTGCAATCCGTGGGAGCCGGGACTTTCTAGGCATTTGTAGGGGCGGCATCGAGCATAGGGTTTCACTCTATGTTGATGATCTTTTATTATTTCTCTCCAACCCACTTACTTCATTAAGATAAGATAAAGATATGCCTTTATTAGTCCCACAATGGGGGAAATTCCAGGATTGCAACAGCACAGGGATAGCAACACTCAGAGCAGCAATCAGAAGGCAAGAAAAACAAGAACATCTACTAAACATATGTACATATTACTATAAATATATATATCTATAGACACACAGTGCGGAGCATTATGGTTGGTGAATGTGCAGCAGAAAGTCTAAGCTCTCTCTCCGCGGACGTGGCGGGCCAGCTGGAAGTCTTTGGGCATGATGGTGACCCTCTTAGCAAAGAACAGACCCACCAGGTAGGCCTCGCTGGCCTCCTGCAGAGCCATGACGGCGAAGCTCAGGAAGCGCAGGTCGGTCTTGAAGTCCTGAGCGATCTCCCTCACCAGGCACTGGATGGGCAGCTTACGGATGAGCAGCTCCGTGGATTTCTGGTAGCGACGGATCTCTCTCAGAGCCACGGGCCTGTAACGGTGAGGCTTCTTCACTCCTCCGGTGGCCGGAGCGCTTTTCCGAGCAGCCTTGGTGGCTAGCTGCTTCCTGGGGGGCTTTTTCCTCCAGTAGGTTTTACGGGCGGTCTGCTTGGTTTTTGCCATCGCTCTTTATTATTCTGTCTTATATTTCTTGCACGCCGCCTAAACTCCAGCCCAGCACCCGCGTCGTTTTCGCTACAGCTCCCGGTATGTCAAGTTTCCCATTAGCACTGGGCGGCGGCCGAGTGCTAGCTAGCACTAGCTCCTCCCTGCTGTAACGTCTCCCGCTGTAAACAGAGGCTCCGTCCGCCGACTCGGGAGACCGCTGGGGCGATCTGTGTGTCCGTGATATATATATATAGAGTGAAAGGTGTAGAAAGAAGAAGGAAGATAAAAAAAAAAAAAAGGCTGTTGCAACGGGCAGCCGACTCGTGTGGCGCCGCCGGACCGGCGGAACCGGAACCCGGTCCGGGTATATTACCTGCTATACTCAACATTTTGGATAGTTTTAGTAGGTTTTCTGGTTATAAAATTAATTTCAATAAGAGTGAATTGTTTCCGATTAATGAAAAGATTTGAGTTCAGGATCTTGAAAATTTTCCTTTCATGGTTGTTATTGATCATTTTAATTATCTTGGGGTATGTGTTACTAAACAATTTAATTACTTGTTTAAAAATAATTTTCTCCCCTTATTTGACCAGTGCAAGCTAATACTTTCCAGATGGTCTCCATTATCCTTGTCCTTAATTGGCAGAATCAATTCTGTAAAAATGATGTTACTTCCAAAGTTTTTATATTTGTTTCAGTGTCTCCCCATTTTTATTCCTAAATCCTTTTTTAAGTCTTTGGACTCTCTGATTACCTCATTTATTTGGAATGGTAAACATCCGAGATTGAGGAAAGCTTTTCTTCAAAGACCCAAATCAGTGGGTGGCATGGCTCTGCCTAACTTTCAATATTACTGCTGGGCAGCAAATATCAGGTGCATGTTATATTGGAAACATTTCTATCTGGAACCCAAATCACCCATTTGGATCCTTATGGAGTCACATGTGGACAATCAAACCTCCCTACCGGCAATTTTAGGTTCACCATTTCCCCTTGTCTTGTCTACACCGGGTAATAACAAAGTAGTTCGTCAGTCTCTTAGAATTTGGTCTCAATTCAGGAAAAATTTTGGTCTTCAGTTTTTCTCCATTAGAAGTCCAATTGCTGCAAATCATTTATTTACCCCATCAACTATTGATACTGCATTTCATATATGGCACAGAAAAGGTTCAAAATCTTTTGTGGATTTATATTTTGATGGACAATTTGCAAGTTTTTCTCAACTTTCCACTAAATTCGACATCACTTCTACACATTTTTTCCGCTTCCTCCAGGTCAGACATTATGTGCAAACCATGACAAAACAATTCCCTCAAAAACCTTCTGATAATCCTCTAGATGATTTTTTATTAGTTAAACCAACTTCTAAGGGGGTAATAACAGTTTTATATAATTTAATTTCAAATTTACAATCTTCTTCTCTGGCCGCTATTAAATTGAATTGGGAACAAGATCTTAATTTTACTTTTACTGATGAACTGTGAGACTCTATTCTTGGCCAGGTTCACACTGCATCAATGTGTGCTCATCACGCTCTTATTCAGTTTAAGATCGTGCACCGGGTGCACCTGTCCAAGGTTAAGTTAGCATGTATTTACTCGGATATAGACCCAACTTGTGAAAAGTGTGGTAGCGCTCCTGGCACTTTGCTTCACATGTACTGGTCCTGCCCTTCATTGATGAATTTTTGGCATTCTGTTTTTATCACTATGCCTGAAGTCCTGCAATATCAAATCAAACCTGATCCATTATGCGCCATTTTTGGTGTGGCTCCAGAACTTGTCTTGCCAAATTCCAAATTAAAAGTATTCAAATTTTCATTATTATTGGCCAGACGTGCTGTATTACTGAAGTGGAAAGACTCTTCGCCCCCTTCACATTTACAGTGGATAAAAGATATAATGTCCTGTTTGGATTTAGAAAAAATCAGATATACAGTTCGTGGCTCTGAAAACAAATTCTATAAATTATGGCGCCAGTTTCTTGACTTCTTTAAAAGACCCACAATTATAGTTTCTGAGTAGCTCATATCCCCTTTACCCCACCCCCACCTCACACACACAATTTTTCTTTTTTTTTTTGTATTTTTATTATTATTATTGTTTACTTAAAGGTTTTTGTGTTTTGAAGCATCCACATTTGTTAGTTTTAAATTCTATTTTTGCACTGTTTGGTTAAAACAAAAATGAAAATTTCCAATACTTTGTATTGTATTGATACTTCACTTAATAATAATAAAAAGACCTTTGAAAGAAAGAAAGTGCTATGAGATGACTGTTGTTGCGAAATGGCGCTATATAAATAAAGTTGAATTGAATTGAATTGAAAAGGGGAAGGAATTTAGAATATATAATCAGGAAAGTCTAGGAAGCAGTTAGAGGCTGTAGAATGGGGCCTTGATTGGGATAGCAAATTTTCTGTTGAAAAGACTCAACAAACAGTGCTTTTTACTACAAAAAGGATTGTGAAGACATGAAATTAAGGATGTATGGAAGAGAACTCGAAAGAGTTAATGCATTTAAATTTTGGGGTGTGTTATTTGATTCTAGACTCACATGGGCAGAACACATAAGCAGAGGTGAGGAAAAAATGTAAACAAAAGTGATTAATGTGATGAGATGTTTGACAGGTAGGGAATGGGGAGCTAGTTTTGCAGCCTTAAAAACTATGTATGTTGCTCTGATCAAGTCAGTATTGGATTATGGCTGTATAGTATATGGATCGGCAGCTGGATCTGTCTTTAAGAAGTTATATATTGTTCAGGCCAAAGCTTTGAGAGTATGCAGTGGGGCCTTTAAAACTTCCCCAGTAGCTACTCTACAAACTGAAATGGGAGAGATGCCTTTGGGGTTAAGAAGGAAACCTCTTATGGCTAACTACTGGATTCATTTAAAAGGGCATATTGATTCTCATCCCACTAAAGAAGTGCTGCAAGAACGTTGGAAGAATGTCAGGGGGCAGAGGGATTCCTATGGATGTGTAAGTAATTCAAGATTCAAAGATTTTATTGTCAATACTACTATACATGAAGGACATACAGGAGAACTGAAATGGTGTTTCTCTCTCTCTTCATTGGTGTGCATTTTATAAAAAAAGAAAAGGAATAAGGCTGGAAAAAAAGAAAAACAAAGAGCAACAGCAGCAGTCTATGTACACTTTATGTACAGTAATGCAACCCGTGGTGCCAATGGCAGCCAGAAGGATCCCGACCTCCATAGAGATAAGCAATTATCAATAATAAACCCAGCAATCCTATATACAGACAGCTAGAAATGAATACCCGTAGATGCATTTCAGTGTGGTAGTGTAGGTGCAGATCATGACAGATATGATTGCACGTGGTCAGTATTGCAGTGACAGACAGACAGCAGCAGATATGGCATTTGTGCAAATGCCACATAGTTAAAGGCGACGGACAGACGAAAATTCAAAATCGCTAAATCATATCTCAAATTGTTGTCTGAGACGAGCTAATTGGAACCCCACATGTTTTGGTGTCAACGTATGTCGCATAAGGTGACAATGCGCTCTTGAAGTACACTGTTGTGGAGAGCTGTCTGACCCAGCCAAGAACAGCGGCTAAGATGGCCACTGACTGTGTGACGTCATTTCGGTTTGGCACACAGTCGGCGGACATTGCTTTGTTTTACTTGATGTTTACATTTTAAAATCGGCGATTACGGATATTTCTCGGAATACTTGTGGATTACAAATAGATTATTTATTAACATTAGGATTTCAGGAATCGAATTAATTATGGTTTGTCGTTGTGTTGTCTACGGGTGCGACGTTATACCAGAGGAGCATGCTGTGAGTGTTTTTGAATTTCCCGTCCCTGGGAAAATCAGAACGGCATGGGTGAAATTCGTTCAGAAAACGCAAAAAAAAATGGACTTATGTCGGTAAAACACCAAAAATGTGCAGTAGAGATTTCGTTGACAGCGATTTCGAGAATAAGATGCAATTTGTGTCACGACTCGCCGCTCCTCAGCGGCTTCAGCTGCGCGCACACCTGTCCCTCGTCAGCACATCCCCATACATCCATTCACACACACCTGCTTGTTGAATAAAGCTGTTAAATCTATCCTGAGCCTGCGTGCGTGTTTCCTGGGCCAGACATTATGTCAATTTGAAATGAAATTTGCAAAAAGATTGCTGATAAAGAAAACGGCTATTCCAACTATATATGCCTCGATTTCCAAGTGTGACTCTGAGAACGGGGTCAGTGACAGTGGCGATCAACTGTCAGAACACGAGAAGTAAACAGGGTAAGTTTTTTTATTTTTAATATTCACTGCAAATGTTTACTAAACATCTTAAATGAATTCCAAGCCATGGTTTGCATTGCCTTACCAACTTATCAAATATTAGCATATTAGGGTGTTCATACTCATCAAATATGAAATATTCAGTGCTGTATAGGGAGGTGGTTGTGCCTGTTTGATCAATTTATATTTCTATGTATGTAATCCAATTTGAGACCTCTGGGATAAAATTATGATCTACTTTTTTGCAGATTTTATCAACTGTCACTCAATGTTGATGTTTCTGACCAAGCAGAGGAAGCTGATGAACAGGACTTTTATGTAAATCCAAATTTATACCATAAAATGGTAGAAAAATTATTGAAATGTATATGACATGCGACTTTGATGAATGCTGAACTATGAGAATTATAACATTGACATGAACATTAAGAAACTCAATATATGATTTTACAAAACTTTATTTAAATAACATTGTTCACAAATCTAATCTTGGTAGGCAAAATCCCTTGTAGTGATGAGATGGGAATGTTTCTCTGATGAGGCTCACCGCACAGGCAGGCAACATAACCCTCACTTCTTCTCCAAAAAAATCCCCAACACTATGAATCTGTATCGCCTGAAAAATATGGGGTTGGCATTGATTATTCCGTTTGCATTGATTATTGAATGTATTGAATGATTTCTTCATAATTCATCTGGGAAATTAAATCAAATGAATAAATATTGTTTATAAACTCACTCGTGTGGACGATGACGGCCGCTGGGCCGTCATCTGTCTCATCAGCTCCAGCTGCGCACAGACCAGCAGGTGCTAATCAGTGGCTGTTAAAAGTATTAAGTAGTAGTAATAGCAGTAGGTTATAAAGCCATTTCTAAAGCTTTGGGACTCCAGCAAACCACAGTGAGAGCTATTATCCACAAATGGCGAAAACATGAAACAATTTTGAACCTTCCCAGGAGTGGCCAGCTGACCAAAATTACCCCAAGAGCGCAGCGACGACTCATCCAAGAGGTCACAAAAGACCCCACAACAACATCCAAAGAACTGCAGGCCTCACTTGCCTCAGTTAAGGTCAGCGTTCATGACTCCACCATAAGAAAAAGACTGGGCAAAAATGGCCTGCATGCAGAGTTCCCAGACAAAAACCACTCACTGCTGAGCAAAAAGAATATAAAGTCTCATCACAGTTTTGCCAGAAAACATCTTGATGATCCCCAAGACTTTTGGGAAAATACTCTGTGGATTGATGAGACAAAAGTTGAACTTTTTGGAAGGTATGTATCCCATTACATCCGGCATAAAATTAACACAGCATTTCAGAAAAGGAACACCATACCAACAGTAAAATGTGGTGGTGGTAGTGTGATGGTCTGGGGCTGTTTTGCTGCTTCAGGACCTGGAAGACTTGCTGTGGTAAATGGAACCATGAATTCTGCTGTCTGCCAAAAAGCCCTGAAAGAGAATGTCCAGCCATCTGTTCATGACCTCAAGCTGAAGTGCACTTGGGTTCTGCAGCAGGACAATGATCCAAAACACACCAGCAAGTCCACCTCTGAATGGCTTAAGAAAAACAAAATCAAGACTTTGGAGTGGCCTAGTCAAAGTCCTGATTTGAATCCGATTGGGATGCTGTGGCATGACTATAAAAAGGTGGTTCGTGCTTGAAAACCCTCCAATGTGGCTGAATTACAACAATTTTGCATAGATGAGTGGGCCAAAATTCCTCCACAGCGCTGTAAAAGACTCATTGGCAGTTATGGCAAATGCTTGATTGCAGTTGTTGCTGCTAAGAGTGGCCTAACCAGTTATTAGGTTTAGGGGGCAATCACTTTTTCACACAGAGCCATGTAGGTTTGGATTTTTTCCCCCTTAATAATAAACACCTTCATTTTAAAACTGTATTTTGTGTTTACTTGTGTTATCTCTGTGTAATATTTAAATTATTTTGATGATCTGAAATATTTAAGTGTAACAAACATACAAAAAAATGAGAAATCAGGAAGGGGGCAAACACTTTTTGACACCACTGTACATTTGATGGAATGCAGCAAACAGAAAATTCAATTTCTTTATTCAGAGAAACTGAATAAGGAAGCAAAGAAGCGCTGCTTCTAAAAAACTGAGAAATAAATGGGATCAATCAATATGAGCACAAGAAATGGACCACAGATCACTACCAACTGCCTGGAGTCACGCTGTCAGATGTCTTTGCCTACCTGGTTTGTGGAGTGAGTGCATAAACCCATGAGCAATTTAAAAACGATAAATCATTAGAGGCTCGTGTTCATTTAACCAATGGATGGGTCCCGCCACCTCAAATATTCTGGGTGACCAACCAGAAAACCGTTGTTTAACACAAAGGTACGCAGTCATTGTTTCTACAAAGTTGAAATACGTCGAGATTGATGTCTAGCATACCCCAAAATCATGTTTTAACATATAAGTAACGCTCTTTGAACCCATGTGTAACATAATGAACAGGTTTCTCACTTACAGTTACCATATAATGGCGTATTTGCAGCGTACAGAGCTCTGCTGCTGCTGCCTGCTGCATACACACAGAGAGCTAAACACATGTACTTGTACGTATAATGGGAGCTGACGGGATGTATCTGAGCATTTTCAAGCTACAGGATAAAGATTTTTATCTTTGTACACAGTCTATAACATCAAGCTGTCCAGTGTTGTTCTAATAAATATGCCAAAATGTAAGAAGGAGGAGGTGGATCAATCAGCTGATCACACTGGTGCAACGAAAAAAATAACCGTTATAATTAGCTGCTATAAAAATGTCCTAAATCAGGACCGTGACGTTTTTATAGTCACCTGAAAGAGGAAAATCTACTTAACTTAACGATACCAGTCTATGGGCTTCAGTTACCAGGTGATATTAAATCCATGCGTAATGAAGACAACAACTAATCACAACTTCAAGAAAAAAAACAAAGAAAATCAGCAACACAAAAAGCTCCCATTAAAAAAAACAAAAAACAAAACTCCAGATTAGCCCTGTGCGTTTTTACACATTATTGAGACATGATAGAGAGCCTGGCTGAGCTGCAGCCAAAGCGCACCGCACGCAAGACAGCTGCTCTGGAGACGTCTTTCTGAACTTCTGAATATTTTTTAAATCACAACTTAGCTTCGTGAAAATGTCGTGAACACACAACCATGAGTGCAGGAATATTGTCGGAGCTGATGTATTTCCTTCTGACTGCTGCAATCCATTCCATCCCGCACCTCTTTGTTAGCTCAGAGACCTATTCTCTCCACTTTTCTTCCAAGTCGGGAAGTTAATAAAGTGTACGCAGTTATCAGTCTTTTTCTACGCCAATCTTGAAAGCCATTGTTGTATTTGATAATGCAGCAAACCTTCCCCATTCTAACGTTGCGTGATATTTGGAGGAATAATGTGATTGAAAGGACCACATTGGAAATAAGTGTTTTTACTTTCTTGTGTCATCCTGGATTTTATTTGCCATTTTATATGCATATTTACATCTCCTATGTTTGAATTTCCAGGGACAAGAGTTGCAAATTAGCTAATAGCTATACACTCTATGTGCAACACATCAGATTGATTGTCATTGATTAATTGTCTATGTTTATTGCACTGTCCCTGTCAAATAAACTACTCTATGAATAACATATTCAGTGTCATTTTAATAAGGCTGCGTGTCCACATGGAAAGTAAAAATGCTCTCAGTCTGTTTTCCTCAGCACTTTTCATGCACTTATTAGAAAAAAAAACACTGCCCACTATCCTGGCAGCCGCTTGACCTGTCACTCAAAGCGTGCCGGGGAGTTCAGATTTGTGACCCGTGCTGGCAAAATGAGTCACTTTGAGAACATTTTCAAAACTGATGATATTTAATATGTAGGAAGTGCACAAAAACGGACCCGGAAAAAGATGATTTGTTTATATTTTGGCTAGGTTGAAAACTCGCATTCCATGGTTGGGAGTTATGTCTTTCACAAAAAAAAAAAAAAGGGTATTTTTAGAAAGTATGATTTATAAGCTTTCCAACGATACCAGGCACTCATGGGGGTTTTCCCAGGACTTGCCACTAGCAAACAAAGACAGTCATGATTTATGACTTCTCCTGCCTGTAGCTCATAATGACACGATGTGTATACCAACTCATTTTGCCAGCACGGGTCACATTTTGCTCTGAAACACTCCACTCACTGGAAAAAATCACATCAAACTGGTAAGAAAATACATGTCCCTCCAAGCTTTGGCTGTTAAATATTGATCATGGTGTACTTTTAAGCTGATTGTGATTGGCTGGTGAGAGAGATGTGCAGCTGATGAGTGCTGCAGCGCTCAGAAAGTTGAACTTTTTTCAGCTTTCAGCCCTATGAGCACAGCGCAGGCTGCTGAGAGCATTTTCGTGCTGAGGTCACCGAGTGTATTAAACGCTGGACTACACAGCAAATGAATAGAAAAGAGTCGCCCACAGCAGAAAAAACACATTTGGTGGGCACGCAGCCTAACCGCATTCATTGCTCACTACTAAGCACAGACAGGCTGACCAGTTTTCACACAATTCCTTGCGGTTTTTCTGTTGGGTGACATCAAGCATCCATTCCCTTTTGTAGTTTGAAAGCAGCTTAATTTGCTGGTATGTTTAGGGTCATTGTCTGTTTGGAAGACCCATTTGCGCCCACACTTTAACTTCTTGGCTGATGTCTTGAGATGTTGCTTCAATGTTTCCACATCATGTTCTTTTCTCACGATGTCATCCTGTAGCATGAACAGCTGGATTCCAAATTATAAAATTATTCTTTGTTGAGAAGAAATTGTTTCACCCAAAAGTCTGGTCATAAACCCCTTCTCTTCACCCAAGATTGGAGCTGTGAAACCCTATGCCATTGGCCATAAAGTGGATAAGTTAATCCCTGCTCAAGACCTGGAGTCATTCCCTCTCAAATCCATTTGCCAAAGGAATGCCAAAATGACAGGTATATGGCCTGATGTACCACAGACTCGACCACTAAGATTCCTCATTGAAACTCAAAAGTCCAACATTGCCCTCCAAAGGATAACACAGGAATATTTCTCTTTAGGACTGAATGTTTTCTCTCCGAAGTTAAACTATTAATTGTGAACAATGAAATAACTTATCCGTCTCCACAGACAACATCTGCTATTGAAGATATGGCGGGACCCTGTGATGGACAATTATGGTTTGAAATGCTTTTATTGATATGATTTGATATGTTTCTTTATTTTCAGGAAGGATTACTTTTGCATGCCTACTATAAAGAAATTATCACATTTACAATGTAGACACATTATTCCTTTATTAAATATCTTAATCACTAACATTTTAAAGAATTTATGCTCTCATAGTCAGCATATATGTTTTAGGATTTCACTTCTCATATCAAATCCTCTCACCTTTTCTGTGGTAAGCACACATTTCAGAACTATGAACTGACCAATCAGCTTCCAAGTCTCCAGCTCTCTCTTTTTTAAGTCAGTTTTATGACCGCTGCTGAATAAAGAAACTCATTGCAATTGGTCAAACGTTTATGCTAATTGGCAGATCCAATCCTGATCTTTGAATGTAGTTGAGCAAGCCTTTCCTTTGTCTCCAGTTGCAGTTAACGAGTTGAGTTGGGAGTGGATTCTTGAAGAAGCAGTTTCTGCTTTTCCCTTTTTTCTAAGCAGGCCTGGAGCTATGCTATGTGTAAACTTTCTTTTTCTTTAAAATTCACTTTTCCTATTTTACTCCTTTTTCTTAAATTACTGTGCTAAGTTAAGTGTGCCAAGCACATTTTATTTGATTTTTACAAAGCTTAAATCAGCTTTGTTCTGACCACAACACATCAAAAGAAACGGATTTGTGCTTTTTTTTTTTTATGCATCAAGTTTGATTTTTCTGATCGGACTTTGAATGATAAATATCGGAATTTGACAACCTGGTCAAATTCCTTTTTCTGTGCATAAACAGACATCAGCCAGGGTAATGAGCATCCAGCTTCTACGATTGTGATCCCAGGAGTAGGCCTGAGCCATGAGGCAGAACCTGCCTGCCATTTTCTCTCAAAAAAATCCACGCCTATCCAGCTAGACCAAGATCCAACCGGACTGCCTGCTACCACCACGGGGCATAATCTGACTCTGCTGTGCTGAAGGTCTGTTGTCCAAATTAGATTTAATTCTTCACAATATTCCTGGTATAAGTTCTATAAACCTAATATCTTCAAACTCCTTTCAGAACTTCAAATGCATTTATCTTTTCATTACTCTCCGTTCCTTTTCAGAGTAACACAAATTGTCCTTTTTATAAAATAGTTTAATCATCATTTTCTTCATAAAAATTGCATCTATTTTTCTTAACTCATGCTATTTTATGTTTTTTCATTTTCCATTACAGTGCCAATTTAAGCTATGTTTTTCCTTGGTTCCACAAATGTTTGATAATACACTTTATGCACAGTAATCCATTACTAGTCTAATGTGCTCATGATACATGTTGAATTCACTGTCTTAAAGTCATTTGATTGTGTTCATCTATTCTGAAATTTCTTATTAAACTATTAAAAAGACATATGGGGGTTACTGTTTGATTTCATATCCATCTTCTTGATTAAAAGCAGACAAAAACTCAGTTTTTTTTAAAAACTGATTCATTATTGGTACAAATACAGAATTATTAATAAACGTCAATTTTTTTTGGACTGGTGCCCCACAAGCTTATGCATGTTGGTAATGAAAAAAAAAAAATCTTCATTCCTACTCACATACATATTTACATTAATACTTGTACCAACAATAAACTACACATATAAAACCCTACACATCTATTTTGTGAAGTGCATCAGTCCCTCCTTCAGCAAAACACCCCCACAACATGATGCTGCCACCCCTGTTGCCTCCAAATGTATTGATGATCATTATTGCCAAACAGTTTGATTTTAGTTTCATCAAACCACCAGAGAGGTCTCCAAAATTTAAGGTCTTTCTTCCTTTGAGCATTTTCAAACTGTAATGTGACTTTTTTATGTTGCTTTTGGAATAATGGCCTCTTCCTCACTGAGTGGCCTTTCATCCTTTGTCAGTACAGGACTTACTGTATTTCACTGTGGATAATGACACACTTTCATCAGCTTCAGCAGGCATCTTCACAAGGTCTTTTTGTTTCCTTCAGGGGTTGATGCATACATTTCGCACCAAAACGTTCATCTCTGGAACACAGAACCTGCCTCCTTCCAGAGTGGCAAAATGGCTGAACATTCCTATGGTGTTTTTACTTGCATATAATTGTTTGAACAGTTGAACGTGGCACCTTCAGGCATTTGGAAATTGTACCCAAGGATGAACCAGACTTGTGGAGGTCCACAGTTCTCTTCCTGATATTATTATATGTGGACTTCTAACTTTGAATAAAAGTAATAAAAAAATTCTCTAAAATAATTTAGCCAATATAAAAATTAATTAGAAAATAGAAATAATTTTGGTAATCCTAACTGGCCTAAAAAAGTAAAAGTTTAGTCTGATTTAATGTCAGACATTGAGGGAAAAAAAGCTATGTCTTTTTATACAGTGTGTGTAAATATCTGGTTTCAAATGTATATGTGTATATAGTTTTGTGTATGGTTGTGTATGCATTTAAATACAAATATTAAGAGAATACACTTTTGCTGTTTATTTACCATTTTACGTTTTTTATTTATAAGTTCAAAACAAAGTATTCAATCAAATATTGATGTGTTATTGTATATGTATGTATGAACACCAGTGTTGGGCAAGTTACTAAAAAAAATAGTAACTAGTTACAGTTACTAGTCACTTCTTTTCAAAAGTAACAGTTACTTTTGAGTTACTGCATGATTAAAGTAACTAATTACTTGGAAAAGTAATTTTCGTGTTACTTTTAAATGCATACTTAAATCATCTTGCACACATAGCAAGATCAAGGGCCCCTTGTTCTCATCAGAAAAAAGAAGGAAAAGAAAACTGATGAGAAAAAAAGTCTCATGTTACAGAGAAAAAATGTGTCAGATTTACACAGACTATTGTAATTAGTCGAAAGTCAGAAATTTACCAGAAATAAAGCTGTAAATTCACAGAGAAAATTTTGGACCCTTTGGTGGGCCATTTTTGGCCCACGAGCCATATATGACACCCCTGGACCAGCCCATTAAAAATGCATATTTAGAGGATTTACTTCCATGAAATAATTGCATATCACAACAGCATGAAAATGAATGAGATAAAATAAAACAGAAAGCACAGATAAATGAAAGTTCACCGCTTACAAGAAGCTTACTGCAACAGTCATTTTTTTTCTCTGTGCATAAGAAAACTTACAATTACTTACACAACTTACACATTTACACAACTGCGGACAAATGCGAGCTTATTGCTCAAGAAATAATCATGTTTAACCACAGAGGTAGGAGCTGCTGGGGGGCTACTCGCGCTCGGACAACAGGTGATCAGGACTCCATATGAAAAGTCACCAAGGCATTTCTTCCCACCGCGGGACAGGAAACCAACACACAGGGGAGGAGACTGACGGCTGCACCAGCTATGGTAGGATCAGTTCATTTGCGTTAAAATATCTATCCATATTTATAAAATGAGTAACGCGACTTACGCATCTGATCAAATTTCAGTAACTGTAACACATTACTGAATTTTTAAGCAGTAATTTCGTTACAGAGCACGTTACTGCAAAAGTAGTGGTGTTAGAGTAATGCGTTACTGTAATGCATTACTCCCAACACTGATGAACACAAATATTGAGTGAATATAAATAAAAGGGGTAGGATTAGATAAGTTTATCCTTCATCCTACTCTCCTTCAAGCATGTAAATAGAGTAGTACAGGGTAATCAAAGGCATTTCAATATCCTTATTCTTTCTTCATCAGTTCACAATGCACTTTTGCTGTTTATTTACTATTTTACTTATCTTTTATTTACATGTTCAAGAAATCCATCCATCCATCTTCTACCACTTCTGCAGAGGTCCGGGTCACGGAGGCAGCAGTTCAAGTAGAGAAGCCCAGACTTCCCTCTCCCCAGCCACCTGCTCCAGCTCTTCAGAGAGGATACCAAGGTGTTCCCAGACCAGCTGGGAGACAGTCTCTCCAGCGAGTCCTGGGTCTGCCCCGGGGTCTCCTCCCAGAGGGATGTGCCCGAAACACCTCAAGTGGGAGGCGTCCAGGAGGCATCCTGATTGGATGCCCATACCACCTCAACTGGCTCCTTTCAATGTGGAGGAGCAGCGGTTCTACCTCTCCCGGATGACTGGGGTCCTCACCCTATCTCTAAGGGTGAGTCCAGCAATCCTACAAAGAAAGCTCATTTCAGCCACTTCTATCCGCGATCTCGTTCTTTCGGTCATTACCCAAAGCTCATGACCATAAGTGAGGGAAGGAACGTAAATTGACCAGTAAATCGACAGCTTTGCCTTAGAGCTCAGCTCCCTCTTCACCACAACAGACTGGTACAACGTTTGCGTCACTGCAGATGCTGCTCTAATCCGTCTGTCAATCTCTCGCTCCATCACCCCCCATGGATCGTCACCTTATCGTGGTGGGGGGTTTGCGTGCCCTAGTGATCCCAGGAGCTATGTTGTCCGGGGCAATTTGACTCTGGAAGGGTCACCCAAGACAAACTGGTCCTGGGTGAAGGGCCAGACTAAGAATGATCCAATAGACTCTCATGATGAACGTTAGAACAGGGATCCAGTTTACTTTGCCCGGTATGGGGTTACCGGGGCCCCACCCTGGAGCCAGGCCTGAGGGAGGGGCTCAATGGCTAGCGTCTGGTGGCCGAGTTTCCGCCCATGGGACCCGGCCGGGCTCAGCCCGAAGGAGTTACATGGGTCCGCCCTCCAGTGGGCTCACCACCTGCAGGAGGGACCACGGGGGTCCAAGTGCCGTGTGGATCAGGTGGCGGTCAAAGGTGGAGACCTTGGCGGTCTGATCCCAGGCTTCCTAAACTGTTCAAAAAGTATTCAATCAAATAATGATGTGCTAAAACACACAAATAAAGGAAATGTATCTATTACTTTCAAACTTTTTGGTGAGGAGGAACCCTCCAGACCTCTCACCATAAAGCAACCCAATATTAGAAAATGTCCATGCACCCAATGTCCATGCATCCAGCACATTAAACATTATTGGTCCGAGAGCCAAAAGCAGAAAGAATATGCAGATGACCCGGTGACAGATGATCTTAAACTGATTTATATTTACATTAAAACTTCAACAATTTAAACATTTCCTTCACAAGATAGACTGAAACCTGAAAATAAAAATCTACAGACGTTGCTAGACTACAGTAGCTCAACTGTGAGTTCTCATGTGGCAACTCAAACTACAACACTGAGTGAACATTTATCACATATTTTACAAGACTATGGCTACTCATCTGTGTGAATTCTCAGGTGAGCTTTAAAATGACCACGCTGACAAAATTTTTGTCCACAGGTTTCACACGAAAATGGCTTCTCACTGTTTTATTTATTTGCATCTCATTTCCTTACAAGTGCAATGGGCCCCAGCCAGGGGTCTATGATTACACTTTAAATTAAAAAGCTTTGTATCCAAGGGCTCTCTTTAAGATAGAGACTGTTCCTCTGATTGCTGAGATCTGTATTTCACAGATGCTAGGGCAGCCGGGTATTGCTTGTAGATATTTTTTCAAGTTCTTCTTAACCATCCCAGTTGCTCCCACCACCACAGGTATAATATCTGCATCCTGCAGATTCCAGGTGCTCCTTAGATCGTTTTTGAGGTCTTGATATTTTGTTATTTTTTCTCTTTCTGCTCTGTTGAGGCCGTAGTCGTTTGGTATAGTTACATCGATTAATTGGGCAGTTTTGCCCTTTTTGTTCAAGATAACTATGTCCGGTTTTATTGCTCCTCCTTCAATGTGTCTTCCAGTTGGGATTTCCTTGTCATAAAAGATGGTAATATCTCCGTTGGAGCTAACTGGCTCTGGATCGTGCTCCCATACTGGTCCTTTTACTTCTATTTTGAATTCTTTGCATATTTTCCAGTGTATATAACGGCAGATCTTATTGTGGCGAGCAGTGTAGTGTCCATCAGCCATGAGGACCTGGCAGCCGGAGAGCAGGTGGCTTACACTCTCCACCGCTACATGACAGAATCGACATTTGTCACTCTGTGACAATCCTGCCATTTTTTTAAAACCATTGGTTAGAAGTCCCTGGTCTTGTGCTCCAATCACTAGTCTCTCCTCGTCGTACCCCAGATCTCCATTCCTGATCCAGCGCAATGTCTCTTCCCTATCAATATAATCCCTATTGAGTTCCTCCTGGAAACGTCCTGCTCGCTTATGTTGTTTCCATCTTTCTTTTCTTTCCTCCTGTGTCCTTTTACTGTATTTTTCTCTCGTCTTTCTAGCTATTTTTGTTGCTGGGTTTTGCTGACTGGCTTTCATGTTATCTAATAAATCTGCTGCAAAGGTCTCGGCTTGTTTAGTTATAGATGTGTTAATACTGAGGGTTTCATGATGTTGGGTGACCTTTTCCATCGTCTCATCATTAGCGCTTTTTAGGTATTGACCAATGCTTATTATTGTTGCCCTGTAGGCCTGGTTCATTTCAATTAGGCCCAGCCCTCCCTCTTTACGTGGCATATATATCCTATCTAGGCTTTGGTTTCTGTATGTTACCTTATGAAGGGTTAGGGTCTTCCTGGTCCGAACATCCAACTTATCCAGTTCCCCTTGTGGCCAGTCTATCACCCCAAATCCATATGTGGCAACTGGTACTGCCAACTGGTTTATTGCAGTGATCTTATTTTTAGGTGTTAAATTTGATTTACAGATTTTCTTTAGGCGATGTTGGTATTCTTTTTTGACCATTTCCCTCATTTTTCTGTGTTCAATAGTTGCGTTTTCTTCTATGCCCAGATATTTATATGCCGATTCCCCTGCCAGGTCTTTGATATGCTTATTGTCTTCTATTTGGATATTTTCTGATGCCGTTTTCTTTCCTTTTTTTATTGTACATTTTGCACACTTGTCAAGTCCAAATTCCATGCAGATGTCTTTTGAAAACATGTGAACGGTACTGACAAGTTGATTCAGTTTCTGTTCAGATTCTGCATAGAGCTTGAGGTCGTCCATGTAGAGTAGATGATTCACTCTCTTGCTCCCTTTTTTTGTTCTGCCTTTGCTTAGGTCATACCCGATGTCAAGGTCCGATAAGATTTTGCTTAAGGGGTCGACACAAAGACAGAAGAGCAGTGGCGAAAGGCTGTCCCCCTGAAATATTCCTCGCTGGATCCTGATGTCTGGAATTGTTATTTGTCCTTCTTTGTGGTTAAGTGTAATTGTAGTTTTCCACTTAGCCATCTGGACCTCCAGAAAAGTTTTAATCTCTGGGCTGATGTTATACAGCTCCAGACAGCGTATTATCCAGGAGTGGGGGATGCTGTCGAATGCCTTTTTGTAGTCGATCCACGCCACGCTTAAATTTCTCTCACGCCTCTTGCAGTCTTCCAGGATGGTTTTATTAATGAGTAGTTGTTCTTTGGCTCCCAGCTTATTTCTTATGCAGCCTTTTTGCTGTGGCTGCAAGTAGTTTTCTGAGTCCAGATGTTCATAAATGGCCTCAGTAATGATTCCTGTCAGCCATTTGTATGTGGTCGGGAGGCAACAGATGGGTCTGTATTTATTGACTTGTTGGGTTTCAAGACTCTTGGGCAGGAGTATGGTGTTTCCATATGTGAGCCACTCTGGTGCTTCTTCCTCTCCCCCAACAAGTCGGTTAAATGCCTCTGCGTAGTGTTTGTGTAGTGCTGTTATTTTTTTGAGCCAAAAGTTTGGTATTTTATCTATTCCAGGGGATTTGAAGTTAAGGTATTTCCTGATTTTTTCTTGAGCTGTTTCTTCTGTGATTTTTAGTGAGGGCATCTCACCTTCTCACCTGTGTGAATTCTCAGGTGAGTGTTCAAATGACCACGGTGATTAAATCTGTGCCCACATGTTTCACAAGAAAATGGCTTCTCACCTGTGTGAATCCTCGTGTGAGTTTTCAAGGCACCATGTTTAATAAATCTTTTCCCACATATTTCACAAGAAAAAGGCTTCTCACCTGTGTGAATTCTCAGGTGAGTTTTCAAATTACTATGGTGATTAAATCTTTGCCCACATGTTTCACAAGACAATGGCTTCTCACCAGTGTGAATTCTCATATGAGTTTTTAAAACAGCATGGTGTTTAAAACTTTGTCCACAAGTTTCACAAGAAAAGGGCTTTTCACCTGTGTGAATTCTCAGGTGAGTTTTCAATGTAGCACGTTCAATAAATCTTTGCCCACATACTTCACAAGAAAATGGCTTCTCACCTGTGTGAATTCTCATATGAGTTTTCAAATTACCACGCTGATTAAATCTTTGCCCACATGTTTCACAAGAGTATGGCTTCTCACCTGTGTGAATTCTCATGTGAATTTTAAAATTACCATGTTCATTAAATCTTTGCCCACATGTTTCACAAGAAAATGGCTTCTCACCTGTGTGAATTCTCATGTGAGTTTTCAAATTACCATGTTGATTAAATCTTTGTCCACATGTTTCACAAGAAAATGGCTTCTCACCAGTGTGAATTCTCATATGAGTTTTCATAGCACTATGGTGTTTAAAGCTTTGCCCACATGTTTCACAAGAAAATGGCTTTTCACCTGTGTGAATTCTCATATGAGTTTTCAAACTACCACGCTGATTAAATCTTTGCCCACATGTTTCACAAGAGTATGGCTTCTCACCTGTGTGAATTCTCATGTGAATTTTCAGTGCTTCATGTTGATTAAATCTTTGCCCACATGTTTCACAAGAAAATGGCTTCTCACCAGTGTGAATTCTCATATGAGTTTTCATAGCACTATGGTGTTTAAAGCTTTGCCCACATGTTTCACAAGAAAATGGCTTCTCACTGTTTTATTTATTTGCATCTCATTTCCTTACAAGTGCAATGGGCCCCAGCCAGGGGTCTATGATTACACTTTAAATTAAAAAGCTTTGTATCCAAGGGCTCTCTTTAAGATAGAGACTGTTCCTCTGATTGCTGAGATCTGTATTTCACAGATGCTAGGGCAGCCGGGTATTGCTTGTAGATATTTTTTCAAGTTCTTCTTAACCATCCCAGTTGCTCCCACCACCACAGGTATAATATCTGCATCCTGCAGATTCCAGGTGCTCCTTAGATCGTTTTTGAGGTCTTGATATTTTGTTATTTTTTCTCTTTCTGCTCTGTTGAGGCCGTAGTCGTTTGGTATAGTTACATCGATTAATTGGGCAGTTTTGCCCTTTTTGTTCAAGATAACTATGTCCGGTTTTATTGCTCCTCCTTCAATGTGTCTTCCAGTTGGGATTTCCTTGTCATAAAAGATGGTAATATCTCCGTTGGAGCTAACTGGCTCTGGATCGTGCTCCCATACTGGTCCTTTTACTTCTATTTTGAATTCTTTGCATATTTTCCAGTGTATATAACGGCAGATCTTATTGTGGCGAGCAGTGTAGTGTCCATCAGCCATGAGGACCTGGCAGCCGGAGAGCAGGTGGCTTACACTCTCCACCGCTACATGACAGAATCGACATTTGTCACTCTGTGACAATCCTGCCATTTTTTTAAAACCATTGGTTAGAAGTCCCTGGTCTTGTGCTCCAATCACTAGTCTCTCCTCATCGTACCCCAGATCTCCATTCCTGATCCAGCGCAATGTCTCTTCCCTATCAATATAATCCCTATTGAGTTCCTCCTGGAAACGTCCTGCTCGCTTATGTTGTTTCCATCTTTCTTTTCTTTCCTCCTGTGTCCTTTTACTGTATTTTTCTCTCGTCTTTCTAGCTATTTTTGTTGCTGGGTTTTGCTGACTGGCTTTCATGTTATCTAATAAATCTGCTGCAAAGGTCTCGGCTTGTTTAGTTATAGATGTGTTAATACTGAGGGTTTCATGATGTTGGGTGACCTTTTCCATCGTCTCATCATTAGCGCTTTTTAGGTATTGACCAATGCTTATTATTGTTGCCCTGTAGGCCTGGTTCTCACCTGTGTGAATTCTCATGTGAGTTTTCAAATTACCACGTTCATTAAATATTTGCCTACATGTTTCACAAGAAAATGACTTCTCAGTGTGGATTCTCATATGAGTCTTCAAAGCACTACAGTGTTTAAAACTTTGCCCACACGTTTCACAAGAAAATGGCTTCTCATCTGTGTGATTTCTCATGTGAGTTGTCAAAGCACTACAGTGTTTAAAACTTTGCCCACATGTTTCACAAGAAAACTTACCTGTGTGAATTCTATGAATTGACAAGCTGCTCCCCCATCTGAGTCTTTTTTCCCCACATGTGTTGCAAGCATGTAGCTTATCCACCGTATCATGTTTCTTCTTTTGTGACTCATCCTTAAAGTCTTTGTCATTATCAGAACATTTTACAAACCTTTCACCTGTGTCAGTATCACACTGATTCTCTGACACGAGGAAATTGTCTACATTGTTACTGTCACTTCTGTTTCTGCCAAGTCTCTTCTTTAGCTTTGACTCTTCATGTTTACTTGATCCTGGGTTTACGTTCTTACCTGCTCCCTGGTCTTGGCTGTCAGTGTCAGCAGAGTTGTGAGAGAGGAGTTGCTCATTGTTTGATTCAGTTTCACTATCGTCATTGTCTTCATCAGTAGGAGTCACCATGAAGGTATCAATCTCTTGTTTCAGTCCATAGTATTCTTCCTCCTGACTGGTACAGAGTTCCTCTTCTTCTTCCTCTTTAACCTGTGCAGCATCTTGTTCCTCCTGGTCTAGACTGGATTTCTTCTCCTGGTTACAGAGCCATTGGACAGTGAGAACCCCCTCCTCCTTACAGTCATGTAGTTGTGGAGCATCTGAAGGGACAGAGAACTTATGTTTACCATCTTAGTTACAGTAGAATGTGAGTAATTATTCATAGTTGATAGTAAAAAAATAGTCATTGATAACAAAAAAAAAAAAAAAAGATGGTTGTAGATTTAATTCTAGTGTGTGAGGTTGGATTTTAAGTTGTACTAGAAGTCTTCTGGACTTTACTCCTGTATACCAACAATAAAAATTCCCAGCATACATCACTGTACAGTTCACATTTCTTTAGGGGCAGCAGTGGCTCAGGAGGTAGAGCAGGTCGTCTAATAACCCGATGGTTGACGGTTCGAATCCCGCTCTCCCCAGATATCTTGTCGTTGTCCCTGGGCAAGACACTTCACCTGCATTGCCTCCAGTGCCCATAACACTGGGTATGAATGTGTATAAATGTTCGGTGGTGGCCGGAGAGGCCGTTGGCGCGGATTGGCAGCCACGTTTCCGTCAGCCTGCCCCAGGGCAGCTGTGGCTACAGTAGTAGCTTGCCACTACCATTGTTTGCTGGAGTGAATGAATAATGTATCTACTTGTAAAGCGTCTTTGAGTGTCTATGATAAAGCGCTACATAAATCTGATGCATTATTATTAAACAAATCCCAAATCAACTTTATTCATTGTGACCATCTAGATTGTGGTATACGCAGTGTTGGGAGTAGCATGTTACTCTAACGCCACTAGTTCTGCAGTAACGTGTTGTGTAATGAAATTACTGTTTAAAAATTCAGTAATGTGTCACAGTTACTGAAATGTGATCAGATGCGTTACTTGTTACTTTTATTAATATGGATAGATATTTTTAGCGCAAATAAATGAATATACATCTGACCCTACCGTAGCTGAGATGTAGCCGTCACTGGACATGACCTGTTGCAAAAAGCCTGACTCTTCATCACTTTGGGCAAGGAAGAGATGAAGCTACTTTGTTTTTGTGGAAATAGATTATTTTTCCTTTGTCACGGTTAAGGACAATAGAATATTGGTGGGTTGCGAGCTAAAGTGCCGGTTGAGTCCTACTGCAATCTTCAGAAGCGCCTGAAAACAGCAACAAGCCTCGACAACGCTAATGCTAAGTAACAGCTAGCTATGCTAACAACTAACACCATGAAGTGGGTCTACCATATCTGAACAGCCCCGGCAGGATGTAAAGAGAAAATACTCTTATCTCAACACCCATGGCTGTATTTCAATCACAGCTATGCATCTGGACAGTTTGTGACCCAGCAAGAATTAAACTGATTGATTACCAGATATGTTGTTACAGAAAGAGGTGATATCAACAGTGACATTCCATCAGATTGCTGGACTATGATCCACGAAAGTTAAAATGCATTTACCTGCTCCCTGGATAAAGATTATTTAAAAATGGATTTTGATCTCTAAAAGGCATTTGAGGGACTGGATCATGTCTCTGTCAAAACAGATGTTTGGACTGTAGATAATGAACATTTTCTTTGGATCACTGCACATCGGGTTGATCCATAGCATAAAGGTAAAATAAACATGGACAGCTTTATGCAGTATTGCCAACTCGCACCCTTTGAGAGTGAGTCTCTCTTTTTCCCTTTATTTTACTCCACAAGCCCTACTTCTCACTCCAAAATGAGTAAATTACTGGCAATATCATGTTGATTTTCTTCAGATTTTTCCCCATAATAAGGGCTCTCAAGGCAGGATAAAGCAGATTGAACATGTTCTAAAACTTATTCTGTAGTAAAGAAGTGTATGCTTTGAAAAAAATAACTGTGTATTGTGCACCTGCTTGCTCACTTCACCCCTATGCCCCAGTGCCCCCCTCCCCCCGCACAATTCCTGCTAAATCTCACTCCAAGCTTTTCTGAAAAGTTGGCAACTCTGCCTTCTGTCCCACACACTGACACACGTGCAGCAACACCAACATTAAAAAACTGTCTGTGAAGCTCTGTCTGAAGGTCTGTTTTCAGCCTGCCAATAATAAGCCCATAATGTAATCCATTAATTAAATTATCTTGCTATGTGTGCAAGATGATTTTTTTAAGTATGCATTTAAAAGAAACATGAAAGTTTCTTTTCCAAGTAACTACTTTAATGATGCAGTAAAAGTAACTCAATTACTTTTGAAAAAAAGTAACTAGTAACTGTAATTAGTTGCTATTTTTTAGTAACTTGCCCAACACTGGGTATAAGTAGATTTTGGTTTCTTCATTTGTGTTTTTTTCTTTAAGACTAAAATTTCTCTGTAAAACCTGAACCATCAAAAAATGTACAAAAAAATTCTGTCTTTGAGAATGGAGCCCTCTGACAAATGAAAACTACATTTTTTTCAAAAATAATTTTGCAGAAATAAGTTTTGCATTGCATCACATCTGATACAACCAGAATTTGTTTGAACTTGATGCTTTCAGCAGGGTTTCTTTAAACAAGCACAAATATGCAAAACAAAACATTACCTAGAACCGTTAAACTTCATCCATCCATCTTCTACCACTTTTCCAGAGGTCCGGGTCACGGAGGCAGCAGTTCAAGCAGAGAAGCCCAGACTTCCCTCTCCCCAGCCACCTGCTCCAGCTCTTCAGAGAGGATACCAAGGTGTTCCCAGACCAGCTGGGAGTCATAGTCTCTCTAGCAAGTCCTGGGTCTACCCCGGGGTCTCCTCCCAGTGGGACGTGCCTGAAACACCTCAAGTGGGAGGCGTCCAGGAGGCATTCTGATCAGATGCCCATACCACCTCAACTGGCTCCTTTCAATGTGGAGGAACAGCGGTTCTACTCTGAGCCTCTACTCTACTCTGAGCCTCTCCCGGATGAGTGAGCTCTTCACCCGATCTCTAAGCGTGAGTCCAGCAATCCTACGGAGAAAGCTCATTTCAGCCGCTTGTATCCCCACTCTCATTCTTTCAGTAATTACCCAAAGCTCATGACTATAGGTGAGGGTAGGAACGTAGATTGGCCGGTAAATCAACAGCTTTGCCTTAGAGCTTAGCTCCCTCTTCACCACAACAGACCGGTACAACATCCGCATCTCTGCAGATGCTGCTCTGATCTGTCTGTCAATCTCTCGCTCCAGTCTTCCCTCACTCGTGAATAAGACCCCAAGATACTTTAACTACTCTACTTGGGGCAGGAGCTTGTCCCCAACCCAGAGAGGACAATCCACCTTTTTCCAGCTGAGGACCATGGACTCGGACTTGGAGGTGCTCATCCCAGCCACTTCACACTCAGCGGCAAACCGTCCCAGTAAGACCTGTAGGTCATTGCTGGATGAAGCCAACAGGACAACATCATCTGCAAACAACAGATGAGATCCTGTGGTCACCGAGCATGACACCCTCCGTTCCCTGGCTGCTCCTAGAAATCCTTCCATAAAAATTATGAGCAGGATCGGTGACAAAGGAAAGCCCTGGTGGAGTCGAACTCTCAGTGGGAGCGAGTCCAACCAAGTGTTGGCAATACGAAACCAAACTCTCACAACGGTAGTCTAGAGACCGGATAGCTCGTAATAACAAGCCCGATATCCCATACTACTGAAGCACCCACACACACACAAAAAACCACGAGGGACGAGGTCGAATGCCTTCTCCAAGTCCACAAAACACATGTAAACTGGTTGGGAAAACTCCCATGAACCCTCAAGGATTCTTGAGAGGGTAAAGAGTTGGTCCAATGTGCCACGGCCAGGACAAAAACCACATTGCTCCTTCTGAATCTGAGGTTTGACCAGCAGCCGGACTCTCCTCTCCAGTGCCTTGGCATAGCCCTTCCCAGGAAGGCTGAGGAGTATGATCCCTCTAAAGTTGGAGCACACCCTCCCGTCCCTCTTTTTAAAGAGGGGAACCACCACTCCGGTTTGCCATGCCAAAGGCACTGTCCCCGACCTCCACGCAATGTTGCAGAGGTATGTAAACCATGACAGCCCTACAACATCCAGGGCCTTGAGGTACTCAGGGCGAATCTTGTCCGCCCGCGGGGCCCAGCAACCAAAGAGATTTTTAACCACCTTGGCGATCTCAGCCCCTGTGATAGGCGAGTCATCCCCCTCGTCGACAAGCCCTGAGCTTCCTCTGTGGAAGGCATGTCAGTGGGATTGAGGAGATCCTCAAAGTATTCCTTCCACCACCCAATGATATCCCCAGTCGAAGTCAGCAGAGCCCCATCTGCACCATACACAGTGTGGACAGGGAGCTGCTTCTGCCTCCTGAGCTGCTGGACAGTTTGCCAGAATCTCTTCGAGGCCGACCGAAAGTCTTGTTCCATGGCCTCACCGAACTCCTCCCACACCCGAGTTTTTTCTTCAGCAACCACCCGAACCGCACTCCGCTTGGCCTGCCGGTACACCCCAGCTGCTTCGGGAGTCCCACAAGCCAATCAAGCTCGATAGGACTCCTTCTTCAGCTTAATGGCCCCCCTCACCACTGGTGTCCACCACTTGGTTCGGGGGTTGCCACAACAAGATGCACTGACGACCTTGCAGCCACAGTTCTGGGCAGCCGCTTCAACAATGGAGGTGGAGAACATGGCCCATTCAGACTCCATGTCTCCAGACTCCCTCGGAATGTGGTCAAAGTTCTTCCGGAGGTGGGCGTTGAAAACCTCCCGGACAGGGGCCTCAGCCAGACTTTCCCAGCACACCCTCACTATACGTTTAGGTCTACCAGGTCTGAATGGAGTCCTCCCCTGTCATCGGATCCAACTCACCACCAGGTGGCGATCAGTTGACAGTTCTGCACCTCTCTTTACCAGAGTGCCCAAAACATACGGTCGCAGGTTTGATGACACAATAATAAAATCGATCGTCGACCTACGACCTAGGGTGTCCTGGTGCCAGGTGCACATGTGGACACCCTTATGCCTGAACATGGTGTTTGTTATGGACAAACTGTGGTTAGCATAGAAGTCCAACAACTGAACACCACTCGGGTTCAGATCGGGCAGGCCATTCCTCACAATCACCCCCCCTCCAGGTTTCACTGTTGTTGCCCATGTGCACATTGAAGTCCTCCAGTAGAACAATGGAGTCACCCTCCAGCACCCCAGTCAGAGACTCCAAAAAGGGTGGGTACTCTGAACCATCATCCGGTGCATAGGCACAAATGATGGTCAGGACCAGTTTCCCAACCCGAAGGCGCAGGGAAACAACCCTTTCATCCACCGGGGAAAACTCCAATATAGAGGCCGCAAGGTGGGGGGGATACAAGAACACCCACCCCTGCTCGTTGCCTCTCGCCCAGGGCAACTCCAGAGTAGGCCAAGCTCCAGTCCCTCTCCTGGAGACTGATTCCAGAACCGGAGCTATGTGTGGAGGTGAGGCTGACTATATCTAGCCGGTATCTCTCAATCTCATGCACCAGCTCAGGCTCCTTCCTCACCACAGAGGTGACATTCCACATCCCAAAAGCCAGTTTAGGAAACCTGGGATCAGACTGCCAAGGTCTCCGCCTTCAACCACCACCTGATCCACATAGCACCGTTAAACTCAGTCTCCTTTAAATTCACTAACTAGAAATTTAAAAGTTTTAAACTGCAAACAAAAGAACATTTTTCATATTGTACGACAACTTATTCTGCACCCTCTACATTGAAGGTGAATGCAAAAATTACAGCTTATCAATGACTGATTTCTTTTGAACAGTTTTGTCTCACAGGCTCTGTGTTTTGCTGTGTGGTAGGCAGGAAAATATTTCTGTCCTTGTTCAGGCAGAGATGGACTTTACATTTCTCACAGTAGACAGGGCAGAAGTGATTGCCTGTGCAATATTTGCATCTCTGACAAGTTTCCCATGTTGGAAAAAGACCAATGCCATCCTTTCTCACATCACAGTGCACACTATGGTTTGGCTTTTTATGTGGAGGTGTTCCTTCTGCTTCTGGAGAGGATAGTAGCCTACTACATTTGATCTGTCTCCCTTGCACTTGTAAGAGCAGTGCCAAGAGCAGCTTGAAACCTTTGCAGGGCCATGGGTTTTTGCCTGGGTTTCTTTGGGAGGTATGGAAAGAGTTCATGTAGTTTCTTTAACCATGAGTTTCAAAAGTTTATCTTTCTTTGGATCATCAGACATACCGGAGTTGTCCTCAGTGAAATAGTGTTAGTAACTACAGGAAGCGGTCTTGATATACAGTGGTGTGAAAAAGTGTTTGCCCCCTTCCTGATTTCTCTTTTTTTTGTATGTTTGTCACACTTAGATGTTTCAGATCATCAATTTTAAATATTAGATAAAGATAACACAAGTAAACACAAAAGGCAGTTTTTAAATGAAGGAGTTTATTATTAAGGGTAAAAAAAAATCCAAACCTACATGGCCCTGTGTGAAAAAGTGATCGCCCCCCCGGTTAAAATATAAATTAACTGTGGTTTATCGCATCTTTGGAAAGCTGAGTTTAATTTCTCTAACCACACCCTGGCCTGATTACTGCCACACCTGTTCTCAATCAGGAAATCACTTAAATAGGACCTGCCTGATAAAGTGAAGTAGACCAAAAGATCCTCAAAAGCTAGACATCATGCTGCAATCCAAAGAAATTCAGGAACAAATGAGAAACAAAGTAATTAAGATCTATCAGTCTGGAAAAGGTTATAAAGCCATTTCTTAAGCTTCAGCACTCCAGCAAACCACAGTGGGAGCCATTATCCACAAATGACAAAAACATGGAACAGTGGTGTACCTTCCTAGTAGTGGCAGGCCGACCAAAGTTACCCAAAGAGCGCAGCGACGACTCAGCCAAGAGGTCACAAAAGACCCCACAACAACATCCAAAGAACTGCAGGCCTCACTTGCCTCAGTTAAGGTCAGCGTTCATGACTCCACCATAAGAAAAAGACTGGGCAAAAATGGCCTGCATGGCAGAGTCCCAAGACAAAAACCACTGCTGAGCAAAAAGAACATAAAGGCTTGTCTCAGTTTTGCCAGAAAACATCTTGATGATCCCCAAGACTTTTAGGGAAATACTCTGTGGACTGATGAGACAAAAGTTGAACATTTTGGAAGGTGCGTGTCCCATTATAGCCGGCGTAGAAGTAACACAGCATTTCAGAACAGGAACATCATACCAACAGTAAAATATGGTGGTGGTAGTGTGATGGTCTGGGTCTGTTTTGCTGGCTCAGGACCTGGAAGACTTACTGTGGTAAATGGAACCATGAATTCTGCCGTCTACCAAAAAATCCTGAAGAAAAATGTCCGGCCATCTGTTTGTGACCTCAAGCTGAAGCGCACTTGAGTTCTGCAGCAGGACAATGATCCAGAACACACCAGCAAGTCCACCTCTGAATGGCTTAAGAAAAACAAAATCAAGACTTTGGAGTGGCCTAGTCAAAGTCCTGACCTAAATCCGATGGAGATGCTGTGACATGACCTTAAAAAGGCGGTTCATGCTCGAAAATCCTCCAATGTGGCTGAATTACAACAATTCTGCAAAGATGAGTGGGCCAAAATTCCTCCATAGCGCTGTAAAAGACTCATTGCCAGTTATGGCAAATGCTTGATTGTAGTTGTTGCTGCTAAGGGTGGCCCAACCAGTTATTAGGTTTAGGGGTAATTACTTTTTCCACACAGGGCTATGTAGGTTTGGATTTTTTTCCCCGAATAATAAACACCTTCATTTAAAAACTGGATTTTGTGTTTACTTGTGTTATCTTTGTCTAATATTTAAATTTGTTTGATGATCTGAAACATTTAAGTGCGACAAACATACAAAAAATTGAGAAATCAGGAAGGGGGCAAATACTTTTTCACACCACTGTAATTACTGTGACAGAACAAAATTATGATAAGCCCATCAGCCACGAATACACAACAAAGTATACAACACACAGTTGTAGGTCAGGATCCCAAGGTGAGCCTGTGTAGCAAGTTTGGTGATCTGAGAAAGCTTTACAAGTTCTATAGTAAGAGATCATATGGACTGCCAACCTTGACCTTTGACCTTTTGACCCCAGACCTGTAGTCAGAGGTTATGGTCTCAGAATGAACCTGTGTACCAGTTTTGGTGACCCTAGCTTTCTTTGTTTTTGAGATATACTTTATCAGGCATTTTGATGTTTATCTTTGACCTTGCAATCCCAAAACCATAGTCACACTTCAGGGTCACAGGGTAAACCTGTGTACCAAGTTTGGTGACCCTAACTTTAATTGTTGTACAATAATAAGGCATAGGATATGTTAACTTTGACCTTTGACCTTTTGACCCCAAACCCATGGTCAGAGGTCAGGATTCCAAGGGGAACCTGTGTACCAGGTTTGGTGGCCCTAGCTTTATTCATTTTATAGTAACAGTAAATGTGGTATTTACCATAGTGCAACTGCAATGTTAACTTTGAACCTCTGACCCCTTGACCCCAAACCCATAGTTAGGTGAGGGTGTAAGTCATCCAAGATGTGTATTAGATATAACTAGAAAAGCACTCAGAGAGCACAGACCTCCGCCAAGCACCACAGTTCCCCCCCATGCAGTGTTTGTGTGTACGTTTTCAGATTCCTTGACCATGAAAACATATGACTAGCAATTGGATTCACAATGATAGGATTAGTGGTTCAGTAGTAAAAGCATTACCTCCTTGGCGGAGGTAATAAACTGAAGTGTTGCTGTTGTGTCCATCTCCTCCATCTCCAAACTCCCAGGCTGCGGGCGTTGCAATTCATCGCACAACCGCGTACAACCCACAGGCCAATGGGTTATGCGAGCGTTTTCATAGATCACTGAAAGCAGCACTCAGGGCTTCACTGACGGATGCAAATTGGGTAGACAGGTTGCCGTGGGTTTTATATTGGGGTTGCGCTCCGCGGCAAAAGAGGATTTGGAAGCTTCCCCGGCAGAGAGCTTGTTTTTGCGCAGTCCCTATGGCTGCCCGGGGAATTTCTGCCAAATAATCCCGTGCCGAACAGCTGCCCATCTCAGCTTTTGCAGCGTAGCGCAAACACAGGCACGCTGCCGGGCCCGGCCCACCACTGTTTTCCGCGTGCTTTTGTGCCTAAAACTTTGAAGAACGCGGAGTTCGTGTTTGTCAGACACGACGACCAGCGCCCTCCATTGTGCCTGCACACATGTTGAAAACGGCCGTATCTCACAATGTTAAAGAATCCTTTAAAAAATTCCTGTATCCAGACGGTGATCTGGATCATCCCCAAAATTTAATCAGTTCTTCCTTGTACCATTTCCAACAACGCCTGAAAGTTTCATCGAAATCCGTCCAAAACTTTTTGAGTTATCTTGCTAACCAACAGACAGACAGACAAACAGACAAACAGACAGACAGACAAACCCCGGCAAAAACATAACCTCCTCGGCCTGCGGCCTGGCGGAGGTAATTAGTGCATTGATTTGAAAAGCCTACATCATTTCTTTCAGTATTTACGGTGTTTACAAGATTTAGGGAAAAATCTGAAGTGGCCTTTGACCTCAAGGTCATCCGATGACAGTCAAATTGCAATATGTACATCAGAGTATATCAAACCATGGTACAGCGTTTCAAAACATTTGGAACAAAACTGTAGGAGGAGTTGATTTCACAAGACAGTTACTGTCTATGAAGTGAGGTGAAACAGGAGGTCATAGGTCAGGGACTACAATTCCTGCAAAAATCATCCAATCAGAACCAAATTACAATATGCGCAACCTCAGTTTATATCAAACCATGGTACCAAGTTTCAGAACATTCGGACTAAAACTGTAGGAGGAGTTGATTTCACAATAGTGGGACAGACGGATGGACAGACAAACCCATCATATAATCCCCCTTCGGTCTTCGCCCAAGGGGGTCTCTTCGACTGGCGGGGGATAAAAACTCATGTATCACATATGATACAAATGGTGATATACATTTTATCTGTTTCATTCTCAAAATGAGTCTTTGTTCTTGGAGTGTCTACCTTCATGGTGACTTCGTGTTTTCAGTCGTCTCGTCTTTGGTTTGAGTTCTTCTTCTTCTTTAGTTGATCCTGTGTCTACATGCCCACTTCCTTCCTCATCTTGGATCTCACTTCCAGCAGAGTTGTGAGAGAAGAGCTGCTCACTGTTTGGTTCTGCTTCACTCTGCTGCTTTTCATCAGAAATAAGAGTCACCATGAAGGTATCAACCTCCAGCTTCACTACCAGCTGTTCTCCCTCCTGATTGATGCAGAGTTCCTCCTGCTCCTCTTTAACCTTTGGAGGTTCTGATTCCTCCTGCTCCAAACCTGAGAGGGAAAACAGATAAAAGAAATAATTCACTAATGGGATTAAAGCAGAACTTGGTTCTAAGGAAATAAATGTCTACTTCTGTTGGTCTTTTTGAGCTGCTGTGAACAGTTAACTTGAGCAGCAATAATACAGTCAGAAGGAATGACCTGATGGAGCCCTCACTAAATTTCTCACTGCTTCTCTACAGAGAACAGAGGAAGGAGGGATGAAGAAACACAAGAAAGACTAGGACTGCCCTTGACTAAAGGTTTTCCTGGTCGACCAGTAGTCACAGTTTAAAGCAAATAGTCCAATGTTTGTAGCACTTTTATGAGAGATTTATTAACTTAATCAGTGAAATACAAACAGTAGTTTTGGTGCATCAGTAAATGGTTTATGTCCCAGGGTTGAGAAAGATGTCTTTAAGCAACAATGAGCCCTGGAAATATAATTTAACCTGCACACTTAACAAGGCAGTGAGTCGCCTGTCAGTGAGGAAACTTCAGCTGAACAAGGGTCTCACCACCACTGTTGTCCTCCTTTCTCAGTAGAGTCCTGCATTACCCCGGCTGGTGCACTTCAGTAACCAACTTCATGAATGTGTACCAGCAGTCACTGTGAGTGTTCCTCATCAATTTATACCCTTACTTAGCCTGTTATGGGTTAGTGATTTCTAAGTTAGCTATAACAACAGCAATACTATATGCAAGTGAAATGTAAACAGTTCAAATTAAAAAAAAATAACATTGGAGTGCAGCAGTTCACACTGCTTCAGTCTTCAGGTCTGAAAGTTATTAATTTCCACTGATATCTCTGTGAAAAAAAATCTCTGTTCTAGCCTTTCTCGTCGTCGGCCTCCATCAGTCTATGATGACCATGGAAGAGAATCCTAAACGTCTACTCTGCTGGAACAGCACTACCTGTGGCTGAACAGGCCGATGCGCGAATGGCAGTCCCTGTCACACAGGTCGCACTTGTGGGTGGTCTCCGTGCTGCTGGAGCTGTGGCGGTTCTTCCTGCGGGTCCTTTTTTCATCTGCTGCAGCAGTCAGTCTCTCTTCACCCGCCTTGAGCTATCTGGTCAGGGTGCCTCTCCATTTGGAGCGGTCCGTTGCAAGGTCCTCCCAGCGCTCTGTGTTGATCTCCAGAGCCTTCATGTCTCTCTTGCAGATGTCTCTAAAGCGCAGCTGTGGGTGGCCAACGTCTCTCCTGCCAGTCGCCAGTTCTCTGTAGAGGACGTCTTTGGGGATTCTGCCATCCTCCATACGGTGAATGTGGCCTAGCCAGCGGAGCCTGCGCTGCCTGAGTAGAGTGAACGTGGAGGGAAGGCCGGCGCGGGACAGAACTTCTGTGTTGGGCACTTTGTCCTGCCAGGATATGTCCAGGATGCGGCGAATGCAGCGCAAGTGGAAGGAGTTCAGTCTCTTTTCCTGCCGGGAGTATATTGTCCACGTCTCACTCCCATAGAGCAGTGTGCTGATGACGCAGGCGTTGTACACTGCCACCTTTGTCTTGACAGAGAGTTTGGGATTCTCCCACACTCGTGTGGTGAGGCGAGCGAGTGTGGAGGCTGATTTTCCAATCCTCTTGTCGATCTCTGTATCAAGGGAGAGGTTGCTGCTGATCGTGGACCCCAGGTACGTGAACTGATTTACGACCTCCAGCTCGTAGTCGTCGATGGTGATGGTTGGTGGTGCTTCCGTGCCTTGCGCCAAGACGTTAGTCTTCTTCAGGCTGATGGTAAGCCCGAAGTCCTTGCATGCCTGGGAGAAGCGGCCCATCAGGGTCTGAAGCTCCCGCTGTGTGTGGGTCGCGACTGCAGCGTCGTCTGCGAACAGCATGTCTCTGATTAGAGCCTTGCGTACTTTGGTTCTGGCTTTCAGGCGGGCGAGGTTGAAAAGCCTGCCGTCAGATCTTGTATGCAAGTAGATTCCCTCTGTTGCTGTGCTGAAGGCATGCCTCAGGAGCATAGCAAAGAAAATCCCAAAGAGGGTTGGCGCAAGTACACAGCCCTGTTTCACTTCGCTGCGTATGTTGAATGGCTCTGAGACGTTGCCATCGTGCTGCACTATTCCCTGCATGTTGGTGTGAAACGATTCGATGAGGCTTTGCAACTTTGGTGGGTATCCTATCTTTGGCAGGATCTTGAAAAGCCCCTCTCTGCTGACCAGATCGAACGCTTTGGTGAGGTCGATGAAGGCGACATACAGGGGCATGTTCTGTTCTCTGCATTTCTCCTGGAGTTGGCGGATGGAGAATATCATGTCTACCGTCGATCGCTCAGCGCGGAAGCCACACTGAGACTCGGGGTAGACACGTTCGGCAAGCTTCTGTAGACAAACGAGAACAACTCGTGTGTAGACTTTGCCAACAACGCTGAGGAGGGAGATGCCCCTGTAGTTGTTGCAGTTGCTTCTCTCCCCTTTGTTTTTGTAGAGGGTGATGATCTTGGCGTCCCTCATGTCCTGTGGTACGGCACCTTCCTTCCAGCACTGGCAGAGGACGTCATGCAATGGCAGCAGTAGGGCGGTCTTGCAGTGCTTGATCAGGTCGGGGGGTATGCAGTCGTTGCCGGGTGCCTTGCCAGCGGCCAAGCTATCAATGGCCTTGCTGAGTTCGTCAATGGTTGGCTCGGCGTCAAGATCGTCCATGGATGGCAGGCAATCGATGGCATCAAGGGCTGACGGTGTCACGGTGTTCTGTCTGGAGTAGAGGTCGGAGTAGTGCTCCACCCATCTCTCCATCTGCTTGTTCTTTTCTGTGATCATCTCCCCAGTGGAGGATTTGAGGGGGGCCGTCTTGCTCTGAGCTGGATCAAGTGCTTTCTTGATGCCATCGTACATACCACGGATGTTCCCTGTTATGGCAGCGGTTTGAATGTCTTGGCTGAGCTGAGTCCAGTACTCATTGGCACAGCGCCGAGCAGTCTGCTGAACTTTGCTTCTCGCAGCCCTGAGAATCTGGAGATTCTTCTCGTTTGGGTACTTCTTGTACTCGGCAAGAGCTGAGCGCTTGGCTTCAATGACGGGGGTCATCTCGGTCAACTTGGCATCAAACCAGTCCTGTGACTTCGAGGTCTTCCTCCCAAAGGTAGCCAAGGCTGTGCGGTGGATGGTGTTTCGCAGCTCTTCCCACTTCTGCTTTGCTGATTCTCGTTCTTGTGGTACACCAAGTTCCTTCTCAAAGGTGGAGGCAAACTGCTCAACAAGTTCTGGTTGGGCCATCTTGCTGGTGTCAATCCGTGCCTTTCCAGGCTGTCTTGCACAATGGAATTTCTTCAGCTGCAGCTTGACCTTGCAACACACCAATGAATGGTCTGTGTCGCAATCTGCACTCTGGAATGAACGGGTGATTAGCACGTTCTTCAGTGAGGTGCGCCTGGTCAGGATCAAGTCCAGCTGGTGCCAGTGCTTTGAGCGCGGATGTCGCCAGGAAACCTTGTGTTGGGGTTTGGTCTTGAAGAACGAGTTTGTGATGCACAGATCGTGATAAGTGCAGAACTCGAGCAGCCGCTGTCCGTTGTCGTTCATTCTGCCCACGCCAAATGGTCCAAGACAGGAGGGCCAGGAGTCGTGGTCAGCACCCACTCTGGCATTGAAGTCTCCAAGGAGAATGAGTTGGTCAGAGTTGGGGATGATCCTGACAGTTGTTGCGAGATTCTCGTAGAACTCGTCTTTTGCCTCTGGTGTGGCTGTCAGTGTTGGGGCATACACACTGACGAGGGTGACTGGGCCTTGAGTGGTACAATGGAGGAAATACACTACCGTTCAAAAGTTTGGGGTCACCCAGACAATTATTTTGTGTTTTCCATGAAAAGCCACACACTTATTTACCACCATGAGTTGTAAAATGAATAGAAAATATAGTCAAGACATTGACAAAGTTAGAAATAATGATTTGTATTTGAAATAATAATTTTTTCCAGATCTCAACCTGCTCAAAGGAAGGTCAGTTTTATAGCTTCTCTAACCAGCTAAACTGTTTTCAGCTGTGCTAACATGATTTCACAAGGGTTTTCTAATCATCCATTAGTCTTCTGACGCAATGAGCAAACACATTGTACCATTAGAACACTGGAGTGATAGTTGCTGGAAATGGGCCTCTATACACCTATGCAGATATTGCACCAAAAACCAGACATTTGCAGCTAGAATAGTCATTTACCACATTAGCAATGTATATTAGATATTAGAGTGTATTTCTGATTAGTTTAAAGTTATCTTCATTGAAAAAAACAGTGCTTTTCTTTCAAAAATAAGGAAATTTCTAAGTGACCCCAAACTTTTGAACGGTAGTGTACATATTAAACGTCTCAGCATTTTTTCAGTACATATATTTCCAATATGCTGCTCATATGACTTAAATGTTGAAAAGTTGCTGCAAATCCTTGCTGACATGAACTGATGATAATAAGGTTTCCCAGGAGGAATAGTAGAGTCATTTTTGGGGGTTTCGTGACCAACCTCCCAGGACCTTTTTTTCTCACTGGATTTAGCATTCTAGACCCATTTTAATGAAAATAAGCTCCCATGTACCTCCCAAAAATTACGGGAAACCTTTTTTTTGCCCAAAATTCAAAATGGCCACCAAAATGCATACCACCACCTACTGTATATCTCAGTAACTAATTCAGCTAGGAGGTTGATTTTGGTGTCTAGACATAGGTTTTTGGGGTCAAGCATTCCATTAATGCTATTAGTTTATTTGTGAAACAAACCCATCACGATGAAATCCAATATGGCCGCCAATATGGCCACCGATTAACATTTTTTTTTGTTTCTTGACTACTAAGGCACCTAGAAAGCTGATGTTGGTGTCAAAACAGAGGTTTAAGGGGTCATACTATCTGTTTATTCCAAGCCGTGCAAGACATCAGTTCCTGTCTTAATGAGTTTGAGTGTGATCCGTTCAACCATACTAACCAGACACTGCGGTCCCTTCAGTCAGGAATCCCAGCTTCCGATTCACTTGCTGTTGATCTTGCATCGGCCAAGGAGGATGGTAGAAGTAAAGTTAAGGAGTTCATGGATGAGAGGGTGTATTCCAAAACCAAGTCTTTGAATGACAGAGTTCCTCGTAGCAAGCGACAGAACTTTTCTAGTCAAGAACTGAATGGAGGAGTAGCAGAGAATTTAAAGGGAAAGGCGGAGGGAATGGAGCGGGACGCAATGGCCGCAGTTGTTGGATTAGTTGACAGTAGCGGGACACTGAAACTTGAAGATGTCATGCAACATCGTGTCACACCTGAATGCCTTTCGATCTTCAATGCCAATGGAACATTCCGCAAGTCACAGAAAAGCAAACTTTTGCAAAAATTGACAATGACTGTGACTCCAGAACCTGAAGTATATACATCCCTCATTGACATGGGTCTCATTTGGCACCTTGCGGTACCAACAACTGAGGACAGGGAGAAGAGGGACGGTACCAAGTTTACCTGGGGCGACTATGCACAGAAAATGGTGGATTTTGTCCTGCGTAGGCACCCGAATGCAGAAAGGATCATTTGCGTGAACAATTCATACGGACAGGACTATAGCATTAAGGACAGTGAACGGATACATCGACAGAACCAGATGCCAGTAAAGAACGTGTTTATGAAGGCAGAGGACAAGTTTCCCTCAAGTAAGGAGTTCCATGCTCTGCTAGGTAAACCTGCGAACAAGATCCGTCTACAGGCTTTTCTGAAAAGGGAATTCCAGAGAGCGGCAGAGACTACAGAGACCGAGATAGTCTATTGTGTGGTCAGCAGCTATGCACAGAATCTGACTACGGGTGAGGAATTGCCAGAATTCGTATGCTTTCAAGCAGAAGCAGACACTGCCATGTTCACGATGTATAGTGTGCTACGGTCAAAGGGCTACAAAGCAGCAGTCATGGTTGACACAGAAGACACTGACAACTATGTCCAGGCAGCATATGTGGCTCATAGGACACCGGGGATCTTGTGCATAAAATGCAAACATCAACTGATTGATGCCAAACGTTTGTGTAGTGAAGAAATATCTCAATCCATCATTTCAGTACATGTCATTAGCGGGTGTGATCATAACTCTGGGTTCTTCGGGGCAAGTAAATTGCTGATGGTAGGACGCTTGGCGAAATCTAAGGAGGCACACAAGTTACTTTCATCATGTGGCGCACACCTCCCATGCCCACCGAATGTTATCAGTAATTTAGAAAAATTTGTAATTCGCTTCGTCTATGGGGATTCTAACAGCGTAACACCAGGGATAGCAAGGGCTAACAAGTGGAGGGGACAAAAGAAAAAAAACACAATGAGATTAATACCAGACGCAGACAGTCTGCATCATCACCTCCTCAGGACAAACTACCTTGCATACTTGCTGACGAACTTCCACCTTCAAAGTCACCCATCACCAATCGGTCATGGGTGGCATTTGGTGAATGGTCTATGTCTACCTGTATGATCGACTCAACCGCCACTTCCCCTGTCAATGCCGAAACCGAACACAGAAGTCAACAGTGAGGAGAGCAGCAGTGGTGAAGACAGTGCTTCAGATAGCGCAAGTTCATACAGTGACTCATTCATTGATAGTGAATCAAGTAGTGATAGTGATGTGTAGTTGGACATCTTAGTATGATGTGATGTGGTGATTGATAGTGGACTCCATGTAATTGAGTCGGACGTTTGCGTGGCATTAACATAAGGTCTAGAGAAAATGTGCCTGCGTAAAGTGTATTCCAAGATGGCGGCTGGGGGCCATTTTGAGGTTGATAGACAATGAGGGCACTAATGAACACAATGGATGGTTCACAGGAGCGTCACTTGACTTTTTTTAGCTCATTTGGTGACGGATATGAAAAAGTCCATTGCATGTGAAAATGACAGCCGGCCGCCATCTTGGATTTCTCGATTATGTAATCATTTAAACACACTTTTATTGGAATAAACAGATAGTATGACCCCTTAAACCTCTGTTTTGACACCAACATCAGCTTTCTAGGTGCCTTAGTGGTCAAGAAACAAAAAAAATGTTAATCGGTGGCCATATTGGCGGCCATATTGGATTTCATCGTGATGGGTTTGTTTCACAAGTAAACTAATAGCATTAATGAAATGCTTGACCCCAAAAACCTATGTCTAGACACCAAAATCAACCTCCTAGCTGAATTAGTTACTGAGATATAGGTGGTGGTATGCATTTTGGCGGCCATTTTGAATTTTGGGCAAAAAAAAGGTTTCCCGTAATTTTTGGGAGGTACATGGGAGCTTATTTTCATTAAAATGGGTCTAGAATGCTAAATCCAGTGAGAAAAAAAGGTCCTGGGAGGTTGGTCACGAAACCCCCAAAAATGACTCTGCTAGAAGATCGGTTTGTTTTTCAGCATGATGTTTTTACCCAACACCATAGAATTTCGTCCACAGTTTAGCTGTCCATGCATATGACCCTGGAGAGATTTGAAACTAGTCTCCAGAAGTAGAGAGGTTTCATCTGCACCATTTTTCCACCTCCCGGTGCACAGATATAAACGGTAACGGTATCGTACAGCCCCAATTTACAATAAATTTCAGCCAATCTACACACCAAGGAGCTTGTATTTCTCACAGAAATAAAAGCTCCACGATTAAACTTCAAGCTTGTTGCATTTATACTTAAGATGAAGTAAAAAAAGGGCTGTGAATGATATCTGTAAAACACTTTTTTTTAACTACACTCAATAGATGCAGCCTCATAGATTAAAATAATCATCAAATTTATAACCAAGAACATTTAGACTGAAAAACATCCCTACAATGATGCCTACCTTTGCTGAATGATGAAAATAAAAAATTCACTGTCGTGCAGCCAATAGTTTTAAATCCATCGGTGTGCAGCTCCTCAGCCCATCATATCACTATTTTTCTTACTTGCAATTTTTTCTAAAAGTTATGACTGAAGACTCCTTAAATATTTAAACCAGCTGTCAGTCAGTTTGATTTTTTTATTACATAGTTTATTTTTTTTATTCAAGACTCCCCCATTCTTTCAACATAAAAAAATTGAATACATATATTCATTGCAGGGAAATCTGGCATTTCTAGTTGTAGTTTTATAATCCAAAGTTCCTCTGAGTAAAACTTTTACTTGTCATCAGTTCGTTACAACAGCAGTTTTCACACCTTCAGTGGATCTGTGTGTACATGTGGTTACGTCTGTGATGCGTTGTGTGCAAGTTCTTTTTCTTTGGTTCTAAATGAAAATGTTGCCATGTGCAGCAGGCCTGAGTCTCTGAAAACATGGTAGAAGGAAGTGACAGTAGTCCAGAAATTCTACACATTTCTAAGAGCTCTGATCCTGCAGTGTTTTTTTTCTCTCCCCGCTGTTCCAAAAATGTGGTCACAGGGTAATGTTGTTTTCAACCTAAAAAGGTGTCAATGATTTACTTCTTAATATTAAACACCTTGAGATGATGACTGATCAGTTCTCAGGGAGACTTCATCCCTGTCAGTCACAAGTTCAGCCGTAATCCTCACTGACTCCAGCTGAAATTCTCACTCATGTTATTTTCACTTTTTCAGGAAAATGGATAGTTATGATTTAACTATCCATGTCATTTTCTTCAGTCTGAGTGCCAATTCTATTTTACCACATCATTTTTTTTTTGTCTTTTTTGTTAGAACTTTTTGATCTACAACTACTTTGTCTTTCCTCATGTTGACTGCTCTGATGTCATTTTTCATTCATTCTGATGTCATTTTTCAGTTCGCTTCTTCTGTCTTTCTGTCTCATCAATCACTGAGTGGAACCTTGACCTTCACCGACCTTCATCAAAGGTTTGGGGCTCCTGCTTCAGTCCAAACTGCTCTCCCTCCTGATTGACGCAGACGTCCTCCTGTTCCTCTTTAATCTGGGAACAATCTGCTTCCACCTTAACAACAATAAAGTTTCTCTCCTGGTTTAGAAGCTGCTGATCATCCAGAACCTCCTCCTGGTTAAAGTCATTTTGCTGTGGGACATCTGGAGAGACAAAGAGACACAAGAAAGGTGTTGGAATATGGTTATGACACAAAGACATAGGGTCCTATTGTGATGGTCATCTGTGCACTTTTCCGACAGATTTTCCACCGTGGCCAGTGTTTTTGTTAGTTTCTGTCAGCACATTGTCTGTTTTTTACGACTTGCATCATGCCATCAGATTACCAGTAGACAGTGCGCCTGCTCTGTGCTTGGAGGAGGCGCCTCATTTCAAAGAGGTGTAGCACCGCACAATCTAGTGCACATTACTATTATTGTGCATTCCATGAGAATCCGCTTTTGATCAGGAAAAAGGAGGTCTGTTGTCAGAAGCGCATTGTTTAATGATATTTCAATGGCGTCTTTTGACATCACGCAGCTCCAGAGCTCAGGAAACGAAATGTTTGTAGCACTTTTATGAGAGATTTATTAACTTAATCAGTGAAATACAAACAGTAGTTTTGGTGCATCAGTAAATGGTTTATGTCCCAGGGTTGAGAAAGATGTCTTTAAGCAACAATGAGCCCTGGAAATATAATTTAACCTGCACACTTAACAAGGCAGTAAGTCGCCTGTCAGTGAGGAAACTTCAGCTGAACAAGGGTCTCACCACCACTGTTGTCCTCCTTTCTCAGTAGAGTCCTGCATTACCCCGGCTGGTGCACTTCAGTAACCAACTTCATGAATGTGTACCAGCAGTCGTTGTGAGTGTTCCTCATCAATTTATACCCTTACTTAGCCTGTTATGGGTTAGTGATTTCTAAGTTAGCTATAACAACATCAATACTATATGCAAGTGAAATGTAAACAGTTCAAATTAAAAAAAATAACATTGGAGTGCAGCAGTTCACACTGCTTCAGTCTTCAGGTCTGAAAGTTATTAATTTCCACTGATATCTCTGTGAAAAAAATCTCTGTTCTAGCCTTTCTCGTCATCGGCCTCCATCAGTCTATGATGACCATGGAAGAGAATCCTAAACGTCTACTCTGCTGGAACAGCACCGCCTGTGGCTGAACAGGCCGATGCGCGAATGGCAGTCCCTGTCACACAGGTCGCACTTGTGGGTGGTCTCCGTGCTGCTGGAGCTGTGGCGGTTCTTCCTGCGGGTCCTTTTTTCATCTGCTGCAGCAGTCAGTCTCTCTTCACCCGCCTTGAGCTATCTGGTCAGGGTGCCTCTCCATTTGGAGCGGTCCGTTGCAAGGTCCTCCCAGCGCTCTGTGTTGATCTCCAGAGCCTTCATGTCTCTCTTGCAGATGTCTCTAAAGCGCAGCTGTGGGTGGCCAACGTCTCTCCTGCCAGTCGCCAGTTCTCTGTAGAGGACGTCTTTGGGGATTCTGCCATCCTCCATACGGTGAACGTGGCCTAGCCAGCGGAGCCTGCGCTGCCTGAGTAGAGTGAACATGGAGGGAAGGCCGGCGCGGGACAGAACTTCTGTGTTGGGCACTTTGTCCTGCCAGGATATGTCCAGGATGCGGCGAATGCAGCGCAAGTGGAAGGAGTTCAGTCTCTTTTCCTGCCGGGAGTATATTGTCCACGTCTCACTCCCATAGAGCAGTGTGCTGATGACGCAGGCGTTGTACACTGCCACCTTTGTCTTGACAGAGAGTTTGGGATTCTCCCACACTCGTGTGGTGAGGCGAGCGAGTGTGGAGGCTGATTTTCCAATCCTCTTGTCGATCTCTGTATCAAGGGAGAGGTTGCTGCTGATCGTGGACCCCAGGTACGTGAACTGATTTACGACCTCCAGCTCGTAGTCGTCGATGGTGATGGTTGGTGGTGCTTCCGTGCCTTGCGCCAAGACGTTAGTCTTCTTCAGGCTGATGGTAAGCCCGAAGTCCTTGCATGCCTGGGAGAAGCGGCCCATCAGGGTCTGAAGCTCCTGCTGTGTGTGGGTCGCGACTGCAGCGTCGTCTGCGAACAGCATGTCTCTGATTAGAGCCTTGCGTACTTTGGTTCTGGCTTTCAGGCGGGCGAGGTTGAAAAGCCTGCCGTCAGATCTTGTATGCAGGTAGATTCCCTCTGTTGCTGTGCTGAAGGCATGCCTCAGGAGCATAGCAAAGAAAATCCCAAAGAGGGTTGGCGCAAGTACACAGCCCTGTTTCACTTCGCTGCGTATGTTGAATGGCTCTGAGACGTTGCCATCGTGCTGCACTATCCCCTGCATGTTGGTGTGAAACGATTCGATGAGACTTTGCAACTTTGGTGGGCATCCTATCTTTGGCAGGATCTTGAAAAGCTCCTCTCTGCTGACCAGATCGAACGCTTTGGTGAGGTCGATGAAGGTGACATACAGGGGCATGTTCTGTTCTCTACATTTCTCCTGGAGTTGGCGGATGGAGAATATCATGTCTACCGTCGATCGCTCAGCGCGGAAGCCACACTGAGACTCGGGGTAGACACGTTCGGCAAGCTTCTGTAGACAAACGAGAACAACTCGTGCGTAGACTTTGCCAACAACGCTGAGGAGGGAGATGCCCCTGTAGTTGTTGCAGTTGCTTCTCTCCCCTTTGTTTTTGTAGAGGGTGATGATCTTGGCGTCCCTCGTGTCCTGTGGTACGGCACCTTCCTTCCAGCACTGGCAGAGGACGTCATGCAATGGCAGCAGTAGGGCGGTCTTGCAGTGCTTGATCAGGTCGGGGGGTATGCAGTCGTTGCCGGGTGCCTTGCCAGCGGCCAAGCTATCAATGGCCTTGCTGAGTTCGTCAATGGTTGGCTCGGCGTCAAGATTGTCCATGGATGGCAGGTAATCGATGGCATCAAGGGCTGACGGTGTCACGGTGTTCTGTCTGGAGTAGAGGTCGGAGTAGTGCTCCACCCATCTCTCCATCTGCTTGTTCTTTTCTGTGATCATCTCCCCAGTGGAGGATTTGAGGGGGGCCGTCTTGCTCTGAGCTGGATCAAGTGCTTTCTTGATGCCATCGTACATACCACGGATGTTCCCTGTTATGGCAGCGGTTTGAATGTCTTGGCTGAGCTGAGTCCAGTACTCATTGGCACAGCGCCGAGCAGTCTGCTGAACTTTGCTTCTCGCAGCCCTGAGAATCTGGAGATTCTTCTCGTTTGGGTACTTCTTGTACTCGGCAAGAGCTGAGCGCTTGGCTTCAATGACGGGGGTCATCTCGGTCAACTTGGCATCAAACCAGTCCTGTGACTTCGAGGTCTTCCTCCCAAAGGTAGCCAAGGCTGTGCGGTGGATGGTGTTTCGCAGCTCTTCCCACTTCTGCTTTGCTGATTCTCGTTCTTGTGGTACACCAAGTTCCTTCTCAAAGGTGGAGGCAAACTGCTCAACAAGTTCTGGTTGGGCCATCTTGCTGGTGTCAATCCGTGCCTTTCCAGGCTGTCTAGCACAATGGAATTTCTTCAGCTGCAGCTTGACCTTGCAACACACCAATGAATGGTCTGTGTCGCAATCTGCACTCTGGAATGAACGGGTGATTAGCACGTTCTTCAGTGAGGTGCGCCTGGTCAGGATCAAGTCCAGCTGGTGCCAGTGCTTTGAGCGCGGATGTCGCCAGGAAACCTTGTGTTGGGGTTTGGTCTTGAAGAACGAGTTTGTGATGCACAGATCGTGATAAGTGCAGAACTCGAGCAGCCGCTGTCCGTTGTCGTTCATTCTGCCCACGCCAAATGGCCCAAGACAGGAGGGCCAGGAGTCGTGGTCAGCACCCACTCTGGCATTGAAGTCTCCAAGGAGAATGAGTTGGTCAGAGTTGGGGATGATCCTGACAGTTGTTGCGAGATTCTCGTAGAACTCGTCTTTTGCCTCTGGTGTGGCTGTCAGTGTTGGGGCATACACACTGACGAGGGTGACTGGGCCTTGAGTGGTACAATGGAGGAAATACACTACCGTTCAAAAGTTTGGGGTCACCCAGACAATTATTTTGTGTTTTCCATGAAAAGTCACACACTTATTTACCACCATGAGTTGTAAAATGAATAGAAAATATAGTCAAGACATTGACAAAGTTAGAAATAATGATTTGTATTTGAAATAATAATTTTTTCCAGATCTCAACCTGCTCAAAGGAAGGTCAGTTTTATAGCTTCTCTAACCAGCTAAACTGTTTTCAGCTGTGCTAACATGATTTCACAAGGGTTTTCTAATCATCCATTAGTCTTCTGACGCAATGAGCAAACACATTGTACCATTAGAACACTGGAGTGATAGTTGCTGGAAATGGGCCTCTATACACCTATGCAGATATTGCACCAAAAACCAGACATTTGCAGCTAGAATAGTCATTTACCACATTAGCAATGTATATTAGATATTAGAGTGTATTTTTGATTAGTTTAAAGTTATCTTCATTGAAAAAAACAGTGCTTTTCTTTCAAAAATAAGGAAATTTCTAAGTGACCTCAAACTTTTGAACGGTAGTGTACATATTAAACGTCTCAGCATTTTTTCAGTACATATATTTCCAATATGCTGCTCATATGACTTAAATGTTGAAAAGTTGCTGCAGATCCTTGCTGACATGAACTGATGATAATAAGGTTTCCCAGGAGGAAGATCGGTTTGTTTTTCAGCATGATGTTTTTACCCAACACCACAGAATTTCGTCCACAGTTTAGCTGTCCATGCATACGACCCTGGAGAGATTTGAAACTAGTCTCCAGAAGTAGAGAGGTTTCATCTGCACCATTTTTCCACCTCCCGGTGCACAGATATAAACAGTAACGGTATCGTACAGCCCCAATTTACAATAAATTTCAGCCAATCTACACACCAAGGAGCTTGTATTTCTCACAGAAATAAAAGCTCCACGAT
>CM035841.1:127471239-127623718 GCA_020510985.1 Pholidichthys leucotaenia
TTACTTGCCCGGTATGGGGTTACCGGGGCCCCACCCTGGAGCCAGGCCTGAGGGAGGGGCTCAATGGCTAGCGTCTGGTGGCCGAGTTTCCGCCCATGGGACCCGGCCGGGCTCAGCCCGAAGGAGTTACATGGGTCCGCCCTCCAGTGGGCTCACCACCTGCAGGAGGGACCACGGGGGTCCAAGTGCCGTGTGGATCAGGTGGCGGTCAAAGGTGGAGACCTTGGCGGTCTGATCCCAGGCTTCCTAAACTGTTCAAAAAGTATTCAATCAAATAATGATGTGCTAAAACACACAAATAAAGGAAATGTATCTATTACTTTCAAACTTTTTGGTGAGGAGGAACCCTCCAGACCTCTCACCATAAAGCAACCCAATATTAGAAAATGTCCATGCACCCAATGTCCATGCATCCAGCACATTAAACATTATTGGTCTGAGAGCCAAAAGCAGAAAGAATATGCAGATGACCCGGTGACAGATGATCTTAAACTGATTTATATTTACATTAAAACTTCAACAATTTAAACATTTCCTTCACAAGATAGACTGAAACCTGAAAATAAAAATCTACAGACGTTGCTAGACTACAGTAGCTCAACTGTGAGTTCTCATGTGGCAACTCAAACTACAACACTGAGTGAACATTTATCACATATTTTACAAGACTATGGCTACTCATCTGTGTGAATTCTCAGGTGAGCTTTAAAATGACCACGCTGACTAAATTTTTGTCCACAGGTTTCACACGAAAATGGCTTCTCACCTGTGTGAATTCTCAGGTGAGTGTTCAAATGACCACGGTGATTAAATCTGTGCCCACATGTTTCACAAGAAAATGGCTTCTCACCTGTGTGAATCCTCGTGTGAGTTTTCAAGGCACCATGTTTAATAAATCTTTTCCCACATATTTCACAAGAAAAAGGCTTCTCACCTGTGTGAATTCTCAGGTGAGTTTTCAAATTACTATGGTGATTAAATCTTTGCCCACATGTTTCACAAGACAATGGCTTCTCACCAGTGTGAATTCTCATATGAGTTTTTAAAACAGCATGGTGTTTAAAACTTTGTCCACAAGTTTCACAAGAAAAGGGCTTTTCACCTGTGTGAATTCTCAGGTGAGTTTTCAATGTAGCACGTTCAATAAATCTTTGCCCACATACTTCACAAGAAAATGGCTTCTCACCTGTGTGAATTCTCATATGAGTTTTCAAATTACCACGCTGATTAAATCTTTGCCCACATGTTTCACAAGAGTATGGCTTCTCACCTGTGTGAATTCTCATGTGAATTTTAAAATTACCATGTTCATTAAATCTTTGCCCACATGTTTCACAAGAAAATGGCTTCTCACCTGTGTGAATTCTCATGTGAGTTTTCAAATTACCATGTTGATTAAATCTTTGTCCACATGTTTCACAAGAAAATGGCTTCTCACCAGTGTGAATTCTCATATGAGTTTTCATAGCACTATGGTGTTTAAAGCTTTGCCCACATGTTTCACAAGAAAATGGCTTTTCACCTGTGTGAATTCTCATATGAGTTTTCAAACTACCACGCTGATTAAATCTTTGCCCACATGTTTCACAAGAGTATGGCTTCTCACCTGTGTGAATTCTCATGTGAATTTTCAGTGCTTCATGTTGATTAAATCTTTGCCCACATGTTTCACAAGAAAATGGCTTCTCACCAGTGTGAATTCTCATATGAGTTTTCATAGCACTATGGTGTTTAAAGCTTTGCCCACATGTTTCACAAGAAAATGGCTTCTCACCTGTGTGAATTCTCATGTGAGTTTTCAAATTACCACGTTCATTAAATATTTGCCTACATGTTTCACAAGAAAATGACTTCTCAGTGTGGATTCTCATATGAGTCTTCAAAGCACTACAGTGTTTAAAACTTTGCCCACACGTTTCACAAGAAAATGGCTTCTCATCTGTGTGATTTCTCATGTGAGTTGTCAAAGCACTACAGTGTTTAAAACTTTGCCCACATGTTTCACAAGAAAACTTACCTGTGTGAATTCTATGAATTGACAAGCTGCTCCCCCATCTGAGTCTTTTTTCCCCACATGTGTTGCAAGCATGTAGCTTATCCACCGTATCATGTTTCTTCTTTTGTGACTCATCCTTAAAGTCTTTGTCATTATCAGAACATTTTACAAACCTTTCACCTGTGTCAGTATCACACTGATTCTCTGACACGAGGAAATTGTCTACATTGTTACTGTCACTTCTGTTTCTGCCAAGTCTCTTCTTTAGCTTTGACTCTTCATGTTTACTTGATCCTGGGTTTACGTTCTTACCTGCTCCCTGGTCTTGGCTGTCAGTGTCAGCAGAGTTGTGAGAGAGGAGTTGCTCATTGTTTGATTCAGTTTCACTATCGTCATTGTCTTCATCAGTAGGAGTCACCATGAAGGTATCAATCTCTTGTTTCAGTCCATAGTATTCTTCCTCCTGACTGGTACAGAGTTCCTCTTCTTCTTCCTCTTTAACCTGTGCAGCATCTTGTTCCTCCTGGTCTAGACTGGATTTCTTCTCCTGGTTACAGAGCCATTGGACAGTGAGAACCCCCTCCTCCTTACAGTCATGTAGTTGTGGAGCATCTGAAGGGACAGAGAACTTATGTTTACCATCTTAGTTACAGTAGAATGTGAGTAATTATTCATAGTTGATAGTAAAAAAATAGTCATTGATAACAAAAAAAAAAAAAAAAAAGATGGTTGTAGATTTAATTCTAGTGTGTGAGGTTGGATTTTAAGTTGTACTAGAAGTCTTCTGGACTTTACTCCTGTATACCAACAATAAAAATTCCCAGCATACATCACTGTACAGTTCACATTTCTTTAGGGGCAGCAGTGGCTCAGGAGGTAGAGCAGGTCGTCTAATAACCCGATGGTTGACGGTTCGAATCCCGCTCTCCCCAGATATCTTGTCGTTGTCCCTGGGCAAGACACTTCACCTGCATTGCCTCCAGTGCCCATAACACTGGGTATGAATGTGTATAAATGTTCGGTGGTGGCCGGAGAGGCCGTTGGCGCGGATTGGCAGCCACGTTTCCGTCAGCCTGCCCCAGGGCAGCTGTGGCTACAGTAGTAGCTTGCCACTACCATTGTTTGCTGGAGTGAATGAATAATGTATCTACTTGTAAAGCGTCTTTGAGTGTCTATGATAAAGCGCTACATAAATCTGATGCATTATTATTAAACAAATCCCAAATCAACTTTATTCATTGTGACCATCTAGATTGTGGTATACGCAGTGTTGGGAGTAGCATGTTACTCTAACGCCACTAGTTCTGCAGTAACGTGTTGTGTAATGAAATTACTGTTTAAAAATTCAGTAATGTGTCACAGTTACTGAAATGTGATCAGATGCGTTACTTGTTACTTTTATTAATATGGATAGATATTTTTAGCGCAAATAAATGAATATACAAACTGACCCTACCGTAGCTGAGATGTAGCCGTCACTGGACATGACCTGTTGCAAAAAGCCTGACTCTTCATCACTTTGGGCAAGGAAGAGATGAAGCTACTTTGTTTTTGTGGAAATAGATTATTTTTCCTTTGTCACGGTTAAGGACAATAGAATATTGGTGGGTTGCGAGCTAAAGTGCCGGTTGAGTCCTACTGCAATCTTCAGAAGCGCCTGAAAACAGCAACAAGCCTCGACAACGCTAATGCTAAGTAACAGCTAGCTATGCTAACAACTAACACCATGAAGTGGGTCTACCATATCTGAACAGCCCCGGCAGGATGTAAAGAGAAAATACTCTTATCTCAACACCCATGGCTGTATTTCAATCACAGCTATGCATCTGGACAGTTTGTGACCCAGCAAGAATTAAACTGATTGATTACCAGATATGTTGTTACAGAAAGAGGTGATATCAACAGTGACATTCCATCAGATTGCTGGACTATGATCCACGAAAGTTAAAATGCATTTACCTGCTCCCTGGATAAAGATTATTTAAAAATGGATTTTGATCTCTAAAAGGCATTTGAGGGACTGGATCATGTCTCTGTCAAAACAGATGTTTGGACTGTAGATAATGAACATTTTCTTTGGATCACTGCACATCGGGTTGATCCATAGCATAAAGGTAAAATAAACATGGACAGCTTTATGCAGTATTGCCAACTCGCACTCTTTGAGAGTGAGTCTCTCTTTTTCCCTTTATTTTACTCCACAAGCCCTACTTCTCACTCCAAAATGAGTAAATTACTGGCAATATCATGTTGATTTTCTTCAGATTTTTCCCCATAATAAGGGCTCTCAAGGCAGGATAAAGCAGATTGAACATGTTCTAAAACTTATTCTGTAGTAAAGAAGTGTATGCTTTGAAAAAAATAACTGTGTATTGTGCACCTGCTTGCTCACTTCACCCCTATGCCCCAGTGCCCCCCTCCCCCCGCACAAATCCTGCTAAATCTCACTCCAAGCTTTTCTGAAAAGTTGGCAACTCTGCCTTCTGTCCCACACACTGACACACGTGCAGCAACACCAACATTAAAAAACTGTCTGTGAAGCTCTGTCTGAAGGTCTGTTTTCAGCCTGCCAATAATAAGCCCATAATGTAATCCATTAATTAAATTATCTTGCTATGTGTGCAAGATGATTTTTTTAAGTATGCATTTAAAAGAAACATGAAAGTTTCTTTTCCAAGTAACTACTTTAATGATGCAGTAAAAGTAACTCAATTACTTTTGAAAAAAAGTAACTAGTAACTGTAATTAGTTGCTATTTTTTAGTAACTTGCCCAACACTGGGTATAAGTAGATTTTGGTTTCTTCATTTGTGTTTTTTTCTTTAAGACTAAAATTTCTCTGTAAAACCTGAACCATCAAAAAATGTACAAAAAAATTCTGTCTTTGAGAATGGAGCCCTCTGACAAATGAAAACTACATTTTTTTCAAAAATAATTTTGCAGAAATAAGTTTTGCATTGCATCACATCTGATACAACCAGAATTTGTTTGAACTTGATGCTTTCAGCAGGGTTTCTTTAAACAAGCACAAATATGCAAAACAAAACATTACCTAGAACCGTTAAACTTCATCCATCCATCTTCTACCACTTTTCCAGAGGTCCGGGTCACGGAGGCAGCAGTTCAAGTAGAGAAGCCCAGACTTCCCTCTCCCCAGCCACCTGCTCCAGCTCTTCAGAGAGGATACCAAGGTGTTCCCAGACCAGCTGGGAGTCATAGTCTCTCTAGCAAGTCCTGGGTCTACCCCGGGGTCTCCTCCCAGTGGGACGTGCCTGAAACACCTCAAGTGGGAGGCGTCCAGGAGGCATTCTGATCAGATGCCCATACCACCTCAACTGGCTCCTTTCAATGTGGAGGAGCAGCGGTTCTACTCTGAGCCTCTACTCTACTCTGAGCCTCTCCCGGATGAGTGAGCTCTTCACCCGATCTCTAAGCGTGAGTCCAGCAATCCTACGGAGAAAGCTCATTTCAGCCGCTTGTATCCCCACTCTCATTCTTTCAGTAATTACCCAAAGCTCATGACTATAGGTGAGGGTAGGAACGTAGATTGGCCGGTAAATCAACAGCTTTGCCTTAGAGCTTAGCTCCCTCTTCACCACAACAGACCGGTACAACATCCGCATCTCTGCAGATGCTGCTCTGATCTGTCTGTCAATCTCTCGCTCCAGTCTTCCCTCACTCGTGAATAAGACCCCAAGATACTTTAACTACTCTACTTGGGGCAGGAGCTTGTCCCCAACCCAGAGAGGACAATCCACCTTTTTCCAGCTGAGGACCATGGACTCGGACTTGGAGGTGCTCATCCCAGCCACTTCACACTCAGCGGCAAACCGTCCCAGTAAGACCTGTAGGTCATTGCTGGATGAAGCCAACAGGACAACATCATCTGCAAACAACAGATGAGATCCTGTGGTCACCGAGCATGACACCCTCCGTTCCCTGGCTGCTCCTAGAAATCCTTCCATAAAAATTATGAGCAGGATCGGTGACAAAGGAAAGCCCTGGTGGAGTCGAACTCTCAGTGGGAGCGAGTCCAACCAAGTGTTGGCAATACGAAACCAAACTCTCACAACGGTAGTCTAGAGACCGGATAGCTCGTAATAACAAGCCCGATATCCCATACTACTGAAGCACCCACACACACACAAAAAACCACGAGGGACGAGGTCGAATGCCTTCTCCAAGTCCACAAAACACATGTAAACTGGTTGGGAAAACTCCCATGAACCCTCAAGGATTCTCGAGAGGGTAAAGAGTTGGTCCAATGTGCCACGGCCACGACAAAAACCACATTGCTCCTTCTGAATCTGAGGTTTGACCAGCAGCCGGACTCTCCTCTCCAGTGCCTTGGCATAGCCCTTCCCAGGAAGGCTGAGGAGTATGATCCCTCTAAAGTTGGAGCACACCCTCCCGTCCCTCTTTTTAAAGAGGGGAACCACCACTCCGGTTTGCCATGCCAAAGGCACTGTCCCCGACCTCCACGCAATGTTGCAGAGGTATGTAAACCATGACAGCCCTACAACATCCAGGGCCTTGAGGTACTCAGGGCGAATCTTGTCCGCCCGCGGGGCCCAGCAACCAAAGAGATTTTTAACCACCTTGGCGATCTCAGCCCCTGTGATAGGCGAGTCATCCCCCTCGTCGACAAGCCCTGAGCTTCCTCTGTGGAAGGCATGTCAGTGGGATTGAGGAGATCCTCAAAGTATTCCTTCCACCACCCAATGATATCCCCAGTCGAAGTCAGCAGAGCCCCATCTGCACCATACACAGTGTGGACAGGGAGCTGCTTCTGCCTCCTGAGCTGCTGGACAGTTTGCCAGAATCTCTTCGAGGCCGACCGAAAGTCTTGTTCCATGGCCTCACCGAACTCCTCCCACACCCGAGTTTTTTCTTCAGCAACCACCCGAACCACACTCCGCTTGGCCTGCCGGTACACCCCAGCTGCTTCGGGAGTCCCACAAGCCAATCAAGCTCGATAGGACTCCTTCTTCAGCTTAATGGCCCCCCTCACCACTGGTGTCCACCACTTGGTTCGGGGGTTGCCACAACAAGATGCACTGACGACCTTGCAGCCACGGTTCTGGGCAGCCGCTTCAACAATGGAGGTGGAGAACATGGCCCATTCAGACTCCATGTCTCCAGACTCCCTCGGAATGTGGTCAAAGTTCTTCCGGAGGTGGGCGTTGAAAACCTCCCGGACAGGGGCCTCAGCCAGACTTTCCCAGCACACCCTCACTATACGTTTAGGTCTACCAGGTCTGAATGGAGTCCTCCCCTGTCATCGGATCCAACTCACCACCAGGTGGCGATCAGTTGACAGTTCTGCACCTCTCTTTACCAGAGTGCCCAAAACATACGGTCGCAGGTTTGATGACACAATAATAAAATCGATCGTCGACCTACGACCTAGGGTGTCCTGGTGCCAGGTGCACATGTGGACACCCTTATGCCTGAACATGGTGTTTGTTATGGACAAACTGTGGTTAGCATAGAAGTCCAACAACTGAACACCACTCGGGTTCAGATCGGGCAGGCCATTCCTCACAATCACCCCCCCTCCAGGTTTCACTGTTGTTGCCCATGTGCACATTGAAGTCCTCCAGTAGAACAATGGAGTCACCCTCCAGCACCCCAGTCAGAGACTCCAAAAAGGGTGGGTACTCTGAACCATCATCCGGTGCATAGGCACAAATGATGGTCAGGACCAGTTTCCCAACCCGAAGGCGCAGGGAAACAACCCTTTCATCCACCGGGGAAAACTCCAATATAGAGGCCGCAAGGTGGGGGGGATACAAGAACACCCACCCCTGCTCGTTGCCTCTCGCCTAGGGCAACTCCAGAGTAGGCCAAGCTCCAGTCCCTCTCCTGGAGACTGATTCCAGAACCGGAGCTATGTGTGGAGGTGAGGCTGACTATATCTAGCCGGTATCTCTCAATCTCATGCACCAGCTCAGGCTCCTTCCTCACCACAGAGGTGACATTCCACATCCCAAAAGCCAGTTTAGGAAACCTGGGATCAGACTGCCAAGGTCTCCGCCTTCAACCACCACCTGATCCACATAGCACCGTTAAACTCAGTCTCCTTTAAATTCACTAACTAGAAATTTAAAAGTTTTAAACTGCAAACAAAAGAACATTTTTCATATTGTACGACAACTTATTCTGCACCCTCTACATTGAAGGTGAATGCAAAAATTACAGCTTATCAATGACTGATTTCTTTTGAACAGTTTTGTCTCACAGGCTCTGTGTTTTGCTGTGTGGTAGGCAGGAAAATATTTCTGTCCTTGTTCAGGCAGAGATGGACTTTACATTTCTCACAGTAGACAGGGCAGAAGTGATTGCCTGTGCAATATTTGCATCTCTGACAAGTTTCCCATGTTGGAAAAAGACCAATGCCATCCTTTCTCACATCACAGTGCACACTATGGTTTGGCTTTTTATGTGGAGGTGTTCCTTCTGCTTCTGGAGAGGATAGTAGCCTACTACATTTGATCTGTCTCCCTTGCACTTGTAAGAGCAGTGCCAAGAGCAGCTTGAAACCTTTGCAGGGCCATGGGTTTTTGCCTGGGTTTCTTTGGGAGGTATGGAAAGAGTTCATGTAGTTTCTTTAACCATGAGTTTCAAAAGTTTATCTTTCTTTGGATCATCAGACATACCGGAGTTGTCCTCAGTGAAATAGTGTTAGTAACTACAGGAAGCGGTCTTGATATACAGTGGTGTGAAAAAGTGTTTGCCCCCTTCCTGATTTCTCTTTTTTTTGTATGTTTGTCACACTTAGATGTTTCAGATCATCAATTTTAAATATTAGATAAAGATAACACAAGTAAACACAAAAGGCAGTTTTTAAATGAAGGAGTTTATTATTAAGGGTAAAAAAAAATCCAAACCTACATGGCCCTGTGTGAAAAAGTGATCGCCCCCCCGGTTAAAATATAAATTAACTGTGGTTTATCGCATCTTTGGAAAGCTGAGTTTAATTTCTCTAACCACACCCTGGCCTGATTACTGCCACACCTGTTCTCAATCAGGAAATCACTTAAATAGGACCTGCCTGATAAAGTGAAGTAGACCAAAAGATCCTCAAAAGCTAGACATCATGCTGCAATCCAAAGAAATTCAGGAACAAATGAGAAACAAAGTAATTAAGATCTATCAGTCTGGAAAAGGTTATAAAGCCATTTCTTAAGCTTCAGCACTCCAGCAAACCACAGTGGGAGCCATTATCCACAAATGACAAAAACATGGAACAGTGGTGTACCTTCCTAGTAGTGGCAGGCCGACCAAAGTTACCCAAAGAGCGCAGCGACGACTCAGCCAAGAGGTCACAAAAGACCCCACAACAACATCCAAAGAACTGCAGGCCTCACTTGCCTCAGTTAAGGTCAGCGTTCATGACTCCACCATAAGAAAAAGACTGGGCAAAAATGGCCTGCATGGCAGAGTCCCAAGACAAAAACCACTGCTGAGCAAAAAGAACATAAAGGCTTGTCTCAGTTTTGCCAGAAAACATCTTGATGATCCCCAAGACTTTTAGGGAAATACTCTGTGGACTGATGAGACAAAAGTTGAACATTTTGGAAGTTGCGTGTCCCATTATAGCCGGCGTAGAAGTAACACAGCATTTCAGAACAGGAACATCATACCAACAGTAAAATATGGTGGTGGTAGTGTGATGGTCTGGGTCTGTTTTGCTGGCTCAGGACCTGGAAGACTTGCTGTGGTAAATGGAACCATGAATTCTGCCGTCTACCAAAAAATCCTGAAGAAAAATGTCCGGCCATCTGTTTGTGACCTCAAGCTGAAGCGCACTTGAGTTCTGCAGCAGGACAATGATCCAGAACACACCAGCAAGTCCACCTCTGAATGGCTTAAGAAAAACAAAATCAAGACTTTGGAGTGGCCTAGTCAAAGTCCTGACCTAAATCCGATGGAGATGCTGTGACATGACCTTAAAAAGGCGGTTCATGCTCGAAAATCCTCCAATGTGGCTGAATTACAACAATTCTGCAAAGATGAGTGGGCCAAAATTCCTCCATAGCGCTGTAAAAGACTCATTGCCAGTTATGGCAAATGCTTGATTGTAGTTGTTGCTGCTAAGGGTGGCCCAACCAGTTATTAGGTTTAGGGGTAATTACTTTTTCCACACAGGGCTATGTAGGTTTGGATTTTTTTCCCCGAATAATAAACACCTTCATTTAAAAACTGGATTTTGTGTTTACTTGTGTTATCTTTGTCTAATATTTAAATTTGTTTGATGATCTGAAACATTTAAGTGCGACAAACATACAAAAAATTGAGAAATCAGGAAGGGGGCAAATACTTTTTCACACCACTGTAATTACTGTGACAGAACAAAATTATGATAAGCCCATCAGCCACGAATACACAACAAAGTATACAACACACAGTTGTAGGTCAGGATCCCAAGGTGAGCCTGTGTAGCAAGTTTGGTGATCTGAGAAAGCTTTACAAGTTCTATAGTAAGAGATCATATGGACTGCCAACCTTGACCTTTGACCTTTTGACCCCAGACCTGTAGTCAGAGGTTATGGTCTCAGAATGAACCTGTGTACCAGTTTTGGTGACCCTAGCTTTCTTTGTTTTTGAGATATACTTTATCAGGCATTTTGATGTTTATCTTTGACCTTGCAATCCCAAAACCATAGTCACACTTCAGGGTCACAGGGTAAACCTGTGTACCAAGTTTGGTGACCCTAACTTTAATTGTTGTACAATAATAAGGCATAGGATATGTTAACTTTGACCTTTGACCTTTTGACCCCAAACCCATGGTCAGAGGTCAGGATTCCAAGGGGAACCTGTGTACCAGGTTTGGTGGCCCTAGCTTTATTCATTTTATAGTAACAGTAAATGTGGTATTTACCATAGTGCAACTGCAATGTTAACTTTGAACCTCTGACCCCTTGACCCCAAACCCATAGTTAGGTGAGGGTGTAAGTCATCCAAGATGTGTATTAGATATAACTAGAAAAGCACTCAGAGAGCACAGACCTCCGCCAAGCACCACAGTTCCCCCCCATGCAGTGTTTGTGTGTACGTTTTCAGATTCCTTGACCATGAAAACATATGACTAGCAATTGGATTCACAATGATAGGATTAGTGGTTCAGTAGTAAAAGCATTACCTCCTTGGCGGAGGTAATAAACTGAAGTGTTGCTGTTGTGTCCATCTCCTCCATCTCCAAACTCCCAGGCTGCGGGCGTTGCAATTCATCGCACAACCGCGTACAACCCACAGGCCAATGGGTTATGCGAGCGTTTTCATAGATCACTGAAAGCAGCACTCAGGGCTTCACTGACGGATGCAAATTGGGTAGACAGGTTGCCGTGGGTTTTATATTGGGGTTGCGCTCCGCGGCAAAAGAGGATTTGGAAGCTTCCCCGGCAGAGAGCTTGTTTTTGCGCAGTCCCTATGGCTGCCCGGGGAATTTCTGCCAAATAATCCCGTGCCGAACAGCTGCCCATCTCAGCTTTTGCAGCGTAGCGCAAACACAGGCACGCTGCCGGGCCCGGCCCACCACTGTTTTCCGCGTGCTTTTGTGCCTAAAACTTTGAAGAACGCGGAGTTCGTGTTTGTCAGACACGACGACCAGCGCCCTCCATTGCGCCTGCACACATGTTGAAAACGGCCGTATCTCACAATGTTAAAGAATCCTTTAAAAAATTCCTGTATCCAGACGGTGATCTGGATCATCCCCAAAATTTAATCAGTTCTTCCTTGTACCATTTCCAACAACGCCTGAAAGTTTCATCGAAATCCGTCCAAAACTTTTTGAGTTATCTTGCTAACCAACAGACAGACAGACAAACAGACAAACAGACAGACAGACAAACCCCGGCAAAAACATAACCTCCTCGGCCTGCGGCCTGGCGGAGGTAATTAGTGCATTGATTTGAAAAGCCTACATCATTTCTTTCAGTATTTACGGTGTTTACAAGATTTAGGGAAAAATCTGAAGTGGCCTTTGACCTCAAGGTCATCCGATGACAGTCAAATTGCAATATGTACATCAGAGTATATCAAACCATGGTACAGCGTTTCAAAACATTTGGAACAAAACTGTAGGAGGAGTTGATTTCACAAGACAGTTACTGTCTATGAAGTGAGGTGAAACAGGAGGTCATAGGTCAGGGACTACAATTCCTGCAAAAATCATCCAATCAGAACCAAATTACAATATGCGCAACCTCAGTTTATATCAAACCATGGTACCAAGTTTCAGAACATTCGGACTAAAACTGTAGGAGGAGTTGATTTCACAATAGTGGGACAGACGGATGGACAGACAAACCCATCATATAATCCCCCTTCGGTCTTCGCCCAAGGGGGTCTCTTCGACTGGCGGGGGATAAAAACTCATGTATCACATATGATACAAATGGTGATATACATTTTATCTGTTTCATTCTCAAAATGAGTCTTTGTTCTTGGAGTGTCTACCTTCATGGTGACTTCGTGTTTTCAGTCGTCTCGTCTTTGGTTTGAGTTCTTCTTCTTCTTTAGTTGATCCTGTGTCTACATGCCCACTTCCTTCCTCATCTTGGATCTCACTTCCAGCAGAGTTGTGAGAGAAGAGCTGCTCACTGTTTGGTTCTGCTTCACTCTGCTGCTTTTCATCAGAAATAAGAGTCACCATGAAGGTATCAACCTCCAGCTTCACTACCAGCTGTTCTCCCTCCTGATTGATGCAGAGTTCCTCCTGCTCCTCTTTAACCTTTGGAGGTTCTGATTCCTCCTGCTCCAAACCTGAGAGGGAAAACAGATAAAAGAAATAATTCACTAATGGGATTAAAGCAGAACTTGGTTCTAAGGAAATAAATGTCTACTTCTGTTGGTCTTTTTGAGCTGCTGTGAACAGTTAACTTGAGCAGCAATAATACAGTCAGAAGGAATGACCTGATGGAGCCCTCACTAAATTTCTCACTGCTTCTCTACAGAGAACAGAGGAAGGAGGGATGAAGAAACACAAGAAAGACTAGGACTGCCCTTGACTAAAGGTTTTCCTGGTCGACCAGTAGTCACAGTTTAAAGCAAATAGTCCAATGTTTGTAGCACTTTTATGAGAGATTTATTAACTTAATCAGTGAAATACAAACAGTAGTTTTGGTGCATCAGTAAATGGTTTATGTCCCAGGGTTGAGAAAGATGTCTTTAAGCAACAATGAGCCCTGGAAATATAATTTAACCTGCACACTTAACAAGGCAGTGAGTCGCCTGTCAGTGAGGAAACTTCAGCTGAACAAGGGTCTCACCACCACTGTTGTCCTCCTTTCTCAGTAGAGTCCTGCATTACCCCGGCTGGTGCACTTCAGTAACCAACTTCATGAATGTGTACCAGCAGTCATTGTGAGTGTTCCTCATCAATTTATACCCTTACTTAGCCTGTTATGGGTTAGTGATTTCTAAGTTAGCTATAACAACAGCAATACTATATGCAAGTGAAATGTAAACAGTTCAAATTAAAAAAAAATAACATTGGAGTGCAGCAGTTCACACTGCTTCAGTCTTCAGGTCTGAAAGTTATTAATTTCCACTGATATCTCTGTGAAAAAAAATCTCTGTTCTAGCCTTTCTCGTCGTCGGCCTCCATCAGTCTATGATGACCATGGAAGAGAATCCTAAACGTCTACTCTGCCGGAACAGCACTGCCTGTGGCTGAACAGGCCGATGCGCGAATGGCAGTCCCTGTCACACAGGTCGCACTTGTGGGTGGTCTCCGTGCTGCTGGAGCTGTGGCGGTTCTTCCTGCGGGTCCTTTTTTCATCTGCTGCAGCAGTCAGTCTCTCTTCACCCGCCTTGAGCTATCTGGTCAGGGTGCCTCTCCATTTGGAGCGGTCCGTTGCAAGGTCCTCCCAGCGCTCTGTGTTGATCTCCAGAGCCTTCATGTCTCTCTTGCAGATGTCTCTAAAGCGCAGCTGTGGGTGGCCAACGTCTCTCCTGCCAGTCGCCAGTTCTCTGTAGAGGACGTCTTTGGGGATTCTGCCATCCTCCATACGGTGAACGTGGCCTAGCCAGCGGAGCCTGCGCTGCCTGAGTAGAGTGAACATGGAGGGAAGGCCGGCGCGGGACAGAACTTCTGTGTTGGGCACTTTGTCCTGCCAGGATATGTCCAGGATGCGGCGAATGCAGCGCAAGTGGAAGGAGTTCAGTCTCTTTTCCTGCCGGGAGTATATTGTCCACGTCTCACTCCCATAGAGCAGTGTGCTGATGACGCAGGCGTTGTACACTGCCACCTTTGTCTTGACAGAGAGTTTGGGATTCTCCCACACTCGTGTGGTGAGGCGAGCGAGTGTGGAGGCTGATTTTCCAATCCTCTTGTCGATCTCTGTATCAAGGGAGAGGTTGCTGCTGATCGTGGACCCCAGGTACGTGAACTGATTTACGACCTCCAGCTCGTAGTCGTCGATGGTGATGGTTGGTGGTGCTTCCGTGCCTTGCGCCAAGACGTTAGTCTTCTTCAGGCTGATGGTAAGCCCGAAGTCCTTGCATGCCTGGGAGAAGCGGCCCATCAGGGTCTGAAGCTCCTGCTGTGTGTGGGTCGCGACTGCAGCGTCGTCTGCGAACAGCATGTCTCTGATTAGAGCCTTGCGTACTTTGGTTCTGGCTTTCAGGCGGGCGAGGTTGAAAAGCCTGCCGTCAGATCTTGTATGCAGGTAGATTCCCTCTGTTGCTGTGCTGAAGGCATGCCTCAGGAGCATAGCAAAGAAAATCCCAAAGAGGGTTGGCGCAAGTACACAGCCCTGTTTCACTTCGCTGCGTATGTTGAATGGCTCTGAGACGTTGCCATCGTGCTGCACTATCCCCTGCATGTTGGTGTGAAACGATTCGATGAGGCTTTGCAACTTTGGTGGGTATCCTATCTTTGGCAGGATCTTGAAAAGCCCCTCTCTGCTGACCAGATCGAACGCTTTGGTGAGGTCGATGAAGGCGACATACAGGGGCATGTTCTGTTCTCTACATTTCTCCTGGAGTTGGCGGATGGAGAATATCATGTCTACCGTCGATCGCTCAGCGCGGAAGCCACACTGAGACTCGGGGTAGACACGTTCGGCAAGCTTCTGTAGACAAACGAGAACAACTCGTGTGTAGACTTTGCCAACAACGCTGAGGAGGGAGATGCCCCTGTAGTTGTTGCAGTTGCTTCTCTCCCCTTTGTTTTTGTAGAGGGTGATGATCTTGGCGTCCCTCATGTCCTGTGGTACGGCACCTTCCTTCCAGCACTGGCAGAGGACGTCATGCAATGGCAGCAGTAGGGCGGTCTTGCAGTGCTTGATCAGGTCGGGGGGTATGCAGTCGTTGCCGGGTGCCTTGCCAGCGGCCAAGCTATCAATGGCCTTGCTGAGTTCGTCAATGGTTGGCTTGGCGTCAAGATCGTCCATGGATGGCAGGCAATCGATGGCATCAAGGGCTGACGGTGTCACGGTGTTCTGTCTGGAGTAGAGGTCGGAGTAGTGCTCCACCCATCTCTCCATCTGCTTGTTCTTTTCTGTGATCATCTCCCCAGTGGAGGATTTGAGGGGGGCCGTCTTGCTCTGAGCTGGATCAAGTGCTTTCTTGATGCCATCGTACATACCACGGATGTTCCCTGTTATGGCAGCGGTTTGAATGTCTTGGCTGAGCTGAGTCCAGTACTCATTGGCACAGCGCCGAGCAGTCTGCTGAACTTTGCTTCTCGCAGCCCTGAGAATCTGGAGATTCTTCTCGTTTGGGTACTTCTTGTACTCGGCAAGAGCTGAGCGCTTGGCTTCAATGACGGGGGTCATCTCGGTCAACTTGGCATCAAACCAGTCCTGTGACTTCGAGGTCTTCCTCCCAAAGGTAGCCAAGGCTGTGCGGTGGATGGTGTTTCGCAGCTCTTCCCACTTCTGCTTTGCTGATTCTCGTTCTTGTGGTACACCAAGTTCCTTCTCAAAGGTGGAGGCAAACTGCTCAACAAGTTCTGGTTGGGCCATCTTGCTGGTGTCAATCCGTGCCTTTCCAGGCTGTCTAGCACAATGGAATTTCTTCAGCTGCAGCTTGACCTTGCAACACACCAATGAATGGTCTGTGTCGCAATCTGCACTCTGGAATGAACGGGTGATTAGCACGTTCTTCAGTGAGGTGCGCCTGGTCAGGATCAAGTCCAGCTGGTGCCAGTGCTTTGAGCGCGGATGTCGCCAGGAAACCTTGTGTTGGGGTTTGGTCTTGAAGAACGAGTTTGTGATGCACAGATCGTGATAAGTGCAGAACTCGAGCAGCCGCTGTCCGTTGTCGTTCATTCTGCCCACGCCAAATGGCCCAAGACAGGAGGGCCAGGAGTCGTGGTCAGCACCCACTCTGGCATTGAAGTCTCCAAGGAGAATGAGTTGGTCAGAGTTGGGGATGATCCTGACAGTTGTTGCGAGATTCTCGTAGAACTCGTCTTTTGCCTCTGGTGTGGCTGTCAGTGTTGGGGCATACACACTGACGAGGGTGACTGGGCCTTGAGTGGTACAATGGAGGAAATACACTACCGTTCAAAAGTTTGGGGTCACCCAGACAATTATTTTGTGTTTTCCATGAAAAGTCACACACTTATTTACCACCATGAGTTGTAAAATGAATAGAAAATATAGTCAAGACATTGACAAAGTTAGAAATAATGATTTGTATTTGAAATAATAATTTTTTCCAGATCTCAACCTGCTCAAAGGAAGGTCAGTTTTATAGCTTCTCTAACCAGCTAAACTGTTTTCAGCTGTGCTAACATGATTTCACAAGGGTTTTCTAATCATCCATTAGTCTTCTGACGCAATGAGCAAACACATTGTACCATTAGAACACTGGAGTGATAGTTGCTGGAAATGGGCCTCTATACACCTATGCAGATATTGCACCAAAAACCAGACATTTGCAGCTAGAATAGTCATTTACCACATTAGCAATGTATATTAGATATTAGAGTGTATTTTTGATTAGTTTAAAGTTATCTTCATTGAAAAAAACAGTGCTTTTCTTTCAAAAATAAGGAAATTTCTAAGTGACCTCAAACTTTTGAACGGTAGTGTACATATTAAACGTCTCAGCATTTTTTCAGTACATATATTTCCAATATGCTGCTCATATGACTTAAATGTTGAAAAGTTGCTGCAGATCCTTGCTGACATGAACTGATGATAATAAGGTTTCCCAGGAGGAAGATCGGTTTGTTTTTCAGCATGATGTTTTTACCCAACACCACAGAATTTCGTCCACAGTTTAGCTGTCCATGCATACGACCCTGGAGAGATTTGAAACTAGTCTCCAGAAGTAGAGAGGTTTCCTCTGCACCATTTTTCCACCTCCCGGTGCACAGATATAAACGGTAACGGTATCGTACAGCCCCAATTTACAATAAATTTCAGCCAATCTACACACCAAGGAGCTTGTATTTCTCACAGAAATAAAAGCTCCACGATTAAACTTCAAGCTTGTTGCATTTATACTTAAGATGAAGTAAAAAAAGGGCTGTGAATGATATCTGTAAAACACTTTTTTTTTTAACTACACTCAATAGATGCAACCTCATAGATTAAAATAATCATCAAATTTATAACCAAGAACATTTAGACTGAAATACATCCCTACAATGATGCCTACCTTTGCTGAATGATGAAAATAAAAAATTCACTGTCGTGCAGCCAATAGTTTTAAATCCATCAGTGTGCAGCTCCTCAGCCCATCATATCACTATTTTTCTTACTTGCAATTTTTTCTAAAAGTTATGACTGAAGACTCCTTAAATATTTAAACCAGCTGTCAGTCAGTTTGATTTTTTTATTACATAGTTTATTTTTTTTATTCAAGACTCCCCCATTCTTTCAACATAAAAAAATTGAATACATATATTCATTGCAGGGAAATCTGGCATTTCTAGTTGTAGTTTTATAATCCAAAGTTCCTCTGAGTAAAACTTTTACTTGTCATCAGTTCGTTACAACAGCAGTTTTCACACCTTCAGTGGATCTGTGTGTACATGTGGTTACGTCTGTGATGCGTTGTGTGCAAGTTCTTTTTCTTTGGTTCTAAATGAAAATGTTGCCATGTGCAGCAGGCCTGAGTCTCTGAAAACATGGTAGAAGGAAGTGACAGTAGTCCAGAAATTCTACACATTTCTAAGAGCTCTGATCCTGCAGTGTTTTTTTTCTCTCCCCGCTGTTCCAAAAATGTGGTCACAGGGTAATGTTGTTTTCAACCTAAAAAGGTGTCAATGATTTACTTCTTAATATTAAACTCCTTGAGATGATGACTGATCAGTTCTCAGGGAGACTTCATCCCTGTCACAGTCACAAGTTCAGCCGTAATCCTCACTGACTCCAGCTGAAATTCTCACTCCTCATGTTATTTTCACTTTTTCAGGAAAATGGATAGTTATGATTTAACTATCCATGTCATTTTCTTCAGTCTGAGTGCCAATTCTATTTTACCACATCATTTTTTTTTGTCTTTTTTGTTAGAACTTTTTGATCTACAACTACTTTGTCTTTCCTCATGTTGACTGCTCTGATGTCATTTTTCATTCATTCTGATGTCATTTTTCAGTTCGCTTCTTCTGTCTTTCTGTCTCATCAATCACTGAGTGGAACCTTGACCTTCACCGACCTTCATCAAAGGTTTGGGGCTCCTGCTTCAGTCCAAACTGCTCTCCCTCCTGATTGACGCAGACGTCCTCCTGTTCCTCTTTAATCTGGGAACAATCTGCTTCCACCTTAACAACAATAAAGTTTCTCTCCTGGTTTAGAAGCTGCTGATCACCCAGAACCTCCTCCTGGTTAAAGTCATTTTGCTGTGGGACATCTGGAGAGACAAAGAGACACAAGAAAGGTGTTGGAATATGGTTATGACACAAAGACATAGGGTCCTATTGTGATGGTCATCTGTGCACTTTTCCGACAGATTTTCCACCGTGGCCAGTGTTTTTGTTAGTTTCTGTCAGCACATTGTCTGTTTTTTACGACTTGCATCCCGCCACCAGATTACCAGTAGACAGTGCGCCTGCTCTGTGCTTGGAGGAGGCGCCTCATTTCAAAGAGGTGTAGCACCGCACTATCTAGTGCACATTACTATTATTGTTCATTCCATGAGAATCCGCTTTTGATCAGGAAAAAGGAGGTCTGTCGTCAGAAGCGCATTGTTTTATGATATTTCAATGGCGTCTTTTGACATCACGCAGCTCCAGAGCTCAGGAAACGGCAGGAGCTGGGATCTTGTAACAGTCATTTATCGCCCGTCATTTTAATTATACGATGATCACACACTAGTTTATTTTATTCCATCGACACTCATTTTAATTGCAGATGTACCATTGGAGTCTACATTAGGCATGAATGTATGATTTTTTAGGGGACTGAATGAATGAATCAGTGAATGAATGAACATGGAGCATGTGTGCCAGTGTGTTCCAATGTGATGCGTGGCACACGGGGGGGGGGGGGAGAGTCGTTTTCATCACGGACTTATTAGGCATTAATGTGTTTATTTTTAGGGGAATAAATGAATGAACAAGGACTGTGCAGTATTTTACTTTTCACTAACTCCCCAGAGAGACAGGAGATTCAGCCACATCTGCCTCGGCTGTGCGCCCCGGATTTCCAGCCCAGCAAGCTCCACGACAGCCACCCGTCAGCCCCCGGCAGAGGCTCTTTTCCTTATTCATGTCTGTGTTGCATCCATCCACACATTAAACAGTTCAGCTGATTTTTTTCAGCCCATTCTTCACCGTTTGTTCTTTTTAACATAACTAACTGGGCATCAACTGCGATTGATGTCTTCCTGCTATAGTAGGATGGAATTACTGCAGGGTCCCTGTGCCTTTAAGTGGCAGATGCTCATGGGTGATTTACTATAAAGGCAGGTGCGTGCACCTGGTTTGCTCTCTCTCTGATACTCTGTGCACACTGCGCTTCCTGGTTAGGCATTGTTGTCATTACTGCTGCAGGTAAGCGTGTCGGCGGGGTTTTGATTTTCTTGCCAATTTAGCCATTTGTTGCCTGTTTTTTTTAGCCTATTTGGTCTCTTTTTTTTTTTTTTTTTTATGCTGTTTTCTGTTGCTGCCCGTCGTGACTCACTACTGGGTCAGCACAGTAACAAACCGCTGGTGGACTCACACTAAGTTCTCGTTGGTGCAGTAATTCCACCGTTGACTGGAGCCAACGCCTGTTGCGCTCTCCTGCGCTGCATGCCCATTCACCGGAGGCTCGCATTAACAATGCTGTTTAACCTCTTGGAGATTAATATTTTTAATATTTATCCGTGTGAGATCCACCTTCATGCAGGTGGTTTTGCTTATTCCATTTTAAAGGCTTCATATTATTACTGTAATTAAGGGCATTTTTATTGTGGGACTTGTTGGAAGAATTACTCTGGAGGGAGCTTATTGTGTTATTTTAAGTAATTATTTACTCGTTCTTTTTGTTTAAATGGTTTTTTTTATGCCCTCTCAGTGATTTTATGTCTTTTCCTTTTAGAACTGAAGGCCTGCAGTGGTGGGATTAGTTGCCATTGGTGGTCGCATCTCTTTGTACTGTGTGTTGCACCTTGGGCTTCGGCTATCACAGAGTGTGTGTGTGTGTGTGTGTGCACGTGTGTGTCATGTGAGTTGGGGTGCCTTATTGATGCTCCTCTTCTTTTTGGCATCTACTCACTGCCGGTAGGCCACAGTTCATTTTACTGATATTATTACTGGGTGGCCCAGTGAAGGTTTTTATATTTACCTCCGCCAGGCCGCAGGCCGAGGAGGTTATGTTTTTGTCTGTTTGTCTGTCTGTCTGTTGGTTGGTTAGCAACATAACTCAAAAAGTTTTGGACGGATTTCGATGAAACTTTCAGGCGTTGTTGGAAATGGTACAAGGAAGAACTGATTAAATTTTGGGGATGATCCGGATCACCGTCTGGATACAGGAATTTTTTAAAGGATTCTTTAACATTGTGAGATACAGCCATTTTCAACATGTGTGCAGGCGCAATGGAGGGCGCTGGTTGTCGTGTCTGACGAACATGAACTCCGCGTTCTTCAAAGTTTTAGGCACAAAACCACGTGGAAAACAGTGGTGGGCCGGGCCCGGCAGCGTGCCTGTGGTTGCGCTATGCTGCAAAAGCTGAGACGGGCAGCTGTCCGGCGTGGGATTATTTGGCAGAAATTCCCCGGGCAGCCATAGGGGCTGCACAAAAACAAGCTCTCTGCCGGGGAAGCTTCCAAATCCTCTTTTGCCGCGGAGCGCAACCCCAATATAAAACCCACGGCAACCTGTCTACCCAATTTGCATCAGTCAGTGAAGCCCTGAGTGCTGCTTTCAGTGATCTATGAAAACGCTCGCATAACCCATCGGCCTGTGGGGTGTATGCGGTTGTGCGATGAATTGCAACGCCCGCAGCCTGGGAGTTTGGAGATGGAGGAGATGGACACAACAGCAACACTTCAGTTTATTACCTCCGCCAAGGAGGTAATGCTTTTACTACTGAACCACTAATCCTATCATTGTGAATCCAATTGCTAGTCATATGTTTTCATGGTCAAGGAATCTGAAAACGTACACACAAACACTGCATGGGGGGGAACTGTGGCGCTTGGCGGAGGTCTGCGCTCTCTGAGTGCTTTTCTAGTTACCTCCGCCAGGAGGTAATGTTTTTGCCGGGGTTTGTCTGTTTGTCTGTCTGTTGGTTAGCAAGATAACTCAAAAAGTTTTGGACGGATTTCGATGAAACTTTCAGGCGTTGTTGGAAATGGTACAAGGAAGAACTGATTAAATTTTGGGGATGATCTGGATCACCGTCCAGAAGAAAACCGCCATTACGGAAAATGTCATTTTCGTGAATAACTACTGAACCATTAATCCTATCATTGTCAATCCAATTGCTAGTCATATGTTTTCATGGTCAAGGAATCTGAAAACGTACACACAAACACTGTATGGGCGGAACTGTGGCCGCCATTACGGAAAATGTCATTTTCGTGATTAACTACTGAACCACTAATCCTATCATTGTCAATCCAATTGCTAGTCATATGTTTTCATGGTCAAGGAATCTGAAAACATACACACAAACACTGTATGGGGGGAACTTGGCGGAGGTCTGCGCTCTCCGAGTGCTTTTCTAGTTTATTATTGTGCTAATAAAAATTTCTGTAAACTCTGGAACACGTCTCTTGCCTCCTGAGTATAACGAACCTATGTGCCCAAAGTTAAACTTTGGTTAATAATTCTCTGGGTGAAATTCCCAGGGTGGCGTTGTTGGGTTTTATTTTGCGACTTTAAGGTCAGTACTTTGTATGTTACCCCTTAATTTCGGGATCTCTCTGTGCCGCAACACTTATTACCAAGCTGTCGAGGATGTGCTCAAGGATGAGACTGAGTTTATTTCTCAGGTTCAGCTTTATTGTCAGAACACATACTCTATCATCCTCTCAACAAGAAAAGAGGCTGATCAATGGAACATCACACTCTTATACTCCTGGAGCATCGAAACCTAAGTCACATGGTGCTTTAGCAAACATACAGTCACATGGTACTTAATCCCAGTCACAATGCAACTCTTTGATCTGTCACCATTGTCTCTCATTCTTCAATGATCCGGAAATCCTTCTGGGGCATCTTCTCTGAGACAAAGGCCAAATCTCACACCTCCTCGTTATCTCCTGCAGATCTCTGCAGATCCAGACCTTCTTTGTCCCGCGAGAAGCACCCAATACACATACAGCAATACATTTGTGGAAAATATGAACCCAACATATGTGCCACAAAGCAACATTATTATGGCATGCATTTTGGCTCACAGACACATGGGCTTTGGTCAGAACAAAATCCGTCTTAAACCGTCATTATCAGAATTCACTTTAGATAATGCGCTTCTTTGCATTAAAGGGATGGGAAGGAGCACTTTGGATTGGATTATCCAAAACACACCTCTGAATGATAAGACTGGCCTCTTTGCGTCATGTGCCAGCGGAAAGTTCATTTTTATGCCATTGTGATAAGGAACTGAACTTGGAAACACCCATAAACGCATTCTGCATCAGTGACAACTGATCAACCGACCCCACTGTTGTAATACGGCCCATAAAGGTCATCATATTAAGCCTCTTAGATAAGTGTCTTCAGCAGCAGAGACCCATTGCACCTCTAGTGTAAACACTATCAGTGTGCTGTGAAACACTGCAATCAGCTGGAATTGATAATGGGGGTCCATGACAGCAGTACCAAAGTCTGCTGTCTCTGACTGCCTTGTTACGCTCAATAATAAATCTTTCCCTGTATTTTTATTGGACATTTACAGCCATCTGTTGCTGAATTTCAATGTTTTTGACATTTAAAATCTCCTAATTACTAAATTTTCTTGCAAGTTGGTGAGGATTTCGGTCATGAATTTGAGAATTTTTGCAAATTTAAAACGGTGTACCTTAAATATAACAATTTTTCCTCACAAATTGAGTTTTATCTTTGGTCTAAAATCACATTCTGTCTGAGGAGTAAACAAACAAAGCTTTTCAAAGCCTCGTTTGTTCTACATACCTAGCCTGTGTGATCTTATTTTGGAAATTGAAGTCATCGTTCCTCTTCGTCCTCACACTCAGAATGTGGACTTCCACGTCGGTGTCTTATCCTCCAGCACAGACCACGGCAGATCTCCATGGAGCAACATCAGCTATTCATCCATGAGGAGCAGAACGGGAGCCGAACCACCGACACCGGCCACGTGAAGGGTATATAGGTTCGTCTGTGCTTATTTCCTCCTGTAAAGACGATGAGCAGCACCGCACCGAAGAGACTCATTCAGGAGCAAAACCGCAGCCTTCTTCCATGGAGGGACCAGCCAGAGCTAACAGGCTAACATGCTACTGTATTAAACTCCACTGGAGAATCAGACGGTTTACGGTTTCTTCGGTTAGCGCTTTGGGTCTCAATAACAGCCACATGGAGTCATCATCTGAATAAGTCATAGAGACAGTCTGAATAATCCGGCATCACTTTCATATATATGGATGTTTTCACGATGACGAAAACAGATGTTCAGGGTGTTGGTTGCTAGCGTCTTCTTCCTCAGTTTAATGTCGGGTGCAACAATTTAGGTGCATTACTGCCACCTACTATATATGGCCAAGAGAGGAAGAGGGCAAAATAAACCCTATTCTCTTCAATAGACTTGTTACTTCACGTACGTGAGAGTTCCAGCAGTTGTTCAATGGGCAATCAGCTAATCACTAGCATATACACGACTCACAAAAAGTTAGGGATGCTTGGCTTTTGGGTGAAATTTATGGAAAATGTAAAAAGTTCACGCTACAGTGATATTATAATATGAAAGTAGGGCATTTAAGTAGAAGCATGCAATGATGATTTCTTCATCTCAGTTTATTGTAACAAAAGCTAACAGTGGTGGGTATTGTTGTGTATGGAAATTGGCCTTTGGGGTTTGCCATAGCACCATCGGGGTGGAGAACAGGATGATGTCAGGCGGGCTACAACGGGGAGTATAAATAGTAATGTGCGCCAAATAAAGTTCAGTTGAATGTCCCTCAAGACGCTCTCTGCCTGCGCTCATTTAACAATATAACATTTGGCAACAAAGGAAATTATGGCACGCGTGTTGTGGAGCCACCTCCGTTCCTGCAGGACCAGGGTGCGCCGGCTATTCCTTGGGTGCGCTGGAAGAGCATGTTTGAGGTTTATGTGACAGCAGCCAAACTCGACGGGGTTTCCGACGACAGGCGAAGGTGTCTGCTGATACACCATTTGGGTGCAGAAGGACAGTGCGTGTTCTTCAGGTTGTGTGGCGATGGCTCGCTGGAGGACGCTTTGCTGAAAATTGACAATTTTTTCGGTGACAGTGCCACGGTCACCGAGAAGAGATAAAAGTTTTACAGCCGAGTGCAGCGAGCTGGTGAGTCTATTTTAGCTTTCCTTATGGAACTGCGCTGTTTAGCTAGAAAGTGTGATTTTGGGCTGCTAGCTGATGAGCTAGTTCGTGATAAGCTAGCTCATGGTACGACTAGCCAGTGGTTGGGAGACACGCTGAGGGTGACTCGACAGTCTTTGTCTCTGGAAGAGGTTGTCGATATAGTGAAGCTACAGGAGTCCTCGTCCCTACGGGGACTGGGTGCCTGTACTGACAGGGTACCGGGGGGGCTGGGCATCCACGCCACGGGTGTCGGCTAACTTGCTAACTAGGCCTCGGGGCCGCTCGAAGAAGAAGAGAAGACAGCCTGTGGTGCGCGAGGGGGCCCGTGTCAGGTTTGCAGACCGAATTGTTGAGGGCCCGCGGGAGGCGGACCGAGTGTGTGTGGCACATGGAGGAAGAGGACCCCTAAAGTGGTATGTCATGCAGCTGGACGGCGTTGAGGTGCCCCTCATGGTGGACTTGGGGGCTGGGAGGTCCATTTTGAGCCTGTCAACGTTAAAAAGACTGTTCCCATAGAATGTTATTAAGGCGGGAGTGGTAAGAATGTTTGGTTATGGCCACACCAAGATTGACATGGTCGGCACAGCAGAGTTTGACGTGTCATGCGGACCGAAGAGGGCACCCGAGTTTGTCTTCCAGGTGGCACAGCAGGGGTCGGACCTGCTTGGGATCGACCTACTGGGACAACTGGGCTTCTCTAAACGGGATCTGGAAGGTTCAGTGGTGCTGACGGCGTTTACGGACTGGCAGCTCCGTTGGTCAGTGCTGTTCATGGGCCTAGGTCGGATTGAAGCTTTTTGCCATCGCCCGTTGGTGAGTGAGTTGGTGACACCCAGGATCCAACCACTTTGACGCCTGCCCCTAGCACTACGTGACGAGGTGTCAGCGGAACTCTCGAAGCTGTTGGATGCGGGGATCATCAAGGAGGTGGATGCATCACCCTGGATTTCAAATTTGGTGGTGGTGAAGAAGAATGATGGGGGGGATCAGGCCTTGCATTGATCTACGTATGGTGAACAAGGCAATCATCCCAGATAAATACCCTCTCCCAACCATGAAGGAGCTCACGGTGACGTTCAGCGGGTCTAGGGTGTTCTCTAAGCTGGATCTTCGGCAGGGCTATCTGCAGGTGCCACTACACCCGGACAGCAGAAACTTGATGGCATTTGTGACCCACATGGGGGTCTTTAAGTATACCTGAATGCCGTTCGGGCTGAGCTCTGCTCCCAGCTGCTTCCAAAAGGTTATGGCGACAATGTTGGCGGGTCTGAAAGGAGTCATAGCCTACTTAGATGACATTGTGGTTCACGGCGCGACAAATGAGCTTCATGACGTGAGGCTGGAGAAGGTGCTGAAGCGGCTGCAGGACCACGGGGTCACACTGAACGGTGACAAATGCCTCTTTGCAGTGGAGGCGATCGAGTTTATGGGGTTCCGGCTGACAGGTGAGGGCTTACAGCCGTTGCATTCTAATGAGGAGGCGGTGCTCCGCATCCTGGACCCTTCTACACCTGCCCAAATTTCATCTTTCCTTGGCATGGTTAGCTTCTATGGCTGGTTTATCCCACACTACTTGGAGATGATCGAACCTCTGAGGGCCCTGTTAGAACAAGACACGCCGTGGGAATGGACCGCAGCATGTTCAGCAGCGGTCTCAAAACTGAAGCAGCAGCTCACTTCTCCACCGGTGCTGGCACATTTTGACCCCAGACTGGAGATGGTGGTGATCTGTGATGCGTCGGGGATTGCGTTAGGAGCGGTCATGTCCCAATTACAGGGTGGCGTGGAAAGGCCAGTGGCGTTCGCGTCTAGGTCCCTCTCGGCAGCAGAGCAGAAGTATGCTGTGGGCCAGAGGGAGGCGCTGGCCTGCATCTGGGTGTGTGAGAGGTGGCACATATACCTCTACGGGTGCCGCTTCACCCTGAGGACTGACCACCGAGCGCTCACGACGCTGCTGGAGACGTCAGGATCGGGGCATAGGCCGTTGAGGCTACATAGATGGTCATCTCATCTGAGGGCCTATGACTTCGCCACTAAGTTCACCCCAGGTAGAGAAAACTTAGTGGCAGACCTTCTCTCCTGGGCCACTGTGGAAACTTCGCATGTGGTCGACGAGGACACTGGCTCTGCTGAAGAAGATCTTGTCAATGCCCTGTGCGGATCCCTCCAGGGTGTGGTTTTCCCACGAGACCTCAAAGAAGAATCGGAACGGGACCTAGTTATGGCACAGTTGCGCATGGTGATCAGGGAAGGATGGCCAGCGAAGGTGCCGAGTGAGTTGGTCCCTTTTCACTTGTTCCGAGATGAGTTGAGTTGTTGGAATGAGGTGTGTGTGGCCAGGGGTCAGTGTGCCCTGATTCCTGCTGCCTTGAGGGTGTGGGTCCTGGACATGTTGCACGATGGTTGTCGATATGGATGTTGCACGATATGGATGTCACCAACTGCAAAACAAATCTACCTACGGGTACAAATAAAGTAACCTGAACCTGAACCTGAACGATGGCCACCTAGGGGTGGTGCGAGTGAAACCGAGAAAGAGATCAGTCTGGTGGCCTGGCATTGATGATGATATAGAGGCCATGGTTAAACACTGCGTGCCATGCTTGGAGAGTGGCAAGACGGGCAGACCTCCCCCACCACCACTCTGGCCTTTTGAGTTTCCAGGGGGACCGTGGAAACATGTTGAGCTTGGCATTTGTGGCGAATTTCATGCAGCACCGTTCAACAGTCGTTTCCTGGTAGTGGCTTATGATTTGTTCTCCAAGTGGCCGGAGGTACTGCTCACCAGCTCAGTGATGACGGAGGTGATCACGGGATTCCTGACGTCCTTATTTGCTAGGTGGGGTATCCCGGACGCCCTCATGACGGACAATGGCCCCAATTCATATCAGGGGCATTCAAAGAATTTCTGGCCAGCAAAGGGGTGGAACACGTCAAAACAGCATTCTACCACCCCCAAGCTCATGGAGGGGTTGAAAGATTTAACAAGACCCTGAAGAATGGATTGAGGGCTCATCTGGCAGATGGCTTCCTGTTCCCGGAGGCGCTCCAGAACACGTTGCTCCATTACAGGGCGTCTGTCCACGCAACAGCGGGCTGTTCTCCAGCGAGGCTTATGCTAGGGCGGGAGCTGTCGCTGCCAGTGAATTGGTTGGGGCTTCCGAGAGTGGTCTCCCGGACAAGTGATGTGATGCTGAGGAGCAGAGTCTCAGACCAACAACGCAGAATGAAAAGACAGTTCGACAGGAAGTACCGGGTGAAGGACCATGGCCTGAAGGAGAGGGATCGGGTGTGGATTAGGCACCCTGTCTGGTCGCACAAGTTCCAGCCCCTGTGGACGGGGCCGCAGGAGATTAAGAGACGGCGGGTCCCGGACACATTTGAACTGGACGATGGGTCCAGGTGGCATGCCAGCAGGCTAAGGCGTGCAGTACCTGGTCATGATTTGGACGCTATGGGGCGACTTGATGGGTCTTGGGATTGGGCGGCTATGCTGGATGTGGACTCACAGGCGGTACCAACGGTGCCTGGTGCAGAGTCCCCTAGGGTGGGACGTCCAGCTAGAGTGCGTCGAAGGCCTGCCTATTTGAAGGACTATGTGGCAAGAACTGTGATGGACAACATCAGCCGGGCGTTTTGGTAGTACATTTGTTCACTCACTGATGGACTTGTTTATACTGTATGTACATATGGAAAACATTGCTGTTACTCTATTGAATTCAATTCAATTCAATTCAACTTTATTTATATAGCGCCATTTCACAACAACAGTCATCTTATAGCACTATCAACTGTAGGGGGGACCCCCACAGTTGCAGAAAGACCCCAGCAATCAGGCGATCCCCTGTGAGCAAGCACTTGGCGACGGTGGAGAGGAAAAACTCCCTTTTAACAGGAAGAAACCTCCAGCAGAACCAGGCTCAGGGAGGGGCAGTCATCTGCTGCGACTGGCTGGGGGGTGAGGGGATAGAGAAGAAGAAAAGAACAGACATGTAGAGAGCAAACAGCACGATGGGGACTCAATCTATGGGAGAGAACAAACAAATGTTAATGACCAGCAAAAAAAAAAAATATTTCATAGAGAGTGAGGAAAGGAGTGAGGCCCAGTGCATTACTGGAGGTCCCCCGGCTGACTAAACCTATTAGCAGCATAACTAAGGGAGGGTTCAGAAACACATGATCCCTCCCTAATTGTAGGCTAGATCAAAAAGGTAGGTTTTAGCCCTATTCTTAAAAACAGAGATCGAGTCTGTCTCCCGAATCCAGATTGGCAGCTGATTCCACAGGAGAGGAGCTTGATAACTGAAGGCTCTGCCTCCCATTGTACTTTTGGAGATTCTAGGTATTACAAGTAATCCTGCATTTTGGGAGCGTAGTGCTCTGTTAGGATGATACGGTAGTATCAGATCTTTTAAATAAAAAGGAGCCTGATTGTTTAGAGCTTTGTAAGTAAGAAGAAGGATTTTAAACTTAATTCTAAACTCTATGGGAAGCCAATGAAGGGAGGCCAGAACCGGAGAGATATGATCTCTCTTTCTAGTACCTGTTAAAACTCTTGCTGCAGCATTTTGGATCAGCTGAAGACTTTTTAAAGATGTTTTAGGACAGCCTGATAATAAAGAATTACAATAATCTAATCTCGAGCTAACAAAAGCGTGGATCAGCTTCTCAGCATCACTCTGAGACAAGATGCTCCTAATCTTGGCAATATTACGCAAATGATAGAAGGCAGTCTTAGAAACAAATTTAATATGTGAATTGAAGGACAAATCCTGATCAAAAATAACTCCAAGGTTCCTCACAGAGCTATTAAGAGAAAGAGTGACTGCATCCAAACTGAAAGTTTGATTTGGAAAGGAATTTCTAAGTTTTTTTGGACCAACAAGAATGACTTCAGTCTTATCTGAATTTAATAGCAGGAAATTACAAGTCATCCAAGCTTTGATTTCCTTAAGACAGGCTTCTAACTTGGCTAATTGATTAGTATCATCTGGCTTCATTGACAGGTATAATTGTGTGTCATCTGCATAACAATGAAAATGTATACAGTGCTTTCTAATAATGTTGCCTAACGGAAGCATATATAAACTAAAAAGAGTAGGGCCTAGCACAGATCCCTGTGGAACTCCATGACTAAGCTTTGAGCTGAAAGAAAACTCATCATTTACATGAACAAACTGGAACCTATCAGATAAATAAGATCTAAACCACTGCAACGAAGTTCCATTAAGTCCAACATAGTGTTCTAATCTATCAAGTAGAATATTATGATCAATAGTATCAAAAGCTGCACTAAGATCTAAAAGGACAAGTACAGAAACTAGTCCATTATCAGATGCAATGAGGAGGTCGTTAGTGACCTTCGCTAAGGCTGTTTCAGTACTATGATGGATTCTAAAACCAGATTGAAACTCTTCAAGTAAACCATTTCCCTGCAGGTGGTCAAATAATTGCGTAGCAACAACTCTTTCTAAGATTTTTGAAATGAAAGGGAGATTAGAGATTGGTCTATAGTTAGCTAAAGCTCCTGGATCTAGCGTTGGCTTTTTGAGTAAGGGTTTAATTGCAGCCGTTTTAAAAGCCTGCGGTACATGGCCTAAAGTTAATGAAGAATTGATTATATGAAGAATAAAGCTACCAATAAGTGGGAAGACTTCTTTAAATAACCTGGTAGGAATAGGGTCTAAAAGACAAGTTGAAGGTTTGGATGAGGAAACTATTTTGTCTAACTCACAAAGGTCGATTGGAGTAAACTCATCAAGACAGACATCAATAGAAGGAGTTGTAGTAGTTACAGTATTTAAGTTAACTGTGTTGCTGTGTGCTGTATTGGTTGTGTTATGTTGTAGAAATAGGTTCTCTGTGTTATAGTTCAAACTTGTGTGTGTGTGGGGGGGGGGGGGCGATGTTGTGTATGGAAATTGGTCTTTGGGGTCTGCCGTAGCACCGTCCGGGTGGAGAACGGGATGATGTCAGGTTGGCTACGGCAGGGAGTATAAATAATAATGTGCGCCAAATAAAGTTCAGTTGAATGTTCCTCAAGACGCTCTCTGCCTGTGCTCATTTAATGATATAACAGGTATACCACAACAAAAAATGTCAGTCTCCCAATAACTTGTCATGTGCCCTTGAGCATCAATTACAGCTTGACAACAACATCTCATGCTGTTCACAAGTCGACTAATTGTCTGCTGAGACATGGCATTGCACTCTTCTTGAAGGGCGGCCCTCAGGTCATTGAGGTTGTGGGGTGCAGGGTTACGAGGCTCTACACAGCAACTCAGCCGACCCATGGGTTTTCTATGGGATTCAGGTCTGGACAAAGTGCAGGCCACTCCATTTGAGGTACGCCAGCCTCCAGCAGCTGTTCCCTAGTGATGCAACCTCTATGAGCTGGAGCAACGTCATCCATGAAGATGAAATTGGGCCTGTGTTGTTCATGCAGGGGCACAATGACTGGATTGATGTTATTCAGGTAGTATTGGCTTGTCACTGTACCATTCACAAGGTGTAGGTGTATTCACTAGACTAGTGTCTAGTCTGTATTGACTAGACACTAGTCAATACAGAACTAGACTAGACACTAGTAATGTTACACTCAACACCGCCCACTCAACACGGGTTCGAGCAATATAAAGCAGAAGTGTCATGAGCAGTGCATTGAGTGCTGTTTCAACATGCCCACAGTCACTTGACCATAGCAAGTGAGGCCTCGTTATGTCGGTCACATCACGTGACTTGAGGGCTCGCAAGAAGTTTGAAAGGGTTGGGCATTTGAATATAAGTCAGGGAGAGTATTACACAAGTTAGAATTAGGTTTAGGGTCAGTAACATTAAATAAAAACACATTACATTTACTAAATATTACACAGAGATACATGCATACACACTCATTCACACAAACACTAGAAGATAGAAGAGTTGTTTGTGTGGTTGAGTGTCTTTTTTTGAGAGTGTAAGGTGTGTTTTAGTAAGTGAGTGAGTGCATGTGTGTCAGTGTAGTAAAGGAGGGACATGGAGGACAACCTCATTTTTGGACCCACAATTTAAAACATTAGATTTTTGACAGTGAAACATGTGCACAAGAGGCCATGTCAAAACTGACTGCTGAATTCGCTGCAACCATGAGGATGGAGAGGACAGTGCCATCAACATAACTGGTAACCATTTATTATTCCATATTATTGTTGTTTTCCAAACCTCTCTAGCCACATGTATTAAAATGTTATCAACTCCATCAGTCAGCAGCAGAGGAAGAACCTGGGCCTTCAGCAGAAGACAACTTGTGGGACCTTTTGGACAGCAGAGTTGGTTTGTATTATGTCATTACTTTAAGCATCATTTTCTTATTATAAAAGATTGCCAATTACATTTGGTTTTGTTGTTGTTTAGGTGAAACACAGCACTCTCAAAGTGCAACAGCAGATGCCACAGTGGAAGTTCATTATTTGTCTGAGCACTACCTCTCCAGGGGAGAAGACCCATTCTGTTACTGGGCAACACACAAAACCATATAGCCAAACCTTTACAAGATGGCAAAATAGTATCTCCACATGCCAGCAACATCAGTGCCATGTGAGCAGGTCTTCTCCAAAGCTGGAGAGGTAGTACGCATAGTTGACAAGTCCGCTTATTATAAGCGACTTTGGGCTTGTTTTTCTCTAAAGTCACTTGTCGATGTCATCAGTCGTGGGTTTTTGGGCTTGTTTTTTAATGTGTAGTTGCTTATTTGGGCTTGCTTTGCTGTCTGTGTGACAGCTCTCCCAGCTCCCCACAAAACACGAGCGCGATAGTTTGTTTACAGGACCCATCCATACCCCCGTTTCCTGATTATCGCACCTGCCCCCACTGATCTCTATCGAAAAACTACACTGATCATGAGCCGCCAGAAGTGAAGCCACCTGGCCACCATATTAGTACTCCCAAAACACGAGTACATCCAAATCGACGGCCGCTAAACATAATGTCAGCTTGATTTCTATACTTCACTGGTTGCGCAAAATTATAAGATAAGATAAGATAAGCCTTTATTAGTCCCACAACGGGGAAATTCCAGGATTGCAACAGCACAGGGATAGCAACACTCAGAGCAACAATCAGAAGGCAAGAAAAAAAACAAGCAAGCAAGAGCAGCTAATATACATATGTACATATTACTATAAAATATATATATACACACACACACACAGACACACAGTGCAGAGCATTGTAGCTAGATGGAATAAATATGTAAATATATAAACACCCACAGTACGGAGCATTGCAGCTAGGTGGAATAAATATGCAAGTATATAAACACACACAGTGCGGAGCAATGTAGCTAGATGGAATAATATGTAGATATATAAAAACACAGTGCGGAGCATTGTAGCTAGATGGAATAAATATATAGATATATAAATATAAACACACCCAGTGCTGAGCATTGTAGCTAGATGGAATAAATATGTAAATATATAAACACACACAGTGCAGAGCATTGTTGCTAGGTGGGATGAAACAGCATAACCGTCTATTTAGTTATCCTACATGGTATGATTATGTGCCCATACATATTCTCACCCTCCATAGCGACCGGTATGTTCCTAGTTGTATGCCGGAGAGGACCATTGTGTAAGTCTATTGCATCTTTTGCATTCAAAAAAAACTATTAGTTTGTTACGTCTTTTTGCTATCTCTGCGAGCAGCCCTGCTTAGGTTGTACAGTCTGACAGCCGTTGGTAGGAAGGACCTACGAAACCTCTCGGTTGTGCACCTGGGATGATGTAGTCTGCTGCTAAATGAGCTCCTCAGTGCATCCAGTATGTCCTGCATAGGGTGGAACTCGGACTCCAGCAGAGATGACAGTTTAGCCACCGTCCTTCTCTCTCCTATCTCCTCCATTGGATCAAGGCGCTGCCCCAGGACAGAGCTAGCTTTCTTAATCAGTTTGTTCAGTCTCTTCCTATCGGCTGCAGTAATGCCACTGCCCCAGCAGACCACTCCAAAAGTGATGGCTGATGCCACCACCGTGTCATAGAATGACTTCAGCAGCGCCCCTTGTACACCAAAAGACCTGAGTCTCCTCAGCAGGAACAGCCTGCGCTGTCCCTTCTTGTAGAGTGCGTCAGTATTGTGTGACCAGTCTAGTTTATTGTTCAGATGAATACCCAGGTACTTATAGGATGTCACCATCTCGATGTCTGTTCCCTGTATATTTACTGGTGCTGTGAGGGGCTGCCCATGCCTGCGGCAGTCCACCACCAGCTCCTTAGTTTTCCTCGCGTTGATCTGGAGGCAGTTCCGATGGCACCAGTCCACAAAGTCCTGGATAAGCCCTCTGTACTCAGCTTCATCTCCGCTGGAGATGAGACCAACGATCGCAGAGTCATCACAGAACTTCTGTAGATGGCAATGTGTTGTGTTGTGTGAGAAGTCCGCAGTATAAAGAGTGAACAGGAAGGGAGCCAGCACCGTTCCCTGGGGGGGCCCCCGTGCTACTGATGATCGTGTCGGAAACACAGTCCCGGGTTCTCACAAACTGAGGCCGGTTCGTGAGGTAGTCCAGGATCCATGATGACAGGTGCTGGTCCACCCCTGCGCGCAGCAGCTTGTCCTTCAGGATCATCGGTTGGATGGTGTTGAAAGCACTGGAGAAGTCAAAGAACATGATCCTCACCATATTCCCGGGCTTCTCCAGGTGGGACAGAGAACGGTGAAGGAGGAAGATCACCGCATCCTCCACCCCAATGCCATGCTGGTAGGCGAACTGGAGTGGATCCATCGCTGGTTCCACCAGGGGGCGGAGATGAGCAAGGAGCAGTCTCTCCAGGGTCTTCATCAAGTGGGACGTCAAGGCCACCGGTCTGAAGCTGTTCAGGTCTTTGGGGTGGGAAGTTTTTGGTACAGGTACCACACAAGATGTTTTCCACAGCTGTGGTACCCTCCCCAGTTTCAGGCTCATGTTGAAGATATACGTCACAATCCCACACAGCTGGTCTGCACAGGACTTGAGGAGCTTTGCGCTGATGCCGTCCGGACCCGACGCCTTCCTCGCCTTGATCTTCCTCAGCTCCGTCCTCACCTGGGTCTTGGTCAGGGTCAGGATGGGGGGCTGTGTGTTGGGAGTGGGGGGGGTGTCGGTGGAGTGGGGAGTGGGCAGCAGGACTTGATTTCTTAGAGGCAGCAGTGGTTGTTGTGCAGACAGGGGGGAGGGCGGTTGGTCAAATCTATTGAAAAACAGATTCAGGTTGTTTGCCCACTCCCTGCCCCCCGTGGCCTGGGGGGAGGTATTCTGGAGCCCCGAGATGGTTTTGAGGTTTCTCCAGACCCCGCTGATGTCGCTCTGTTGCAGCTTGTCCTCCATCTTCTTCCTGAAGCTGTCCTTGCCTTCTCTGATCTTTCTCCTCAGCTCCCTCTGTACAGACTTCAGCATCTCCCTGTTCCCCGACCTGAAGATCCTCTTCTTCTCTCTCAGAAGTGTTTTTATCTCAGGGTTGATCCAGGGTTTGTTGTTTGAGTGACGCCGTATGGTCTTGGTGGGAACGGATTTGTCCACACAGAAGCTGAGGTAGCCCGTGAAGGTGTGAATGAGGCCATCGATGTCCTCACCATGTGGATCGCAGAGCTGCTTCCAGGCAGTGGCTTCAAAACAGTCCTTTAGAGTGTCCATTGTCTCCTCAGACCATAACTCCACAGTGTGCATGGCCGGAGGTTGTCTGTGCACTAGGGGTTTGTACACCGGTCGGAGATGAACCAAGTTGTGATCCGATCTCCCAAGTGGGGGGAGTTGTGATGAGGTGTACGCCTCCTTAGTGTTTGCGTAGAACAAATCCAGTGTTTTATTGTCTCTAGTGTGGCATGTGACATACTGGGTGAAAGTGGGCAGAATGGGAGACAGTGAAACATGGTTGAAATCGCCTGAGATGAGGAGAAGAGCATCTGGGTGTTCTGTCTGCAGCCTGCTGGTTACTGAATGGATGACGTCACGCGCTGTCCCAGCGTTCGCCGTCGGATTTGCATAAACAACAATGCAGATCACGTGTGAGTGTTCTCTCGGGAGATATGTAGGCCTCATGCTAACAGCTAGCAACTCAATGTCTTTGCTGCAGTGTCGTTGTTTAACATAATATGTCCCGGTCTGCACCAGTTGTTGTTAACATACATTATCACTCCACCGCCCCTAGTTTTGCCACTCTCTGGTGTTCGGTCAGCTCGTATCATGTGAAAACCCTCCAGCTCAATGTTAGCATCTGCTGCTAGTTCAGTTAGCCACGTCTCAGTAAACAAAAGGAGAGAGCACTCCCGGTAAGTGCTATCATAACGGGAGATAGCCGCTAGCTCATCTAACTTTCCCAGTATCGACCGTACATTTCCCATGACAACAGATGGAAGGGAGGGTCTGTACCTTATATTTTTTGTCCTCCGCCTTACTCCAGCCCGGCAGCCGCGGCGTTTTCGCCTCAGTTCTCTCGGTATGTCGAGTTTTTCCAGTGGGACCGGGTGGCGGTTAAATGCTAGCAGCTCTTCCCTGTTGTATCGTATCCTGCTATAAACAGTGGCTCCGTCCACCGGCTCAGGAGACATTTGGGACAATCTGTGTGTCCGTGATATAAGTGGGGTGAAAAAAAAAAAAAAAAAAAAAGTGATCAAAAGAGAGAGGAAGGGAAAAAAAAAACTCGGAATCGAGCCGCTGTTGCAAAAGGCAGCCTACTGGTGTGGCGCCGAGAGGATATAAAAAGCTGTGTCTCCATACCTAGAAGTTCAAAATCTGTTCATTTTTGGGGAGGTTATTGAGGTAAAAGGGGCGGGCCACGGGCTTCACTTCTGGCGGCCAGTGATCCATCCTGTTTTTCTGTCCACCTTATTCCTGGGGGTGCCGCTGTAGGAACGATTATGGATGGAGCTTCCTGTTTCGGCTGAAGTAGTGTTCAATCAGTCAGCAAGAGTGGAGTAGCAGGGGCATTTAAAATAGCATTTTTAAAAGTTTTTCAAATTCATTTTAATGTATAGTCCACATATGTGTTTTGCACTCAAGTGGCAGCTAATTTCAGCTCTTCTAGTTTTTGTATTTTTTGAATGTTTTGGCGTAGTTCTGGTACTTGTTGCTGGTGTTTGTAGTTGTGCCATAGACTATAATTGGAGTCTTCTCACCAGCAATGCGTAGATCATGCACTGAAAACAAAAAAGGACTGTTGGTGTGACCGGTAGGACAGACACAACAGCACCAGGTCATCATCATAGCAGTCTGTCGGGAGCGACAGTGACTGTTTCATTTAGGTCTGATCAGATTCCTCCACACAGCTCTGTCCGTCGCCTTCCGATGCCAAGAACTCCTGACCATGTTAACCCAGGCGACGTCCGAGCCGGTATGAGTTGCTTTCTGACTGACCGTTTCATGAAGCTGCTTGCAAAATCCGGAGTGGTGGCTCCGTTGGTATAGCATCCGCCCCACACCCGGGAGGCAGGGGTTCAAATCCCGGCCGCGTCATGCCGAAGACCATATAAAAGCGGAACTTCCTGCCGTCCAGCTTGGTGCTCAGCAATAATGGAATGGAGGAGGGAAATCTGCAGCGGCGCCTTGCATGGCAGCGACCCCTCTGATTCTATATATGGGTGTGTGTGTGACTAACACTGTAGATAAGAGAAACACAATTTCATTCTACTGTACATGATTGGCTGTATGGATTGAATGACAATAAAGGGTGGTTTAAGCTTTAAAATATTTGAGTACCGCTAGCTTTTGCTGGACTAGCGGCAAATTCTTGGCAGATAGAGGTATAATCAGTGGCAAGGACAGGCCAAGACAAACTGACTCCAGTATCTGTTGCAGTGACTGACCAGATGATAGGTTTGTTTATCTCTGCTCTTTGTGTAGTGCATGTCACGATGCACCGACTGGCAAAAGTCCACCACAGACCTTGCGACAGATGTAGCACCAGGTATGTTAATGAAAGAAAAACCCACAGTGGTCACAGAAATAACTTGAATCTGACAAAAGTGGTAATAAATAAAAATTCTATGAAAATCCCCTCATGGATCGTCACCTTATCTTGGTGGGGGGGTTTGTGTGCCCCAGTGATCCCAGGAGCTATGTTGTCCGGGGCAATTTGCCTCTGATAGGGTCTCCCAAGACAAACTGGTCCTGGGTGAAGGGCCAGACTAAGAACGATCCAACAGACTCTCATGATAAATTGTATATCAAGGATTCAGTGTACCCCGCCCGGTATGGGGTTACCGGGGCCCCACCCTGGAGCCAGGCCTGGGGGAGGGGCTCGAAGGCTAGCGTCTGGTGGCCGGGTTTCCACCCATGGGACCCGGCCGGGCTCAGCCCGAAGGAGTTACATGGGTCCGCCCTCCAGTGGGCTCACCACCTGCAGGAGGGATCATGGGGGTCCGGTGCTATGTGGATTAGGTGGCGGTCAAAGGCGGAGACCTTGGCGGACTGATCCCAAGCTTTCTAAACTGGCTTTTGGTACGTGGAATGTCACCTCTCTGGTGGGGAAGGAGCCTGAGCTGGTGTATGAGGTTGAGAGATACCGGTTAGATATAGTCGGCCTCACCTCAACACACAGCTCCGGTTCCGGAACCAGTCTTCTGGAGAGGGGCTGGAGCTTTGCCTTTTCTGGAGTTGCCCCGGGCGAGAGGCGACGAGCAGGGGTGGGTATTCTTGTATCGCCCCACCTTGCTGCCTCTATATTGGAGTTTTCCCCGGTGGACTAAAGGGTTGCTTCCCTACGCCTTCGGGTTGGGAAACGGGTCCTGACCATCATTTGTGCCTATGCACCAAATGATGTTTCAGAGTACCCACCCTTTTTGGAGTCTGTGACTGGGGTGCTGGAGGGTGCTCCTCTTGGAGACTCCATTGTCCTACTGGGGGACTTCAATGCGCACGTGGGCAACGACAGTGAAACCTGGAGGGGGGTGATTGGGAGGAACGGCCTGCCTGATCTGAACCCGAGTGGTGTTTAGTTATTGGACTTCTGTGCTAACCACAGTCTGTCCATAACAAACACCATGTTCAAGCATAAGGGTGTCCATATGTGCACTTGGCACCAGGACACCCTAGGTCGCAGGTCGATGATCGATTTTGTTATCATATCATCAGACCTGCGACCGTATGTCTTGGACACCCGAGTAAAGAGAGGTGCAGAGCTGTCAACTGATCACCACCTGGTGGTGAGTTGGATCCGATGGCAGGGGAGGAAGCCATTCAGACCTGGTAGACCCAAACGTATAGTGAGGGTGTGCTGGGAGCGTCTGGCTGAGGACCCTGTCCGGGAGGTCTTCAACTCCCACCTCCGAAAGAATTTCAACCACATTCCGAGGGAGTCTGGAGACATGGAGTCTGAATGGGCCATGTTCTCCACCTCTGTTGTTGAAGCGGCGGCCCAGAGCTGCGGCCGCAAGGTGGTCGGTGCATCTCGTGGTGGCAACCCCCGAACCAAGTGGTGGACACCAGTGGTGAGGGAGGCCATTAAGCTGAAGAAGGAGTCCTATCAAGCTTGGTTGTCTTGTGGGACTCCTGAAGCAGCTGAGGTGTACCGGCAGGCCAAGCGGAGTGCAGCTCAGGTGGTTGCTGAAGCAAAAACCCGGGTATGGGAGGAGTTCGGTGAGGCCATGGAACAAGACTTTCGGTCGGCCTCAAAGAGATTCTGGCAAACTGTCCGGCGGCTCAGGAGGGGAAAGCAGCTCCCCGTCCACACTGTGTATGGTGCGGCTGGGACACTGTTGACTTCGACTGGGGATATCGTCGGGCGGTGGAAGGAATACTTCGAGGATCTCCTCAATCCCACTGATACGCCTTCCACAGAGGAAGCAAGGTTTGGGGACGAGGGGGATGACTCGCCTATCACAGGGGCTGAGGTCGCCAAGGTGGTTAAAAATCTCCTTGGTGGCCGGGCCCCAGGGGTGGACGAGATTCGCCCTGAGTACCTCAAGGCCCTGGATGTTGTTGGGTTGTCATGGTTGACACGCCTCTGCAACATTGCATGGAGGTTGGGGGCAGTGCCTTTGGCATGGCAAACCGGGGTGGTGGTTCCTCTCTTCAAAAAAGGGGACCGGAGGGTGTGCTCCAACTTTAGAGGGATCACACTCCTCAGCCTCCCTGGGAAGGTCTATGCCAAGGTAGTGGAGAGGAGAGTCCGGCTGTTGGTCGAACCTCGGATTCAGGAGGAGCAATGTGGTTTTCGTCCTGGCCGTGGCACATCGGACCAGCTCTTTACCCTCTCGAGAATTCTTGAGGGTTCGTGGGAGTTTGCCCAAACAGTTTACATGTGTTTTGTGGACTTGGAGAAGGCATTTGACCGCGTCCCTCGTGGATTTTTGTGGGGGGTGCTTCGGGAGTATGGGGTATCAGGCTTGTTGTTACGAGCTATTCGGTCTCTGTACGACTGTTGTGAGAGTTTGGTTCGTATTGCCAACACTCGGTCGGAGTCATTCCCAGTGAGAGTTGGACTCCGCCAGGGCTGCCCTTTGTCACCGATCCTGTTCACAATTTTTATGGACAGGATTTCTAGGCGCAGCCAAGGAATGGAGGGTGTCATGCTTGGTGACCACAGGATCTCATCTCTGTTGTTTGCAGATGATGTTGTCCTGTTGGCTTCATCCAGCAATGACCTACAGCTCTTGCTGGGACGGTTTGCCGCTGAGTGTGAAGTGGCTGGGATAAGAATCAGCACCTCCAAGTCCGAGTCCATGGTCCTCAGCCGGAAAAAGGTGGATTGTCCTCTCCGGGTTGGGGACAGGCTCCTGCCCCAAGTGGAGGAGTTTAAGTATCTTGGGGTCTTGTTCACGAGTGAGGGGAAAATGGAGCGAGAGATCGACAGACGGATTGGAGCAGCATCTGCAGTGATGCGGACGTTGTACCGGTCTGTTGTGGTGAAGAGGGAGCTTAGTTCTAAGGCAAAGCTGTCGATTTACCAGTCAATCTACGTTCCTACTCTCATCTATGGTCACGAGCTTTGGGTAATGACCGAAAGAACAAGATCGCGGATACAAGCGGCTGAAATGAGCTTTCTCCGTAGGATTGCTGGACTCACCCTCAGAGATAGGGTGAGGAGCTCAGTCATCCGGGAGAGGCTCAGAGAGTAGAACCGCTGCTCCTCCACATTGAAAGGAGTCAGTTGAGGTGGTATGGGCATCTGATTAGGATGCCTCCTGGACGCCTCCCACTTGACGTGTTTCAGGCACGTCCCACTGGGAGGAGACCCCGGGGCAGACCCAGGACTCGGTGGAGAGACTATGTCTCCCAGCTGGTCTGGGAACGTCTTGGTATCCCCTCTGAAGAGCTGGAGCAGGTGGCTGGGGAGAGGGAAGTCTGGGCTTCTCTGCTTGAACTGCTGCCTCCGCGACCCGGACCTCCGGAAAAGCGGTAGAAGATGGATGGATGGATGGATGAAAACTAACCAATGAAAATCAGACAATGCTTTTGAATTGTGATTCAACAGAATTATTTTAAAAAACAAACTCATGAAACAGGCCTGGACAAAAATGATGGTACCCTTAACTTAATATTTTGTTGCACAACCTTTTGAGGCAATCACTGCAATCAAACAATTTCTGTAACTGTCAATGAGACTTCTGCACCTCTCAGCAGGTATTTTGGCCCACTCCTCATGAGCAAACTGCTCCAGTTGTCTCAGGTTTGAAGGGTGCCTTCTCCAGACGGCATGTTTCAGCTCCTTCCACAGATGTTCAATAGGATTTAGATCAGGGCTGTCACAACTCACTCTCGCCTGTCTCCCGTCTCAGCTGTGCGTGCACCTGCGCCTCATCAAGCTCGGGCTATAAAGCCCGCTTCACCCTGAACCTCGGTCTGGAGCCGTCTGCTCATCCATGCTGTTCTCTCCAGAGCTCGCCTATTCATCTACGGCCTGCACTCTTCTGATACCAACCACCCTGGCACGTAACATAATACCACTGACCTTCTCTCCAGTCTCTCCCCTGTGCATAGGTGGATCCTCTGGCGGCGGACATCGCTCCCTCGTCCCAGCCATCACTCTCCTCGCCACGCCGAGCGCATAGCTGGACGCTGTCTTCCAAGCAGAGGGCCTGCAACGTCATCCAACGCCAGCCACCTCTCCCACCTGCAAGTAAGCACCAGCATTATGATTCACTCTCCCGTGTGTTGCCCGCTGCTAACCTCTGTGTGTGCTTGCCCTTAGGATTGCCTGGCTGTACGGCGCTCCTCTCTGCCCTCGGCGCACCCCGTTCTCCAGCACTACATCACACCTCGCCCTCACGCACTCATACACTATTATTGTTCAATAAAATCACTGAAAACTTGCTCGAGCCTTGTGTGTGCGTGTTCCCCGGGTCCGGACTTATGTCAAGGGCTCATAGAAGGCCACTTTAGAATAGTCCAATGTTTCACTCTTAGCCATTCTTGGGTGTTTTTAGCTGTGTGTTTTGGGTCATTATCCTGTTGCAAGACCCATGACCTGCGACTGAGACCAAGCTGTCTAACACTGGGCAGCACATTTCTCTCTAGAATACCTTGATAGTCTTAAGATTTCATTGTACCCTGCACAGATTCAAGACACCCTGTGCCAGATGCAGCAAAGCAACCCCAGAACATTACAGAACCTCCTCCATGTTTCACAGTAGGGACATTGTTCTTTTCTTGGTATGCTTCATTTTTGCGTCTGTGAACATACAGTAGCGCTGATGTGCCTTGTCAAAAAGTTCCAGTTTTGTCTCATCTGTCCATAGGACATTCTCCCAGAAGCTTTGTGGCTTGTCAACATGCAGTTTGGCAAATTCCAAAATGGCTTTTTTATGATTTGTTTTCAACAGTGGTGTCCTCCTTGGTCATCTCCCATGAAGTCCACTTTGGCTCAAACAACGACGGATGGTGCGATCTGACACTGATGTACCTTGACCTTGGAGTTCACCATGAATGTGTTTAGAGGTTGTTCTGGGCTCTTTTGTTACCATTCATATTATCCGTCTCCTCCTGCGGCCACGTCCAGGGAGGTTGGCTACAGTCTGGTGGATCTTAAATTTCTGAATAATATGTGCAACTGTAGTCACAGGAACATCAAGCTGCTTGGAGATGGTCTTATAGCCTTTACCTTTAACATGCTTGTCTATAATTGTCTTTCTAATCTATTGAGACAACTGTCTCCTTTGCTTCCTCTGGTCCATGTTTAATGTGGTACACACCATGTCAACAAACAGCACAGTGACTACTTGTCACCCTTTAAATAGGCCGACTGACTGATTACAAGTTTGTAGACACCTGTGATGTTAATTAGAGGACACATCTTGGTTGAATATGTCCCTATGGTCACATTACTTTCAATCTTTTCTAGGGGTACCATCATTTTTGTCCAGGCCTGTTTCATGAGTTTGTTTTTTAAAATAATTATGTTGAACCACAATTTAAAAGCACTTTCTGATTTTCATTGGTTAATTTTCATAGAATTTTTATTTATTACCACTTTTGTCAGATTCAAGTTATTTCTGTGACCATTGTGGGTTTTTCTTTCATTAACAGAGGGGTACCAACAATTTTGTCCACGTCTGTATCTGAATGTCACAGATCTGACATTTGTGTTATATGTCACCAGAGTGAAGGCTACATGAAGTGAAATAATAAATAAAAAATAGTAACAATTTGCTTCCTAAGGCTTAACGATTTAAGAAAGATATCAAACAGTTTTTATTTTTTTGGGGGGGGGGGGTTGCATTCGTTGCACTACCTTGGAATGGTATGGACTTCAGCATGCTTCACCATGCATTAATTTTTAAATTATCACAAAATATAGGTCAATAAAATTCGGAACAACTGTCAGAAAAGCTCTGTACATGTTAAGTTAAATAGCAAGCATTTATGGCATGACAGCAGCATGAGCATTTTAATTTGGGGGTAAAACAAACAGCTGCAGTTGTCTGAATTTACCCCGATATTAAAACATCCAAGCACGGTGTTGTGGTTCTTTGTGGCTCTGACTAGATTCTACAGCTGCTCTGAGGTAAATTTGATTATGTCCAACATATTTTTAAAAAATGCAGCTGACTTTATTGCGGTGAAGACATTGATATATCTCAGAGCTTTTATTTGTTTACAGCGCTGGCATCTTAGCAGCGGTGCTAACAAACGGAGCTACTGTCTGCCAGGCCACTTTTTAAGGTCATCTTCCGATCCCTAGATAGTCGTGGGAAGTGGTATGATTATATTACTGTTTTTGAGGTGCAAAAGGCCGTGTTCCCGCATTTTTGCATTAACAAGGAAAAGTGCTCCATTTCAGTGACAATCATACGTTCTAAACTAGTACCGGAAGTTGCAGCCATAATTCACGCAAGGCATCATGGGGCCTAGGAATAAGGTAGATGGAGATCAGTTTGTTTGTTTTTTATACAGATCAGTGCATATGGGACCCGAAAATGAAAAAAAATTCTCAATTGAAATTAATGGCAAGAGCAAAATTATCTATTGACCCCAATCAAATTTTGCCATGAGTTACACATATGATGTTTGTCAGTTTAAAAGATAATTTTCCACGTAGTTAAAGTTGTTGGCTGTCATATAACAGAGTAATATTTAGTTTTTGTTTGAATTTTTTTTGTTGTTTTGAATTTTTTTTTTTTTATTACTTATTTTGTACCCGTAGGTAGATTTGTTTTGCAGTCTGGTGACAAGACACTAGCTGCCGGTCGCTGCGTGCGCAAGCGCCCCCGTATCCCTAACCTGCATGTTTTTGGTATGTGGGAGGAAACCGGAGAGATCCCGGAGTAAACCCACGCAACACGGGGAGAACATGCAAACTCCACACAGATCACTGTTGGTCGGGGGCAGGGATCGAACCCACAATCTCACGATCCCCGCGATCCCCTGGCCGAGGGTAAACTGTGCTGCCACAGTGCTAACCACTGCGTCACCGTGCAGCCCACTGCATTGCAATGACTAGCGCACAACTCCCATCATCCCACATCACTAAACTGTAATCGTGTTTAGTGTTATTACTTATGCAGAATGCATGTCTTTTCTTTTGATCAGTTTAAAAATTTAATTTATTCAAGGTTTTTATGCTGACTGTGTTTACAATAAATTTGCTGTTGCTTATGTAGAATGCATATGTATTTTTCTTTTTTCCATGAAAAGTCACACTTATTTACCACGAGTTGTAAAATGAATAGAAAATATAGTCAAGACATTGACAAGGTTAGAAATAATGATTTGTATTTGAAATAATAATTTTTTCCTTCAAACTTTGCTTTCGTCAAAGAATCCTCCATTTGCAGCAATTACAGCATTGCAGACCTAACATGATTGCACAAGGGTTTTCTAATCATCCATTAGCCTTCTGACGCAATGAGCAAACACACTGTACCATTAGAACACTGGAGTGATAGTTGCTGGAAATGGGCCTCTATACACCTATGTAGATATTGCACCAAAAACCAGACATTTGCAGCTAGAATAGTCATTTTGTAGAAGAGCTGGAAATGATGAGGCGGTTTTGTATTAAAAACAGAGTCTTTAATGAACAACTCTTCTATCTTGTCTCATCTGGTGCAGAGCTTGGCAGAAGGCAAAAGAGGAAGATTTCTGCCCAGCTCGCTGGTTAAATACAGGCACACATCAAAGACATGCAAAACACAAGTCAACATCCCCCGTATCTTAATCCCCCCATTGTCCTGTTAACTCCTCCCTTCGTCTTGGGAGGTGATGGGAAAACCTCTCCTCGCCTTAGGGGGTGAAGGTGTCAAGTCTGTCGCCGCGTCCTGTGACGTCATTGATCTTCACACGGCGGTGAGATTCCTTTGTCCTTTCGGAGGTGTGAAGTTCCTTTGCATATGTTGTCCCAAACATTTCCACATGCTCTAACATATGCAGGTATGGAATATATGAGTAATATATGCCACAATTTACCACATTAGCAATGTATAGAGTGTATTTCTGATTAAAGTTATCTTCATTGAAAAAAAGTGCTTTTCTTTCAAAAATAGGGAAATTTCTAAGTGACCCCAAACTTTTGAACGGTAGTGTATATATGTTGTCCTGTATTTTTTTTTCCAAGTGTTCTGACGATTTTTTTGGCAGAGTTACATGTACAAAAAGAAAATTGAAAAAATATTGAAAATGGCCCTATCTCGCAATGTTAAAAAAAAAAAAAAAAAAAGAATCATTTAAAAAATTCCTGGATCCAGACGGTGATCCGGATGACCACCAAAATCTAATCATCTGTAGGATACCCCATTTCTGACAATCTCTGAAAATTTCATGAAAATCCGTCCATAACTTTTTGAGTTATCTTGCTAACAAACAAACAAAGACAAACCAACACCGATGAAAACATAACGTCCTTGGCGGAGGTAAATATATGTTATCAAGCAGCCTCTCTTTTACACAATGCAGTAGGTTGCCTGTTGGGCTTTTTTGGGCTTGTTTCCATAGAGCTGATTGCTTGTTTGTCTCGTGAAACCTGGCAACACTGGTAGGAAACCACAAGAAGAGCAGACTGAAACCACACATGGTTGAAATGCTTCTTTTTTTCAAAAAAAATTTTTTAAACACCCCCAATTTAATAGCACTCCCCAGCTGCAGAAGCACCAGCAAGTTCCCTGATGTTCCACAACATAGATTTTCCCATCTCTCTCTTCATACTATATATCACTCAGCGGTTTCGTTCGCTGAAAATTGTCTTTCAACAGAATTTTTCCAGCAATGACTAAAAATTCTGAAAGCTGTCTATCATTTGACAGATTACATAGAAGTTGATCTAATTAAAGTCAATTAAAATGATAGATAACAGATTGACAGAATTTTTACAAGCCTGTCTGAGAAAATTAAAGTGTAGCGCAACCTCTGAAAGTCTCAATACTCTATTGAGACTTTTCCAGGTCTTCCACTCAGATGCAGTTCTGACACTCAGTCAGCAGCTGGCACTCTTTATTAAATGTTTCATAACACTGTGTCAGTCATGAAGCAATTGTCTCAAAGTTGTTCATTGTTTCATAAGGCCTCAGTTTCACCATCACTACTAGACACACCTGCCCAGACTGTAACACCTGTACCACCACCACCACCACCACCAAAGGCTCATCTGGTGACAGCAGTGGCTGATGTATAACGCTCTCTTTAACATCTCCAATATCATTGGCGGCCATCATTTCTGCTCAGCGTGAATCGACTTTCATCAGAGAACAGCACTGAGGCCCACTGGTCTCTTGTCCAGCGTAAATGCTCCCTGACCCATGCAACACAACAACACCTGTGCCTGGTGTGGTCAGGTACCCTTGCAGGTCATCTAGCACGCAGACTATGCTGATAAACAGTTTTAAATGGTCTGATGTGACACTTGGGTGCCTCTCACCTCCCTTAAATGTGCCCGGAGTTGAATGGCATTCATCATCCTGTTTCGAAGAGCACTGGTCACAATGAAGCGGTCATCAGCAAGGGATGTGGCCAAAGGACGTCCACTTCTGTGCCTTTCTGTGACTCTTCCAGTCTCTCTGTAGTGCTCTTGCAACCTGCTGATGACATTCTGTGACACTCTAAGCTCAGTGGCCACTTCCCTCTGAGACTATCCTGTTTGAAGCCTCACAATGACAAGGTACTGTTGATCAATTGTTAGGCATCGTCTTGGTCTCATGATGTCAAAATGTGAACAGCATGATGAAGAGGACTGCTTAAATACCAATTCTAATTGAACCAGAAAATGTATTGGTCAATTCATGGATTAAGCACCTTGTTAGAGGACAGCAAGTTATGCAAAAAATACTGAAACACTGAACAGTTGGTCATGTGCATTCAAAAGGTTAGAGAAGGTCAAATTAAGGTCACCTGTAAAAGTTATAGTGCATTTTAGGTGTATCCTGAAATTTCACCCGAAAGCCAAATATCCCTAACTTTTTGTGAGTCGGCGGCGGCCTCCATCGGTCTATGATGACCATGGAAGAGAATCCTAAACGTCTGCTCTGCTGGAACAGCACCGCCTGTGGCTGAACAGACCGATGCGCGATCCGGTGTTCTACCTTCCAGCGTTGCGCGTTGGTAGGATTCAAGCCTGGGCAGGAAGATATGGAGGACAAGATGTTGCCCATGCAGCATGTCCCCCCTCTCCACGTCACTGATGAATCCAAAGGAACAGCAGGGCTGCTACAGTTTGGCACCAGCGCCGTCGCAGGAGCTGCCAGAACGATGTTGAGCACGACAGAGAACTGCCTTAGGGGCTCCGACTCCGGATTTTTCCTCAGGATTGACTCCCAAAGCCTTTCCCGTGACCGGGTGTGCCGCAAGGCAGCGGAGGTTTGAAATCAGGGTTTACCTTCCCCTAGATGGGCTACCTTCCCAGGATGACGAGCCACCATCTACCCGAAGCATCTGGTTTTAAGGCGCCAGAGATCCGCCCTCGCCCCTTCTCCTATTAGTAAAAGCAGTTCCGCCGGGCTTAGAGACTAAACCACACGGGCAGGCTAGGAGTTGGACTTAGTTGTCAGAGGCTTTTCGAGACACACGCCGTAAGGAGCATTTTATGAGCACTGGAAGCTTAACCCCAGTGCCGCTCCTGGCTATGACAACCTTGGAACCAAGGTGAGTACTGTGTGTGTATATACTGTATATATATATATATATATATATATATATATGTATATATATATATATATATATATATATACACATAGGTTAATTGGCATCAAACTGGGGATTCTAAATTGTCCTTAGGTATGACTGTGAGAGTGAATGGTTGTCTGTTTCTCTGTGTTGGCCCTGCGATGGACTGGCGATCTGTTCAGGGTGTACCCTGCCTCTCGCCCAAAGATGCTGGGATAAGCTCCAGCCCCGCGACCCAAAAAGGATTAAGCGGTAGAAGATGAATGAATGAATGAATATATATATGGCTGTGTTGTGAGACATGTATATGTTGGACACTGCATATGTGATTTAACCACGATGAAGGAGAGCCAGCCCCCTGCGGTGCGGAGCCACAGAGCCTGGACCCCCTGCGGAGGACAGGGGACAGAAGACTTCCTGACCACTGAGGCTCGGGAAGAGAGAAGGGGGAGTTATGTAAATAAAAGGCTAATGAATGTGAATAAAGAGACTTTGATATAGATGTGTGATTTCCCCCGCGAGGGAAATGGTTTGATGTGAGAAGGTTTAAATGAGAGAACTTTGGTGTGTTCACTCTCTTTGTTCGCTGCTCAAGAATAAGAGCAGACAGTGGAATGATTTCTTGAATAAACTGAAATGAAAGACAATTCGGTTTCGTTATTCAAGTCTCCCCACATTGGTGACTGACGACGTTGAGAATGAACGAAGAAATTCTCAGGGTCCCGGACTCACAGCGCTCAGAGCTGGCGAGCGCAGTGGCCGTTAAGCTGCCTGATTTCTGGCAGGATAACCCACGGTCGTGGTTTCTGCAAGCAGAGTCGCAGTTCGCGCTCGCGGGAGTAACGGTGGATGACACTAAGTTCCACCATGTCATCGCTAAACTGGACAACAGCACAGCTCGGTGCGTGCAAAGCTTGGTGGAGCAGCCACCCGCGACCGACAGGTACAGCAAGCTGAAATCCACCCTCATCAAGTTTTTCACCCCCTCGGCTGAAGTGAGGGCGAGGAGGATCCTGTCTTTGCTAGACCAAGGTGGACACAGGCCGAGCGCCCTGATGGAGGAGATGATACAGCTGAGAGGGTTGGACAACGATGATTTCATTTTTCAGTTCATCTTCCTCTCCAACCTCCCGGCGCATGCGAGAAGCACGCTGGCCGGCAAAAAGTGTCACACCCTGGAGGAGTTCCGGGAGCTGGCCCAGGAGGCAGACGGGATCCTGGACGCCTGCGGCGGGCAAGCAACCACAGCAGCGACCCGAGACAGCGGGGAGCCAGAGGCGGCAGAACCAGACTGGCCGACGATGGCGGCAACACGGCCGCGACGAGGGGGAGCCAATAGCCCGGCGACAGAGGCGCGGGCACGACACAGCGGAGGAGAAGATCTCTGCTTTTACCATCGGAGGTTCGCAGAGAAGGCACGCAGGTGTGTGCCGCCCTGCATCTTCAGGAGTTCGGGAAACGGCAAGACCGGGGGTCGCTAGCAGCTTCGACCCTCGGAGAACGCAACAAGCTGCTCTACATCACGGATGCGCGCTCCGGACGAGTGTTCCTCATTGACACCGGAGCACAAGTGAGCTTCATCACCCCAACATACGCGGACCGGGTAGCTGGACCCCACGGTGACGGAGCTACAGCGGCAAATGGCTCGAACATCAACACCTACGGGAGAAGGACCTTGCCTTTATGCTTACATGGCCGCACATATGAATGGACTTTTGTAGTAGCGGCGGTGAGTTTCAACATGTTGGGCGCGGATTTTTTGTGTTCACACAATCTGTTAGTTGATCTTGCTAATAGACGGCTGGTAAATGCACTCTCTTTTTACTCTCTCCCCTGTTCAGCTCGAGTGTCCCCGCCACCAGTACAGACCCACGTCGCTACAGCAGGTGGTAAGTTTCACACACTCCTCACCCAATTTCCAGCGCTCACTGTGCCCACTTTTTCAGCGACGGTCGCGAAGCACGGGGTGAAACACTTCATCCCCACTTCTGGTCCTCCCGTGTTTGCAAAAGCTCGGCGCTTGGATGCAGTTAAGCTCGCCATTGCGCGCGAGGAGTTCGCCAGCCTGGAGAGGCTGGGCATCGTTCGTAGGTCGAAGAGCCCGTGGGCTTCGCCGCTGCACATGGTACCGAAAGCCGATGGCTCCTGGAGACCGTGCGGGGATTACCGCAGGCTAAACAACGCTACGGCACACGATCGTTATCCCATCCCGCACATTCAGGATTTTTCGGTGCACCTGGCGGGGGCGCGCATTTTTTCAAAGATTGATCTAGTTCGCGGCTATCACCAAGTCCCGGTCCAACCGGAGGACATTCCTAAAACAGCGGTAATAACCCCGTTCGGACTTTTCGAATTTTTACGCATGCCGTTTGGTCTCAAAGGGGCGGCGCAAACATTTCAGTGGATGATGGATGCCGTGTTACGCGATCTCCCTTTCGTGTTTGTGTACCTCGACGACATTTTGGTCGCGAGTACTTCAGAGGACGAACACGAAATGCACCTCACAGCAGTTTTTAGGAGGCTGGGAGAGCACGGCTTAATAGTTAACCCAGCCAAGTGCCAGTTCGGCGTTGAGCGGATTGATTTTTTGGGTCACCGCGTCTCCCCGGAGGGAGCGGTTCCGTTACCAGAGAAAGTACGCGCGGTAGCGGATTTTCCCCGTCCACAAACGGTCAAATCACTACAGGAATTCTTGGGGATGGTGAATTTTTATAACCGGTTCCTGCCCCACGCAGCTCAAATCATGCAACCGTTATATGCCGCGCTCAAAAAACAAAAGCCGACCCAGGCGGTCGAATGGTCCCCGGAGCGGGAGCGCGCGTTCACAGAGGTTAAAAAAGCCTTGGCTGACGCTGCGCTCCTGGCCCACCCAGACCCTGCAGCACGTATCGCGCTGACGACAGACGCTTCAGATTTAGCCATAGGGGCCGTTATTGAGCAACAGGTAGCCGGAGTTTGGCAGCCTTTGGCTTTCTTTAGCAAATCTTTAAGCGCGGCTGAGCGAAAATACAGCGCGTTTGACAGAGAACTGTTGGCGCTGCATTTGGCTATTCGTCATTTCCAGTTCTGGCTGGAAGGACGGTGCTTCACCGCTTATGTGGACCACAAGCCGCTCACATACGCCATGGCCAAAATTTCAGATCCGTGGTCCGGCAGGCAGCAGAGGCAGCTGGCCGCAATCTCGGAATTTACCACTGACATTAGGCACGTCGCGGGCAAATTCAATGTAGTAGCGGATTGTCTCTCACGCGCGTTCACGACCCCGACACGCGCAGAGGCAGAACGGGCCACCGTGACCGCGCCGCAGGAGAGCGGCACGGTGGCGCGCGCAGCCCCGGTGCACGTGGGTATAGATTACGCAGCCATGGCAGCGGACCAGGGGGCGGACGCAGACGTGCGCGCGCTCCAGTCTGGACCAACAGGGTTGAGGCTGGAGAGCAAGTGTTTACAAACCGGTATGCCCCCCCTGATCTGCGACATGTCGACGGGGCGCCCGCGTCCGGTGGTTCCGGCCACGTGGCGCCGCCGTGTTTTTGACTCGGTCCACTCACTGGCGCACCCGGGGGTGCGCGCGTCGGTGAAACTAGTGGCGGAAAAGTTTGTTTGGCCGTGCCTGCGCAAGCACGTGAAGGAATGGGCAAAAACCTGCATTTCCTGTCAACGGGCCAAAATTCACAGGCACACAAGAGCCCCGTTAGAACCGTTCCGCATTCCGGCCAGAAGGTTCGACCATGTGCACGTCGACCTTGTGGGCCCCCTACCGGCATCACAGGGGTTCACGTATCTTTTGACAATGGTGGACCGCACCACACGTTGGCCGGAAGTGGTCCCACTTGCGACGACCACGGCCGCGGAGGTGGCTCGCGTTTTTTTAACGGCTTGGGTGGCGCGCTTCGGGGTTCCGTCGGACATTACGTCCGATAGAGGACCGCAATTCATCTCTGAGCTGTGGTCAGCGATGGCCAACGGCTTAGGAGCCAAAATTCACCGCACTACGGCTTACCACCCTCAGGCTAATGGTTTATGCGAGCGTTTTCATAGGTCTTTGAAGGCAGCACTCAGAGCGTCGCTCACGGATGCAGATTGGGTAAATAAACTCCCATGGGTTTTATTAGGGTTGCGTTCTGCGCCTAAAGAGGACTTAGACGCCTCCCCAGCGGAGCTGGTATTCGCACAAACTCTGAGGCTGCCGGGCGAGTTTTTACCAGAGCACCCAGAGCCCCCACCTCTCTCTGCTCTGGGACCGTTAGTTGGCACGGGGGCAGACACGCTCCCGGGTCCGGTTCATCACGCTTTTCCACGAGTTTTCGTCCCCAAGGCTTTGAAAAATGCCGATTTCGTTTTTGTCAGGCGCGAAGCCCTTAAAGCAACGCTCAAACCACCTTACGAAGGGCCATTTCGAGTGCTGGAGGCAGGTGATAAGCAATTTGTGCTAGATTTTGGGGACAGAAAAGAGACAGTCAGTATTGACAGACTAAAACCTGCTTTTGTCATGAAGGACGTGTCTGTACCGGTCGCGGTGGCGCCTCGACGAGGCAGGCCCCCGCAGAGGGCAATTAACCACTCTCTTCCTCAGTCAACAGACCCGGAGCAGAACAGCACCGCAGGCAAGGCGGGGCCAACGCACAGCAGATTCGGCAGACGGCTGAAGCCCAAGCGGCGCGCAGACTGAATGTTGGTGTTGATTATTCAGTAGTGAGTAAGGTGCTATTAAATTTTGGGAATTAGTCTGTTCTTCATCGTTTGGGGGGGGGTTATATGGCTGTGTTGTGAGACATGTATATGTTGGACACTGCATATGTGATTTAACCACGATGAAGGAGAGCCAGCCCCCTGCGGTGCGGAGCCACAGAGCCTGGACCCCCTGCGGAGGACAGGGGACAGAAGACTTCCTGACCACTGAGGCTCGGGAAGAGAGAAGGGGGAGTTATGTAAATAAAAGGCTAATGAATGTGAATAAAGAGACTTTGATATAGATGTGTGATTTCCCCCGCGAGGGAAATGGTTTGATGTGAGAAGGTTTAAATGAGAGAACTTTGGTGTGTTCACTCTCTTTGTTCGCTGCTCAAGAATAAGAGCAGACAGTGGAATGATTTCTTGAATAAACTGAAATGAAAGACAATTCGGTTTCGTTATTCAAGTCTCCCCACAATATATATATATATGACTGACACACATCCATGTCTAAACCGACAGTCCAAAAACTGATAGCAACACCTAACAGTAGGTATCGACAGATTAACTAGGTCCAATACTCTGTGAAAATGGAACTGATTAGCATAGAAAAACAAACCTTATCACGACCTGAGAAGAGCCGACATACACCCCAGGGTCCTCTTAGCATCAGGGTAGTCAAAATAATAAAATTAAAGTGTGATCTTGAGAACAAGATGCATCTTTACAGAATTAACTCCCTTTTAACATTTGACTTTTTGTGACATTTATTCTTTATTAGTCCCACAATGGGGAAATTACAGGGCATCCACATGGGTGGATGAGGCAGCCACAGTGCAGCGCCAAGCCCTTCACCATTCACACACACATTCTCACCTGGGGCCACTTTTACAGTCTCCAATTAACCTAATTTGCATGTTTTTGGCCTGTGGGAGGAAACCGGAGAAACCCTCACAGACACGAGGAGAACATGTAAACTCCACACAGAAGGGTCACTGTTGGTCAGGGGGTGGGATCGATCCCATGACCTTCTTACTGTGCTGCCACTGTGCTAACCACTGCTCCACCATCATGGTCACTACAATTTAAACCAACATTACAACTCTTCTCTGAGGTAAACAGTAGTCTTGTATGATAATAACAAGGAGTCCAAACAAGGAGTTTAAAACATCCTTGGTCTCCTTGCAAAGCCATAAAAAGGTCAATTTCTGTCATAAAACTGTGATGCTGAGCAAAGCAGGGCACAGCCATTCTTTGAGTATTTTTCACCTGTCCTTAGAAATGCTCCAAATTAAATATTTTTTTATGTACGCTCGTGATGAATCTTCCTAGATTTACTGCAGTCGCATATTATACAGTAAATGCAAACCGGATCTGGAGGAGGCACATCATTTACAATTGGAAATACTGTACATATATCACAGGGTTCAGTGCAAATAGTCCATTATATCATATACTGTATGTACTGTATATGTGTGCATAGCTTTGTGTATGGTCATGTACTGTATGTATGAACACAAATAAAATGAATAAAGATAAAAGGGGCAGGATTATATAAGTTTATCCTTAATCCTACTGCCTTTCAAGCATGTAAGTTGAGTGTGACAGGATTTTCACAGGCATTTCAATGTCTTTATTCCTTTATCAGTTCACAATGCATTTTGTTGTTTCTTTACCATCCATCCATTTTCTACCACTTCTCTGGGGGTCTGGGTCACAGGGGCAGCAGTCCAGGTGGAGCAGCCCAGTTCATATAGTACCATGATTTTGCGGGATGTTTTCATGATTGTTGCGGCCCAAAAAGCCTGAATTCGAGGGAGCTTTTTTTTAAAAAAAAAAGTTGCAATTTTTTAGAGTGTTTTTTGCGCTAAAATTTGTGGGAAGAATTATAAATTTTAAAGCAGATGTATTGCAGTGATATTCTGTATAACGGGTCACCAACTAAAACTGCAAGAGGTCCGATATGTAGGTCCTCCTCCCCAGCCAAGGTCCGAGCTCGGTGTGGGAGTCTTTAGGCACCTCATGGTTCGATTATGATTCAGAAGTCCGATTTGATTCTAAAACCATTCTCAATGCATTTTGATAATTTTTTTTTTCCATTCAGGATTTTTCCCTTCCACTTTGTGACAACTTAGTCCTTTTAAAGCAAAGTATTTGCAATGACCCATGAATTTACTTCCAACATCTTATAAGATAAGATAAGCTAAGATAAGATAAGCCTTTATTAGTCCCACAATGGGGAAATTCCAGGATTGCAACAGCACAGGGATAGCAACACTCAGAGCAACAATCAGAAGGCAAGAAAAAAAAAACAACATCTAGCAAACATATGTCCATATTACTATAAATGTATATATATAGACACACAGTGCAGAGCATTATGGCTGGTGGGTGTGCAGCAGAAATTAATTAATTATTAAAACAAATGGAAGAGAAATCTGGCACATGGACAAATTTATCCCAAAATGTGGTTTTAAAAACCGTCATCATTTCATGGACATTCTTTCAGAAGACCACAGCTGTCTCCAGACAGGCCAATATCATTTAACTTGCTTTCACACATTATTTTATTAAGCTATTGTTTTAGCGGTTTTTAGCTCTATATTAATTTTTAAGCAAAAAATTTAAAATGAATCCTTTGTTCAATTTCAAACAAAATATGTAATTTAAAATTTTATAATACAGGAGAACATTAAATGAGTTTGTTGACTCCAAATAAATGGGTCTAAAATTCTAAAATCCACAACTAAAATCCTAAAAATGTTTTCCAGGAGAACACAAACTAAACTGTATTACATTTTTAAAAAAACATTAATATCTAAAAAACAAAATTTCACAAAAAGTCCTCTTCTTTACAATATTTTCAGTGTAGATAAACTGTTTCAAACTAAGACAAAAAAAAATTGGACAGAAAATATAATTCTGTACTACAGAATTCCTCCAACATTTTTTTTCTTTGTTATCTCAACAGTAAACTGTGTTAGATGAAGCTGTAACTTTGTGATTACAGGCAAAGGGCAGGTGGAACTTTTCATGTTCAGTAACACACTGAGCTTTTACAGAGTTTTTACGTGATATTGAAGGCTACGAAAAGGGCCTCCATAACCAGCGACCTCACCTCTGCATCCCAGCATGGACTACTCTGCTACTCTGGACAGAACAGAGGAAGGAGTACCCCGGTAAATACATTCAATTTCACAAGAGCGCTTCATTTCATGGATACAGACCTTAAACGAAGCATGTCTGTCCGGGGTGGATGTCTTGGCTGTCGGCCTTGTGTCGGGGGGAGGAAGAGGGGTGGGCAGTGAACCGTGATTTTGTGACCTGCTGCATATATTCTGGAGTGGTTGGAGCCGCAGAGTGACAGTGACGTTCGTGAGATGGGAAGGGGGGGGCTCTGCAGCAGGACAGCGCCCAAGGGCTCGTGTCATAATCTGTCCGGGCAGTCGCCAATACAGCAATTCAGTTCTGCTTTTTTTCCCATCAAAACAAAACAGTCTCTCTTTTTCCCCAAATTGTATCAAAAGGCTTCGGGGTCCAGATCCGGACTGGAGTCCGCCAGTTGGTGACCCCTGCTGTATAACAATAGAAGAAAAGCACAGGATTGTCAAAAATTTCCGATTACAGTGATTTGTAAATTAAGCAAAAACTTCTGTTATACAGAAAAACTCTAACCCTAACAGCAAATACAGACTTTAACACAATATCCATTACAACAGCTACACAAGTGGACAAAATTGTTGGTACCCCTCTGTTAATGAAAGAAAAACCCACAATCATTACAGAAATAACTTGAATCTGACAAAAGTGGTAACAAATAAAAATTCTATGAAAATTAACCAATGAAAATCAGAGAATGCTTTTGAATTGTGGTTCAACAGAATTATTTTTAAAAAAAATTCATGAAACAGGCCTGGACAAAAATGATGGTACCCTTAACTTAATATTTTGTTGCGCAACCTTTTGAGGCAATCACTGTAATCAAACGATTTCTGTACCTCTCAGCAGGTGCTTTGGCCCACTCTTCATGAGCAAACTGCTCCAGTTGTCTCAGGTTTGAAGGGTGCCTTCTCCAGATGGCATGTTTCAGCTCCTTCCACAGATGTTCAATAGGATTTAGATCAGGGCTCATAGAAGGCCACTTTAGAATAGTCCAATGTTTCACTCTTAGCCATTCTTGGGTGTTTTTAGCTGTGTGTTTTGGGTTATTATCCTGTTGCAAGACCCATGACCTGTGACTGAGACCAAGCTGTCTGACACTGGGCAGCACATTTCTCTCTAGAATACCTTGATAGTCTTGAGATTTCATTGTACCCTGCACAGATTCAAGACACCCTGTGCCAGATGCAGCAAAGCAGCCCCAGAACATAACAGAAGCTCCTCCATGTTTCACAGTAGGGACAGTGTTCTTTTCTTGGTATGCTTCATTTTTGCGTCTGTGAACATAGAGCTGATGTGCCTTGCCAGAAAGTTCCAGTTTTGTCTCGTCTGTCCATAGGACATTCTCCCACAAGCTTTGTGGCTTGTCAACATGCAGTTTGGCAAATTCCAGTCTGGCTTTTTTATGATTTGTTTTCAACAGTGGTGTCCTCCTTGGTCGTCTCCCATGAAGTCCACTTTGGCTCAAACAACGACGGATGGTGCAATCTGACACTGATGTACCTTGACCTTGGAGTTCACCATGAATGTGTTTAGAGGTTGTTCTGGGCTCTTTTGTTACCATTCGCATTATCCGTCTCCTCCTGTGGCCACATCCAGGGAGGTTGGCTACAGTCCCGCGGATCTTAAATTTCTGAATAATATGTGCAACTGTAGTTACAGGAACATCAAGCTGCTTGGAGATGGTCTGATGGCCTTTACCTTTAACATGCTTGTCTATAATTTTCTTTCTAATCTCCTGAGACAACTCTCTCCTTTGCTTCCTCTGATCCATGTTTAGTGTGGTACACACCGTGTCAGCAAACAGCACAGTGACTACTTGTCACCCTTTAAACAGGCCGACTGAGTGATTGCAAGTTTGTAGACACCTGTGATGTTAATTAGAGGACACATCTTGGTTGAACATGTCCCTATGGCCACATTATTTTCAATCTTTTCTAGGGGTGCCATCATTTTTGTCCAGGCCTGTTTCATGAGTTTGTTTTTTAAAATAATTCTGTTGAACCACAATTCAAAAACATTATCTGATTTTCAATGGTTAATTTTCATAGAATTTTTATTTATTACCACTTTTGTCAGATTCAAGTTATTTCTGTGACCATTGTGGGTTCTTCTTTCATTAACAGAGGGGTACCAACAATTTTGTCCATGTCTGTAAGTTGGATGAAGTGGTAGACAGTGTTCCCACGGGGGAGAGAATGGCGATTTGAGCGAACTTTAATGGGCATGTAGATGAAGGGAACAAAGCTGATGATGAGGTTCTGGGTAGGTACGGAAATGTGGAAGGACAGATGGTTGTCGATTTTGCTAAAAGGATGGAAATGGCTGTGGTGAACACATACTTTAAGAAGAGAGAGGAACAGAGGGTAACTTACAAGAATGGAGGAAGGTCCACACCGGTGGGCTACATACTATGCAGAAGGAGAAATCTGAAAGGGATAGGAGACTGCAGGGCAGTGGCAGGGCTAGACAGCATGGGATGGTAGTCTGTAGGATGACTTTGGAGAGCAAGAAGAGGACGAGAGTGAAGGCAGAGCCAAAGATTAAGCGGGGGAAGTTACAGAAGGAAGAAGGTCACACAGTTCAGGAAGGAGTTGATACAGGTTCTGGGTGGTAGGGAAGAATTACCAGATGACTGGGAAAGTGGCATTCTGCAAACTTTTTGGGACGAATGTGCAGGGAAAACAACGGTGGGCTGGGCCCGGTACACTCCCCACCTCTGTGTTGCTTCGAGAATGCGTGAGCGGCTCGGCCTCGGGCACGGGGTTTTCCGGTAAAAATTCTCCGGGGATCCACAGCAGTTGGGAAAAAACAAGTTCTACTGGGTCGGCTGCCAAATCCTCCTTCGGTGTGGAACCCAACCCTAAAAGAACCCAAGGCAGGCAGTCTACCCAATTTGTGTCTGTGAGCGAAGCTCTGAGCGCTGCTTTAAGTGGCCTGTGGAAACGCTTGCATAACCTGTTAGCCTGGGGGTTGTACGCGGTAGTGCGGTGAATTTTGACCCCCAGGCTCTGGGCCATCATGGACCAGAGTTCCAAAACCGATGGAGATCCAAAACATGCCACCCAAGCCGACAAAAAAGCGCAAGCCACTTCCGCGGACGTGGTAGAAGCCAGCGGCACCACTTCGGCCCAGCGCGTAATGTGGTCCACGATCGTCAAACGGTGCGTGAAACCTTGCGACGGCGGAAGGGGTCCCACCAGATCCACGTGGACATGGTCGGACCTCTTAGGCAGGATTTGGAATGGCTTGAGGGGAGCTCTGGTGTGCTTGTGCACCTTTGCCCATTGGCATGTAACGCACGCTGCAGCCCACTCTTTCACCTCTTTACGCAAACGTGGCCAGACGAATTTTGCCTCCACTAGTTTCACTGAAGCACGCACTCCCGGGTGTGAAAGGGAGTGGACTGACTCAAAATCGCAACGGCATTTGACGTGCCGGATGCTGATGGAGCTGGTGATACGGCTGACATCAGTGTCAGTACCAATTCTGGTGCTCCGACAGACGCAGGAGAGTCCGGGGGGCTCGTGTTGAGGGAGGCAGACCCCTAGGATGTGAAAAGTGATTCTAGAAAGAAAATGCACACAATGTAAAGCTCAGCACCAAAGTGCAACATGTACACAAAAGTTTTTAACCAGAATAAGCATATTTCAGCGTTTTGTTCAAGAGAATACTTAAGACAAAGCAAGCGTGAATCAGCAGTTGGCTGCTAGGTAGCTAGCTATTAGCTGGCTAGCGATCCTCACTAACAATCATTGCCCACGATAGAACAGCCTTCTTATTGCTTAAAAAAAGTGAGCTTGCCACCAATAGGATAAATTGGCGAAAAGATGCACAATATCACAAAACACTCACCATCCACAGTTTCCAACAACAGCGTGGCCGTGTCGACCCCAATCTCTCTGCCATTGCTAGCCGGCCTATGTCCGTAAATCGTGTCCATCTGATCGAACCACTTCCAGTCCTTCCTGTTCACACCACTTCGACCGTTGTGGTCCTTTATTGCCCGGTAATCACTTTTCATTTTTTTTAGATTTCCCTACACTGTTTGGCAGTCCGGCTGTATCCTTGTGCTGCCATTTGCTCGGAGACCTGCTGGTATATTTTCTCATTGCGAGTCGCTCCGTCCAACTCGCTCTGGATGCGATCGTCGGCCAACAAGCATGAAAAGTCCACACCTCCTCATTGGTCCATGGAGTACATTTACGCAAAGCCATCTCTATTAAAAATAGCGTTTTTAGTTGCTCAATGTGTTTACTCGCTGAACAACTTTACAAATGGCGGTCGTGTAGGGGGGTGATATCTGGAATTCCACTGGGGGAAAACTTAGAAGAACTTAAAAAAATGATTAAAGGAGGAACAATTGTGGGGATTAGACTCCTACAAGCAGTCAGGAATGGGAAAAAGTTGGATAGCCCATCTGTGTTGCTGGAATTTAAAGACAAGGCTCTGCCAGAAAAAGTGTTTATTGGGTACATTACTTTTACTGTAAGGGCTTATATCCCCCCCCTCCTCTCAGGTGTTTTAAATGCCAGAGATATGGACATACTGTGGCGGTTTGGGAAAACGCCCACAAACAGACTAAGGACAGACAGCTCGCTACTTCTGGTTTTTTCCGCTGCATGCTGTGATCTAATCAGCCATTTATGCATTTCACTGCTGTGAGGTTAATGTGTCACCTTTCATGTATTGTGTTCATGCATCCTGTCTGTGTCTCACAAATGCAAATATCTCATGCCTGTCCTGCAGTCCCTTTGATCAGACAAACTGCTGTGAATCTGCTTTGATGTATTGTTTGAGTTGGGTATAAATACTGCACAGGTCCTGTAACACGTCCTCTCACTCATCTGACTTCAACCCTGCTGCAGGACACAGACTGTGTGTCCCTTCTCTGAGAGCCGTGGGCTCGCTCCCGGCGCGCACGCACGGCGCCGGGAGAGGAGCTCGTGACGGCGGTATGATATAATAAAACTCTACTTAAAACCTCCAACAACGCCGCTTTATTTCATGCCGCCGCAATACTGCTAATGTGTGCAAAGGAAAACAGAGGCGTGGAAGATGTGGTGGTGAGCACATGTATGGAGAATGTGGAAGTGACAGCATGATCAAATGCTGTAATTGTGGAGGGAATCACACAGCAGCATATGGAGGGTGTAAAGTGAGAAAACAGGCAGTAGAAATTCAGCAAGTAAGAGTAGAGAGGAAGCTGACATACGCAGAAGCAGCAAAGGTTGTGAATCAACAGGAAAAAGTAGAAAGCATGGCCAAAAACAAGGAAGCAAAAACACAAAATTGTCAGACTAATATCACAACAGATAAGCTTGTTCTATTTCTAGCTTATGTCATCAACTGCTCAGAGCAGGCTAAGACTAAAACTGAGAAGATAAAGATCACTGTGAAAGCGGTAGCAAAATTCTTTAATACCAAAGATCTATCCTGGGAGAAGATTCATGCAGAACTGAGACAAGGAGAGGGAGCTGGAGAGGGGAGCCAACATGTTATTCCATGACAATCATCCTCCGGTGGAATGAAAGGAGTCTGATTGCAAACGGGCAGGAATTCAAAGGATTTATTCAGAAATTGGAAACAAAACCAGATATTATTTCTGTACAGGAAACATGGCTTAATCCCTCACTAGATTTCATTATTAAGGGATTTTCTGGTATGCATAAAGATAGAAAGGATAGAAGCATCTGGTGAGACAGACAGAGCACCATCTTCACCTGTAGTACCTGTTGTGAAGATTAAGTCAACAGCTCTTCCCATCTTCAATGGCAATAGGAGAGAATTTCACAGATGGAAGAAAGACTGGGAGAGTCTACAAAGGCAGGGAGAGCCATCTGGATCAGCGGTAGCCAAGAAAATTCAACTCCTGAGTAGTGTTGATGAGAAAATATTAAAGGATCTCAGGTTATCAACAAACAGCACTGCTGCAGAAATCCTCTTGGAGTCTTGGAGAACAGGTCTGGGAACAAAACGACCATCACTCTCGAAGTACTCAAGGACCTCGAGAAACTGCCTCCTGCCAAAGGCAATCAGCCAAGAAAAGTCATTGATCTCATACAGCCAGTAGAAAAAGCCCTGGCAGATCTTTCAGAACTAGGAAACTCTGGTGCAATGAAGATCCCAGTGGTGATTAGAGCAATAGAGAGCAAATTACCCGACTTTATTAAAAAAGACTGGTTAAGCTTCATGGTTGATCCCAACAACAACGTAACTTCAGACAACCACTTTGATGCACTACTGAGGTTCCTGAAAAATCAAGAGGAGATTCTGGAGAGACTTGAGCAACTTGAAGTTGTGGAGAAGCCAGAGAAACTAGACTTTCGTCCTGCAAAGAAATCTGAGAAAAAATATGCCTCTACAAAAACCACAAAGAAAATGACTGAAGATGTCTCTGTTGTGTGTAGTGATGGAAGACACACTGACAAGATTTTCTTCTGCAAAAAATTCAAAGGATTGAAACTCCATGAAAAAAATGCTGTTGTGAAAAAGCTGGGAGTTTGCAGACAGTGCCTTGGTTGCCATGATGAGGATGGTTACTGCAGAGACACCTTCTTATGCAGGAATAAGGACTGTAAGAAAGAAGGCAGTTCCAATCACCACTACTTTCTCTGCCCAAAAGGGAACCCTCGGTGGGGCAATGAAGAGGAGAGGAGAAAAGTCACCAAAAGCAATCTGACAGGTGAGCAGGAGGATTTCTTGTCTGAGCTTTCACCAGAGATGGCAGAGAGATGTAAAAAAGCCTTCACCAACAATTCTGCAAGAACAACCAAGACCAGTAAGAACCAAAATGATCTTCAGGAGAGAAATGGTGTGTGAACTTCCTGTTATCATGATGCTAATAGAGGTCACTGCTAATGCAGGTCAAAAGATTGGGACTTTAGTGGATCTTGCATCTGATACCAACTACATCACCCACAAGGCTGCTGACAGGCTGAGGTTGCAAAGAGAGAAAGTGACCTTAGTTGTACACGGTGTTGGTGGGATGACCATGAAGGTGAATATAGAAAGGTACTTCCTTAGAGTCAGGATCAAGTCATCCAAAGGCAAGGAAATAACCCATGAGCTCATCTGTTATGGTCTGGACGAAATCGCTAAAGTACACAAAAATGTCAGTCCTGAAAAGTTAGATCAAGTTAGAAGAATTGAGGAGGCCAAGAGAAATTGAGCTTCTTTTCAGCCACAGAGAGGTAAGACTTGCTCCACAAAGGGTGAAAGTTGTTGGAGATCTCGTCCTATGGGAAAGCCCACTGGGGGAAAAATGGTCGGCAGAGCACACCCCGATCTGTTTGAGGAAGTGGCAATGGCAACACACAGATCAAAAACCCACTTTGCCCACTCCATGAGGGCAGCTGCTGTCGAGTATGAGGAGACTGTCAGTCACCCAAAGATTGAGAGTACCACACTGCAAAGGGGAAATATTGTCAATGCAAAGTTCACAGCCACATCAAACCATGAGTTTTTTGAATGGTGGAGGTGGGAAAGCATAGGAGCAGCTTGCAAGCCAAGATGTGGAGGATACCAATGTGGGAACTGCCAGCCTGGAGGGAAAGAAATGACCCTAGTAGAGGAGAAAGAACTGGAAATCATAAAGGCAGGACTTGCCTATGTCAACGAGGATGCTCATATAAATTCTCCACACTGGGATGCAAAGTATCCTTGGACAGAGGATCCTTCCTCACTCTCAAACAACAGAAGTGCAGTGAAAGTAGTATCTTGCGCTTTGGGGAATGGGAGTTGTTCAGTCATCATTATAATTTAGTTTATATGTGTAGTTTATAGTCTATCATCAATAAACTCATGCAATACTATAACAGGACACGTTTACAAATATTTGAGACCCACTGTAGTGCATCCTTTTATTTTTTTAGCAATATTATAAGTATAAAACACCGAACATTATTATTTTATTTTATTTTTTTTTTGTATTTGTATCTTGTATACTTTATTGATCTCCAGAGGGAAATTCAGGGCATCCACGTACGACACCAATCCCATCACCACACACACACACACACACACACACACACACAGCAGAATGAGCCCTTTGGCTGCAAGTTTTGCATCAGTGTTGCCCATTTGTCTGTAAATATTTAAATAAAAATGATTTATTTCGTTATTTGGACATTTTTGCGTCTTGTTGTTTAGTCAAAGCATGCATATGTGTCTGCATGTAATACACAGTTGATCTGGCCATTCTGCTCCACAATGAAGCACCAGTCGGGACTGTCGTCTACCACTGACCGGGCAGGCTGAGTGTGCCTCCCTGCGAATGATCATGGAGCACCCCATCGGACACCAGTGTTGCCCGGTTAACGGGAGTCTTGGCTGCTACTTTACCCGTGTGCCAGTGATGTCCTTTGCGGCACCACGGGTCCCCGCCAGCACCCCCCCCCCCCCCGTGTTCTTCATGCTAAATTATCAATCACAGCAACTTTATACTGTATATTTTGACTGAGCAACTCCATACTCAAGGAGTTGCTGAGCCTGGTTCTGCTGGAGTTTTCTTCCTGTTAAAAGGGAGTTTTTCCTCTCCACCGTCGCCAAGCGCCTGCTCACAGGGGATTGCCTGATTGCTGGGGTCTTTCTGCAATTGTGGGGGTTTCCCCTACAGTTGAAAGTGCTATGAGATGACTGTTGTTGTGAAATGGTGCTATATAAATAAAGTTGAATACTCGGGGATGCACACCCTTGTAACTCCAGCAGCAAAGCACTTAAAAATCTTTGTGAAGCGCTGTGGTGACTGACAGGTTGTGATGCCGTGTGTTATCCAATCAGTGTGGTCGTGATGCTGTGTATTGTCCAATCAGCATGGCCGTGATGCAGCATATTATCCAATGAGCAAGGAGTCAATCCGAAACCCCGCCCACACTTCTTGAAGCCAGGATATGAAAATACAGAGAGTGGTCACAGAGAGCTGGCTAAACTTTTATTGATAAAAATTACATATTTTGACTGAGCAACTCCATATTCGGGGATGCACACCCTCGTAACCTAAGGAAACCACATTTCAATTTACCAAGTTTAATAAATCTTTGTCCACATTCTTCACAAGAAAATGGATTTTCACTGTTTTATTTATTTGCATCTCATTTCCTTACAAGTGCAATGGGCCCCAACCAGGGGTCTATGATTACACTTTAAATCAAAAAGCTTTGTATCCAAGGGCTCTCTTTAAGATAGAGACTGTTCCTCTGATTGCTGAGATCTGTATTTCACAGATGCTAGGGCAGCCGGGTATTGCTTGTAGATATTTTTTCAAGTTCTTCTTAACCATCCCAGTTGCTCCCACCACCACAGGTATAATATCTGCATCCTGCAGATTCCAGGTGCTCCTTAGGTCGTTTTTGAGGTCTTGATATTTTGTTATTTTTTCTCCTTCTGCTCTGTTGAGGCCGTAGTCGTTTGGTATGGTTACATCAATTAATTTGGCAGTTTTGTCCTTTTTGTTCAAGATAACTAGGTCCGGTTTTATTGCTCCTCCTTCAATGTGTCTTCCAGTTGGGATTTCCTTGTCATAAAAGATGGTAATATCTCTGTTGGAGCTAACTGGCTCTGGATCGTGCTCCCATACTGGTCCTTTTACTTCTATTTTGAATTCTTTGCATATTTTCCAGTGTATGTAACGGCAGATCTTGTTGTGGCGAGCAGTGTAGTGTCCATCGGCCATGAGGACCTGGCAGCCGGAGAGTAGGTGGCTTACACTCTCCACCGCTGCATGACAGAATCGACATTTGTCACTCTGTGACAATCCTGCCATTTTTTTTTAAAACCATTGGTTAGAAGTCCCTGGTCTTGTGCTCCAACCACTAGTCCCTCCTCGTCGTACCCCAGATCTCCATTCCTGATCCAGCGCAATGTCTCTTCCCTATCAATATAATCCCTATTGAGTTCCTCCTGGAAACGTCCTGCTCGCTTATGTTGTTTCCATCTTTCTTTTCTTTCCTCCTGTGTCCTTTTGCTGTATTTTTCTCTCGTCTTTCTAGCTATTTTTGTTGCTGGGTTTTGCTGACTGGCTTTCATGTTATCTAATAAATCTGCTGCAAAGGTCTTGGCTTGTTTAGTTATGGATGTGTTAATACTGAGGGTTTCATGATGTTGGGTGACCTTTTCCACCGTCTCATCATTAGCGCTTTTTAGGTATTGACCAATGCTTATTATTGTTGCCCTGTAGGCCTGGTTCATTTCAATTAGGCCCAGCCCTCCCTCTTTACGTGGCATATATATCCTATCTAGGCATTGGTTTCTGTATGTTACCTTATGAAGGGTTAGGGTCTTCCTGGTCCGAACATCCAACTTGTCCAGTTCCCCCTGTGGCCAGTCTATCACCCCAAATCCATATGTGGCATCTGGTACTGCCAACTGGTTTATTGCAGTGATCTTATTTTTAGGTGTTAAATTTGATTTACAGATTTTCTTTAGGCGATGTTGGTATTCTTTTTTGACCATTTCCCTCATTTTTCTGTGTTCAATAGTTGTGTTTTCTTCTATGCCCAGATATTTATATGCCGATTCCCCTGCCAGGTCTTTGATATGCTTATTGTCTTCTATTTGGATGTTTTCTGATGCTGTTTTCTTTCCTTTTTTTATTGTACATTTTGCACACTTGTCAAGTCCAAATTCCATGCAGATGTCTTTTGAAAACATGTCAACGGTACTGACAAGTTGATTCAAGTTGGGCTGCACGGTGGCGCAGTGGTTAGCACTGCGGCAGCACAGTTTACCCTTGGCCGGGGGATTGTGGGGATCGTGGGTTCGATCCCAGCCCCCGACCAACAGTGATCTGTGTGGAGTTTGCATGTTCTCCCCGTGTTGCATGGGTTTACTCCGGGATTTCTCCGGTTTCCTCCCACATGCCAAAAACATGCATGTTAGGTTAATTGGCTGTTCTAAATTGTCCCTAGATATCTGTTTCCTATAGGCCCTTAGAATAGAGGGTTAGTATTAATGAAAGCGCTTTGAGTGGTCTTTGTGACTAGAAAAGCGCTATATAAGTGCAGGTTAGTTAGTTAGTTAGTTAGTTAGTTTCTGTTCAGATTCTGCGTAGAGCTTGAGGTCGTCCATGTAGAGCAGATGATTCACTCTCTTCCTCCCTTTTCTTGTTCTGCCTTTGCTTAAGTCATACCCGATGTCAAGGTCTGATAAGATTTTGCTTAAGGGGTCAATACACAGACAGAAGAGCAGTGGCGAGAGGCTGTCCCCCTGGAATATTCCTCGCTGGATCCTGATGTCTGGGATTGTTATTTGTCCTTCTTTGTGGTTAAGCGTAATTGTGGTTTTCCACTTAGCCATCTGGACCTCCAGAAAAGTTTTAATCTCTGGGCTGATGTTATACAGCTCCAGACAGCGTATTATCCAGGAGTGGGGGATGCTGTCGAATGCCTTTTTGTAGTCGATCCACGCCATGCTTAAATTTCTCTCACGCCTCTTGCAGTCTTCCAGGATGGTTTTATTAATGAGTAGTTGTTCTTTGGCTCCCAGCTTATTTCTTATACAGCCTTTTTGCTGTGATTGCAAGTAGTTTTCTGCATCCAGATGTTCATAAATGGCCTCAGTAATGAGTCCTGTCAGCCATTTGTATGTGGTCGGGAGGCAACAGATGGGTCTGTATTTATTGACTTGTTGGGTTTCAAGACTCTTGGGCAGGAGTATGGTGTTTCCATATGTGAGCCACTCTGGTGCTTCTTCTTCTCCCCTAACAAGTCGGCTAAATGCCTCTGCATAGTGTTTGTGCAGTGCTGTCATCTTTTTGAGCCATTAGTTTGGTATTTTATCTATTCTAGGGGATTTGAAGTTGAGATATTTCCTGATTTTTTTCTTGAGCAGTTTCTTCTGTGATTTTTAATGAGGGCATCTGTCGTTTTCCTTTATTTTTATCAGCAATAGTTTGAATCCAGTTATTACTTTTATGTTGTACTGGGTCCTCAAACAGGTTTCTCCAGAATGTTTCCAGCTGGGTTTTTTCAGGAGGTACCTCTGCTTCTATGGTTGCATCTGCAAGCCTCCTGTAGACTTGTTTTGGGTTTTCTGCAAATAATTTATTGATCAATTTTGAGTTCTCTCTCCTTTGCCTATTTCTAATTTGGGCTGCTTGGGCCTTGACTTGCGCCTGGTGCTCTGCTATTTTTCCTTTAATTTGCTCTTTCCTAATGTTATTTTTTGGGGGGGATTCTGTTGATTACTCTTAGTAATTTGGTAGTGCAATTTTGGTTATGTATGTAATTAGTCATTGGAAAGATTTCAGCCCTAAATTGATTAATTTTTCCTTGAAGTTTATTTTTCCAAATAGGTGTGGAGATTTTTGTCTTGGTTTGGCGTTCATTTTTTTCTTAATATTGTGGACCTAGCTTGCTCTGCATATACCATGCTGCACCAAAGTTTATGCAGTTCAGCTCTGTCAGACTGACCCCCTGAGGTACAAGTTCAGTTAGGTCTCTTCTGACCTTTTGCAGAAATAATTTGAATTCTTTATTCTCTTTAAGCTTAATTAATTTAGGACGCTCTTTCATTGTCATTTTTTTGTTTGTTTCTTCTATTTTGTTGGCAAGATCCTCTTCTATTTCTAGCTGATCTTGGCTCATTTCTATTTGGGGGTTGATCTGCTTCCTTATTGGTGCCTGGTCTGCACTCCCCCTTATTGCTTCATCAGAATGTTCTGATTCTGAGCTAGAGGTTGCAGGGAAATCACCTGGGTGGTCTGGTGGCACCTCTATAGGTTGTGTTTGATAAGGTTGCTCCAACAGAGGTTTTTCAGGTAGTGGCAGCGGACACTCAATTGGGCAGATGTTGTTTTGTGCCATCCATCCATCCATCTTCTACCGCTTAATCCTTTTCGGGTCGTGGGGGGGCTGGAGCCTATCCCAGCATCTTTTGGGCGAGAGGCAGGGTACACCCTGGACAGATCGCCAGTCCATCGCAGGGCCAACACAGAGAGACAGACAACCATTCACTCTCACATCCATACCTAAGGACAATTTAGAATCCCCAGTTGATGCCAATTAACCTCACCTGCATGTCTTTGGCCTGTGGGAGGAAACCGCAGTACCTGGAGTAAACCCACGCAGACACGGGGAGAACATGCAAACTCCACACAGAAGGGTCACCGATGGTCTGGGGGTGGGATCGAGCCCATGATGGTCAAGGGTGGAATCGATCCCATGACCTTCTTGCTGTGCTGGCACTGTGCTAACCACTGCGCCACTGTGCTGCCATGTGTTCTGTGCTGCCATGTGTTCTGTGCCATTTTTTCTATTTCTATGTGCATGTGCTCCAGTTGTTACTCTGTGAAGTACCTTTGGGTGAGGAAGTTGTGTCTCTGGGTTGTAAGTTTGGCTCGGGGTACGCCAATTTTATCCGGGCAGTGATGGAAGAAGATTCGTTGCCACTTATTGCATCGTTCCCGCTGGTTGTTGCATTTCATCCTGGCATACTCAATTGCCCATATTAAAACCCATCTTTCCTCCATGCTCCACTGACTTTGCTTGTATTCTTGTTGTTCAGATAGGTTGGTGTCTTGATAGTCTTTTATTGCTTGGAATTGAGCTTCAGACTTGATCTTTTCAATTTCCTCTTGTCCTAGGTATTTTGAGACCTGAAAGACAATAGATGTTAATTTGGAAGTGGTGGTGGCTGCTTTCTTTTCTGGTGGTAGCTTGGAGTCTCTGATCTTCTCCTCAAATACAGTATTTGCTTTTTTCTTCTGCCCCACTTCTCATACCTTGAATAGGCAAAGCATGACAGGATAACTTTCTTCTCCTCAAGGGACCATTTTACAGTTTCTTCTTTTCTTGTATACCTTTTAGTCCTTTTTTGATCTTGTTGGGGCCCAGGTCCAGATCTGTGCTGGTCTGATGGGGATCCCGGCTGAGTGTTTGTGACACTCGAAGATGAAGCTGCACCATCACTCTCAACAGCCCGCCTGGTGTAAGAACGAGCTGAGGGGACCGTTTTATCCTGGTCAGTACCTTTCCAGCATCTTTTTTCCTGTTTTATTCATTTTTCATATTGGGTTCCTCATCGTCCACGGCTTCTTATTGGTTATTCAAAGTTGCCCTTGCCATGATTACTTATAGTGAGGGGGTTCCCCAATCCGCGATCCGGGGGACGGACGCGCTGGCTAGCCTGAGGGAAAAGGCCACCAGTGTGAATTCTCATGTGGCTTTTCAAATTACCGCATTCATTAAATCTTCATACACGTTTCATAAGAAAATGGCTTCTCACCTGTATGAATTCTCATGCGAGTTATCAAATGACCATCCATCCATTCATCTTCTTCTGCTTAATCCTTTTCGGGCCACGGTGGGGGCTGGAGCCTATCCCAGTATCTTTGGGCGAGAGGCAGGGTACACCCTGGACAGATCGCCAGCCCATCGCAGGGCCAACACAGACAGACAGACAACCATTCACTCTCACAGTCATACCTAAGGACAATTTAGAATCCCCAGTTTGATGCCAATTAACCTAACTTGCATGTTTTTGGCATGTGGGAGGAAACCGGAGAAATCCCGGAGTAAACCCACACAGACAAGGGGAGAACATACAAACTCCACACAGATCACTGTTGGTTGGGGGCTGGGATCGAACCCAGGATCCCCCGGCCAAGGGTGAGTTGCTGTGCTGCCGCAGTGCTAACCACTCCGCCACCGTGCTGCAAATGACCATGTTGATTATATCTTTGCCTACATGTATTACAAGAAAATGGCTTCTCACCTGTGTGAATTCTCATATGAGCTGATAAACTGCTCCTCTGTGTAAATCTTTTCCTACACGTTTCAAACATGTGGCTTATCCACTGTGTTGATGTTTCTTCTTTTGTGACTCATTCTTAAAGTCTTTATCATTATCAGAACATTTTATAGACTTTTCACCTGTTTTAGTATCACACTCATTCTCTAACATGGAGTTGGCTACATTGTTACTGCTACTTCTGTTTCTGTGAAGTCTCTTATTTGGCTTTGGCTCTTCATGTTTACTTGATCCTGGGTTTACATTCTTATCTGCTCCTTGGTCTTTGCTCTCAGTGTCAGCAGAGTTTGGACAGAGGAGCTGCTTACCGTTTGGTTCAGTTTCACTGTTGTCATTATCCTCATCAGCAGGAGTCACCATGAAGGTATCAGTTTCTTGTTTCAGTCCACAGTGTTCTTCCTCCTGACTGGTACAGAGTTCTTCCTCTTCCTCTTTAACCTGTGCAGTATCTTGTTGATCCTGGTCCAGAATGTAGTTCCTGTTGTGCTAACAGAGCTGATACACAGTCATGTAGCAATGGAGAATCTAATTCAATTCAATTCAATTCAATTCAACTTTATTTATATAGCGCCATTTCACAACAACAGTCATCTCATAGCACTATCAACTGTAGGGGGGACCCCCACAGTTGCAGAAAGACCCCAGCAATCAGGCGATCCCCTGTGAGCAAGCACTTGGCGACGGTGGAGAGGAAAAACTCCCTTTTAACAGGAAGAAACCTCCAGCAGAACCAGGCTCAGGGAGGGGCAGTCATCTGCTGCGACTGGCTGGGGGGTGAGGGGATAGAGAAGAAGAAAAGAACAGACATGTAGAGAGCAAACAGCACGATGGGGACTCAATCTATGGGAGAGAACAAACAAATGTTAATGACCAGCAAAAAAAAAAAAATTTCATAGAGAGTGAGGAAAGGAGTGAGGCCCAGTGCATTACTGGAGGTCCCCCGGCTGACTAAACCTATTAGCAGCATAACTAAGGGAGGGTTCAGAAACACATGATCCCTCCCTAATTGTAGGCTAGATCAAAAAGGTAGGTTTTAGCCCTATTCTTAAAAACAGAGATCGAGTCTGACTCCCGAATCCAGATTGGCAGCTGATTCCACAGGAGAGGAGCTTGATAACTGAAGGCTCTGCCTCCCATTGTACTTTTGGAGATTCTAGGTATTACAAGTAATCCTGCATTTTGAGAGCGTAGTGCTCTGTTAGGATAATACGGTAGTATCAGATCTTTTAAATAAAAAGGAGCCTGATTGTTTAGAGCTTTGTAAGTGAGAAGAAGGATTTTAAACTTAATTCTAAACTCTATGGGAAGCCAATGAAGGGAGGCCAGAACCGGAGAGATATGATCTCTCTTTCTAGTACCTGTTAAAACTTTTGCTGCAGCATTTTGGATCAGCTGAAGACTTTTTAAAGATGTTTTAGGACAGCCTGATAATAAAGAATTACAATAATCTAATCTCGAGCTAACAAAAGCGTGGATCAGCTTCTCAGCATCACTCTGAGACAAGATGCTCCTAATCTTGGCAATATTACGCAAATGATAGAAGGCAGTCTTAGAAACAAATTTAATATGTGAATTGAAGGACAAATCCTGATCAAAAATAACTCCAAGGTTCCTCACAGAGCTATTAAGAGAAAGAGTAACTGCGTCCAAACTGAAAGTTTGATTTGGAAAGGAATTTCTAAGGTTTTTTGGACCAACAAGAATGACTTCAGTCTTATCTGAATTTAATAGCAGGAAATTACAAGTCATCCAAGCTTTGATTTCCTTAAGACAGGCTTCTAACTTGGCTAATTGATTAGTATCATCTGGCTTCATTGACAGGTATAATTGTGTGTCATCTGCATAACAATGAAAATGTATACAGTGCTTTCTAATAATGTTGCCTAACGGAAGCATATATAAACTAAAAAGAGTAGGGCCTAGCACAGATCCCTGTGGAACTCCATGACTAAGCTTTGAGTTGAAAGAAAACTCATCATTTACATGAACAAACTGGAACCTATCAGATAAATAAGATCTAAACCACTGCAACGAAGTTCCATTAAGTCCAACATAGTGTTCTAATCTATCAAGTAGAATATTATGATCAATAGTATCAAAAGCTGCACTAAGATCTAAAAGGACAAGTACAGAAACTAGTCCATTATCAGATGCAATGAGGAGGTCATTAGTGACCTTCGCTAAGGCTGTTTCAGTACTATGATGGATTCTAAACCCAGATTGAAACTCTTCAAGTAAACCATTTCCCTGCAGGTGGTCAAATAATTGCGTAGCAACAACTCTTTCTAAGATTTTTGAAATGAAAGGGAGATTAGAGATTGGTCTATAGTTAGCAAAAGCTCCTGGATCTAGCGTTGGCTTTTTGAGTAAGGGTTTAATTACAGCCGTTTTAAAAGCCTGCGGTACATGGCCTAAAGTTAATGAAGAATTGATTATATGAAGAATAAAGCTACCAATAAGTGGGAAGACTTCTTTAAATAACCTGGTAGGAATAGGATCTAAAAGACAAGTTGAAGGTTTGGATGAGGAAACTACTTTGTCTAACTCACAAAGGTCGATTGGAGTAAACTCATCAAGACAGACATCAATAGAAGGAGTTGTAGTAGTTACAGTATTTAAGTTAACTGTGGGAAGAATCTGATTGATTTTATCTCTGATGGATGAAATTTTATTATTGAAAAAGTTCATAAAGTCCTGACTAGTAAGCTCTAAGGGGATGCTAGGATTGACAGAGTCCTGACTCTTTGTCAACCTGGCTACAGTACTGAAAAGAAACCTGGGATTATTCTTGTTCTCTTCTATTAATGCAGAGTAATAACTCGTTCTAGCTTTTCTAAGAGATTTTTTATAAATTAAAAGATGATTTCTCCAAGCTAAATAGATTTCATCTAAATTAGTAGAGCGCCATTTTCTTTCTAATTGACGAGTCTTCTGTTTTAAGCTACGAGTTTCTGTGTTGAACCAAGGAGTTAAAAATCTCTGATTAGACTTTTTCTTTTTTAAGGGGGCCACCAAGTCTAGAGCCTGATGCAGAGAAGCTGAAACACTATCCACCATGTTATCAATTACAGAAGGAGCAAGCTGTCTATAGCTTATTTCCGTTGTGTTGACACATGGCATAGAGGAAACAATCTGCATAAATTTGGAAACAGCATCATCTGAGAGGCATCTACTGTGATAATATTTTTCTTTAGGAGCCAAATAGTCAGAAATAGTAAAATCAAAGGTTAACAGACAATGGTCTGACAGTACAGGGTTATGAGGAGACACTACAAGATTTTCTATTTCTATGCCATATGTCAGAACAAGGTCCAATGTATGGTGGAGGTAATGAGTAGAATTTCCTACTTTCTGAGAAAACCCAATCGAGTCTAATATTGAATTAAAAGCCACATTAAGGCAGTCACTATCTACATCCACATGTATATTAAAGTCCCCTAATATAATTATTCTATCAGATTTCAACACTAAATCAGCTAAGAAATCAGCAAATTCGGATAAAAATTCTGAATAGGTTGATGGGGGACGATAAACAATGGCAAATAAAATTGGGTTTAACCTGAAATTGCTAAAGTGCCCAATACTGAGGACCAGGCCCTCAAAGGAATTATAACATGTTTTTTGCTTTACATTAACTAGTAATTTGGAATGGTAAATTGTTGCTACTCCTCCTCCACGACCAGAACTTCTGGGATTTTGACAGTTTAAATAACCAGAGGGGGTTGATTCATTTAAACCAACATAATCCTCTTGTCCTAACCAAGTCTCTGTAAGGGAAATTAAATCAATCTGATGATCAATTAACAGATCATGGACTAACAGAGACTTGGGAGTTAGAGACCTAATATTTAACAAACCACATTTAATTTTTAAATTATGAGGAGGAACAGAGGCCAAATCATTCAATTTAGAGGCTTTATGTTTAATTTGAGTTTTACCAATATTTTGCTTTATCACTTTGGGATGCTTATACATTATATTTTTATTCACTTTGGAGGGAGCAGACAACGATTCTCTGATGGGGAAGACAGGGGCTAAGCTGAGCGGTGGCGGATGAAGAGGAGCTGCAGAGAGGCGTGTAAGACTGCAACTCTGCTTCCTGGTCCCAACTCTGAGTAGTCATGGTTTTGGAAATTTGGATAAAAAAGATGCCAGATTGTTAGATAAATGAGAAGCACCATCCAAAGTGGGATGAATGCTGTCTCGTCTCATAAGACCAGGTTTTCCCCAAAAAGAGCTCCAATTGTCAATGTAGCCCACGTCATTTTTAGGACACCACACAGACAGCCAGCGGTTCAAGGATGACGAGCGACTAAACATGTCATCACTGGTCAGATTGGGGAGGGGCCCAGAGAATACTACAGTGGCAGACATCGTTTTTGCAAAGTCACACACCGATTCTATATTAAGTTTCGTGACTTCCGACTGCCGGAGACGGGTGTCATTAATGCCGGCGTGAATAACAATTGTGGAATATTTAGAGTTACTTTTAGCCAGCATTTTCAAATTTGACTCGATGTCGCCTGCTCTGGCCCCAGGAATGCATGTGACTATGGCCGCTGGAGTCTCTAGGTTCACGTTTCTGACTACAGAGTCGCCAATGATCAGAGTTTTTTCCTCAGCGGGTGTGTCGCTGAGCGGGGAAAAACGATTAGAAACGTGAACAGGTTGGTGGTGAACCGGGGCTTTGCGACTAGGCTTCCTCCTCACCGTCACCCACCCAGTCTCCTCGCTGCTGAGGAGAGCCGGGGAACCGCTGACAGTGGGGCCTAAGCTAGCTAGCTCCGCTGCAGCTAATGGGCGTCCGTCGAGATTAACTGGCGCAGACGGTGTTCCAATGCAGCGGAGCCGGGATTCCAAATCAGACAACCTCGCCTCGAGCGCCTCAAAAAGACAACATTTATTACATTTACCGTTATCACTAAAAGAGGCAGAGGTGTAGCTAAACATCTGACAGAGAGAGCACACCAGAGGAGGAGAGGAAAGAGAGGTAGTAGCCATAGCTAGTAGCTAGCTAGTGGCTGGAGAGCAAACCACACAGGCAGACAGCAAAACAGGAAGTGACGATACGTTACCACAAGGAAGTGACGTGTATGCATTTAAACACAAATATTAAGAGAATACACTTGTGCTGTTTATTTACCATTTTACGTTTTTTATTTATAAGTTCAAAACAAAGTATTCAATCAAATATTGATGTGCTACTGTATATGTACGTATGAACACCAGTGTTGGGCAAGTTACTAAAAAAATAGTAACTAGTTACAGTTACTAGTCACTTCTTTTCAAAAGTAACAGTTACTTTTGAGTTACTGCATGATTAAAGTAACTAATTACTTGGAAAAGTAATTTTCGTGTTACTTTTAAATGCATACTTAAATCATCTTGCACACATAGCAAGATCAAGGGCCCCTTGTTCTCATCAGAAAAAAGAAGGAAAAGAAAACTGATGAGAAAAAAAGTCTCATGTTACAGAGAAAAAATGTGTCAGATTTACACAGACTATTGTAATTAGTCGAAAGTCAGAAATTTACCAGAAATAAAGCTGTAAATTCACAGAGAAAATTTTGGACCCTTTGGTGGGCCATTTTTGGCCCACGAGCCATATATGACACCCCTGGACCAGCCCATTAAAAATGCATATTTAGAGGATTTACTTCCATGAAATAATTGCAAATCACAACAGCATGAAAATGAATGAGATAAAATAAAACAGAAAGCACAGATAAATGAAAGTTCACCGCTTACAAGAAGCTTACTGCAACAGTCATTTTTTTCTCTGTGCATAAGAAAACTTACAATTACTTTCACAACTTACACATTTACACAACTGCGGACAAATGCGAGCTTCTTGCTCAAAAAATAATCATGTTTAACCACAGAGGTAGGAGCTGCTGGGGGGCTACTCGCGCTCGGACAACAGGTGATCAGGACTCCATATGAAAAGTCACCAAGGCATTTCTTCCCACCGCGGGACAGGAAACCAACACACAGGGGAGGAGACTGACAGCTGCACCAGCTATGGTAGGATCAGTTCATTTGCGTTAAAATATCTATCCATATTTATAAAATGAGTAACGCGAGTTACGCATCTGATCAAATTTCAGTAACTGTAACACATTACTGAATTTTTAAGCAGTAATTTCGTTACAGAGCACGTTACTGCAAAAGTAGTGGTGTTAGAGTAATGCGTTACTGTAATGCATTACTCCCAACACTGATGAACACAAATATTGAGTGAATAAAAATAAAAGGGGTAGGATTAGATAAGTTTATCCTTCATCCTACTCTCCTTCAAGCATGTAAATAGAGTAGTACAGGGTAATCAAAGGCATTTCAATATCCTTATTCTTTCTTCATCAGTTCACAATGCACTTTTGCTGTTTATTTACTATTTTACTTATCTTTTATTTACATGTTCAAGAAATCCATCCATCCATCTTCTACCACTTCTGCAGAGGTCCGGGTCACGGAGGCAGCAGTTCAAGTAGAGAAGCCCAGACTTCCCTCTCCCCAGCCACCTGCTCCAGCTCTTCAGAGAGGATACCAAGGTGTTCCCAGACCAGCTGGGAGACATAGTCTCTCCAGCGAGTCCTGGGTCTGCCCCGGGGTCTCCTCCCAGAGGGATGTGCCCGAAACACCTCAAGTGGGAGGCGTCCAGGAGGCATCCTGATTAGATGCCCATACCACCTCAACTGGCTCCTTTCAATGTGGAGGAGCAGCGGTTCTACCTCTCCCGGATGACTGGGGTCCTCACCCTATCTCTAAGGGTGAGTCCAGCAATCGTACAAAGAAAGCTCATTTCAGCCACTTCTATCTGCGATCTCGTTCTTTCGGTCATTACCCAAAGCTCATGACCATAAGTGAGGGAAGGAACGTAAATTGACCAGTAAATCGACAGCTTTGCCTTAGAGCTCAGCTCCCTCTTCACCACAACAGACTGGTACAACGTTTGCGTCACTGCAGATGCTGCTCTAATCCGTCTGTCAATCTCTCGCTCCATCACCCCCCATGGATCGTCACCTTATCGTGGTGGGGGGTTTGCGTGCCCTAGTGATCCCAGGAGCTATGTTGTCCGGGGCAATTTGACTCTGGAAGGGTCACCCAAGACAAACTGGTCCTGGGTGAAGGGCCAGACTAAGAATGATCCAATAGACTCTCATGATGAACGTTAGAACAGGGATCCAGTTTACTTTGCCCGGTATGGGGTTACCGGGGCCCCACCCTGGAGCCAGGCCTGAGGGAGGGGCTCAATGGCTAGCGTCTGGTGGCCGAGTTTCCGCCCATGGGACCCGGCCGGGCTCAGCCCGAAGGAGTTACATGGGTCCACCCTCCAGTGGGCTCACCACCTGCAGGAGGGACCACGGGGGTCCAAGTGCTGTGTGGATCAGGTGGCGGTCAAAGGTGGAGACCTTGGCGGTCTGATCCCAGGCTTCCTAAACTGTTCAAAAAGTATTCAATCAAATAATGATGTGCTAAAACACACAAATAAAGGAAATGTATCTATTACTTTCAAACTTTTTGGTGAGGAGGAACCCTCCAGACCTCTCACCATAAAGCAACCCAATATTAGAAAATGTCCATGCACCCAATGTCCGTGCATCCAGCACATTAAACATTATTGGTCCGAGAGCCAAAAGCAGAAAGAATATGCAGATGACCCGGTGACAGATGATCTTAAACTGATTTATATTTACATTAAAACTTCAACAATTTAAACATTTCCTTCACAAGATAGACTGAAACCTGAAAATAAAAATCTACAGACGTTGCTAGACTACAGTAGCTCAACTGTGAGTTCTCATGTGGCAACTACAACACTGAGTGAACATTTATCACATATTTTACAAGACTATGGCTACTCATCTGTGTGAATTCTCAGGTGAGCTTTAAAATGACCACGCTGACTAAATTTTTGTCCACAGGTTTCACACAAAAATGGCTTCTCACCTGTGTGAATTCTCAGGTGAGTGTTCAAATGACCACGGTGATTAAATCTTTGCCCACATGTTTCACAAGAAAATGGCTTCTCACCTGTGTGAATCCTCGTGTGAGTTTTCAAGGCACCATGTTTAATAAATCTTTTCCCACATATTTCACAAGAAAAAGGCTTCTCACCTGTGTGAATTCTCAGGTGAGTTTTCAAATTACTATGGTGATTAAATCTTTGCCCACATGTTTCACAAGACAATGGCTTCTCACCAGTGTGAATTCTCATATGAGTTTTTAAAACAGCATGGTGTTTAAAACTTTGTCCACAAGTTTCACAAGAAAAGGGCTTTTCACCTGTGTGAATTCTCAGGTGAGTTTTCAATTTAGCACGTTCAATAAATCTTTGCCCACATACTTCACAAGAAAATGGCTTCTCACCTGTGTGAATTCTCATATGAGTTTTCAAACTACCACGCTGATTAAATCTTTGCCCACATGTTTCACAAGAGTATGGCTTCTCACCTGTGTGAATTCTCATGTGACTTTTCAAATTACCATGTTCATTAAATCTTTGCCCACATGTTTCACAAGAAAATGGCTTCTCACCTGTGTGAATTCTCAGGTGAGCTTTCAAATTACCATGTTGATTAAATCTTTGTCCACATGTTTCACAAGAAAATGGCTTCTCACCAGTGTGAATTCTCATATGAGTTTTCATAGCACTATGGTGTTTAAAGCTTTGCCCACATGTTTCACAAGAAAATGGCTTCTCATCTGTGTGATTTCTCATGTGAGTTGTCAAAGCACTACAGTGTTTAAAACTTTGCCCACATGTTTCACAAGAAAACTTACCTGTGTGAATTCTATGAATTGACAAGCTGCTCCCCCATCTGAGTCTTTTTTCCCCACATGTGTTGCAAGCATGTAGCTTATCCACCGTATCATGTTTCTTCTTTTGTGACTCATCCTTAAAGTCTTTGTCATTATCAGAACATTTTACAAACCTTTCACCTGTGTCAGTATCACACTGATTCTCTGACACGAGGAAATTGTCTACATTGTTACTGTCACTTCTGTTTCTGCCAAGTCTCTTCTTTAGCTTTGACTCTTCATGTTTACTTGATCCTGGGTTTACGTTCTTACCTGCTCCCTGGTCTTGGCTGTCAGTGTCAGCAGAGTTGTGAGAGAGGAGCTGCTCATTGTTTGATTCAGTTTCACTATCGTCATTGTTCTCATCAGTAGGAGTCACCATGAAGGTATCAATCTCTTGTTTCAGTCCATAGTATTCTTCCTCCTGACTGGTACAGAGTTCCTCTTCTTCTTCCTCTTTAACCTGTGCAGCATCTTGTTCCTCCTGGTCTAGACTGGATTTCTTCTCCTGGTTACAGAGCCATTGGACAGTGAGAACCCCCTCCTCCTTACAGTCATGTAGTTGTGGAGCATCTGAAGGGACAGAGAACTTATGTTTACCATCTTAGTTACAGTAGAATGTGAGTAATTATTCATAGTTGATAGTAAAAAATAGTCATTGATAACAAAAAAACAAAAAAAAAGATGGTTGTAGATTTAATTCTAGTGTGTGAGGTTGGATTTTAAGTTCTACTAGAAGTCTTCTGGACTTTACTCCTGTATACCAACAATAAAAATTCCCAGCATACATCACTGTACAGTTCACATTTCTTTAGGGGCGGCAGTGGCTCAGGAGGTAGAGCAGGTCGTCTAATAACCCGATGGTTGGCGGTTCGAATCCCGCTCTCCCCAGATATCTTGTCGTTGTCCCTGGGCAAGACACTTCACCTGCATTGCCTCCAGTGCCCATAACACTGGGTATGAATGTGTATAAATGTTCAGTGGTGGCCGGAGAGGCCGTTGGCGCGGATTGGCAGCCACGTTTCCGTCAGCCTGCCCCAGGGCAGCTGTGGCTACAGTAGTAGCTTGCCACTACCATTGTTTGCTGGAGTGAATGAATAATGTATCTACTTGTAAAGCGTCTTTGAGTGTCTATGATAAAGCGCTATATAAATCTGATGCATTATTATTAAACAAATCCCAAATCAACTTTATTCATTGTGACCATCTAGATTGTGGTATACGCAGTGTTGGGAGTAGCATGTTACTCTAACGCCACTAGTTTTGCAGTAACGTGTTGTGTAATGAAATTACTGTTTAAAAATTCAGTAATGTGTCACAGTTACTGAAATGTGATCAGATGCGTTACTTGTTACTTTTATTAATATGGATAGATATTTTTAGTGCCCCCCTCCCCCCGCACAATTCCTGCTAAATCTCACTCCAAGCTTTTCTGAAAAGTTGGCAACTCTGCCTTCTGTCCCACACACTGACACATGTTCAGCAACACCAACATTAAAAAACTGTCTGTGAAGCTCTGTCTGAAGGTCTGTTTTCAGCCTGCCAATAATAAGCCCATAATCCATCCATCCATCCATCCATCTTCTACCGCTTTTCCGGAGGTCCGGGTCGCGGAGGCAGCAGTTCAAGCAGAGAACCCCAGACTTCCCTCTCCCCAGCCACCTGCTCCAGCTCTTCAGAGGGGATACCAAGGTGTTCCCAGACCAGCTGGGAGACATAGTCTCTCCACCGAGTCCTGGGTCTGCCCCGGGGTCTCCTCCCAGTGGGAAGTGCCTGAAACACCTCAAGTGGAAGGCGTCCAGGAGGCATCCTAATCAGATGCCCATACCACCTCAACTGACTCCTTTCAATGTGGAGGAGCAGCGGTTCTACTCTGAGCCTCTCCCGGATGACTGAGCTCCTCACCCTATCTCTGAGGGTGAGTCCAGCAATCCTACGGAGAAAGCTCATTTCAGCCGCTTGTATCCGCGATCTCGTTCTTTCGGTCATTACCCAAAGCTCGTGACCATAGGTGAGAGTAGGAACGTAGATTGACTGGTAAATCGACAGCTTTGCCTTAGAACTAAGCTCCCTCTTCACCACAACAGACCGGTACAACGTCCGCATCACTGCAGATGCTGCTCCAATCCGTCTGTCGATCTCTCGCTCCATTTTCCCCTCACTCGTGAACAAAACCCCAAGATACTTAAACTCCTCCACTTGGGGCAGGAGCCTGTCCCCAACCCGGAGAGGACAATCCACCTTTTTCCGGCTGAGGACCATGGACTCGGACTTGGAGGTGCTGATTCTCATCCCAGCGGCTTCACACTCAGCGGCAAACCGTCCCAGCAAGAGCTGTAGGTCATTGCTGGATGAAGCCAAACAGGACAACATCATCTGCAAACAACAGAGATGAGATCCTGTGGTCACCAAGCATGACACCCTCCATTCCCTGGCTGCACCTAGAAATCCTGTCCATAAAAATTATGAACAGGATCGGTGACAAAGGGCAGCCCTGGCGGAGTCCAACTCTCACTGGGAATGACTCCGACCGAGTGTTGGCAATACGAACCAAACTCTCACAACGGTCGTACAGAGACCGAATAGCTCGTAACAACAAGCCCGATACCCCATACTCCCGAAGCACCCCCCACAAAAATCCACGAGGGACGCGGTCAAATGCCTTCTCCAAGTCCACAAAACACATGTAAACTGGTTGGGCAAACTCCCACGAACCCTCAAGAATTCTCGAGAGGGTAAAGAGCTGGTCCGATGTGCCACGGCCAGGACGAAAACCACATTGCTCCTCCTGAATCCGAGGTTCGACCAACGGCCGGACTCTCCTCTCAAGTACCTTGGCATAGACCTTCCCAGGGAGGCTGAGGAGTGTGATCCCTCTAAAGTTGGAGCACACCCTCCGGTCCCCTTTTTTGAAGAGAGGAACCACCACCCCGGTTTGCCATGCCAAAGGCACTGCTCCCGACCTCCACGCAATGTTGCAGAGGCGTGTCAACCATGACAACCCAACAACATCCAGGGCCTTGAGGTACTCAGGGCGAATCTCGTCCACCCCCGGGGCCCGGCCACCAAGGAGATTTTTAACCACCTTGGCGACCTCAGCCCCTGTGATAGGCGAGTCATCCCCCTCGTCCCCAAACCCTGCTTCCTCTGTGGAAGGCGTATCAGTGGGATTGAGGAGATAAGCCCATAATGTAATCCATTAATTAAATTATCTTGCTATGTGTGCAAGATGATTTTTTAAGTATGCATTTAAAAGAAACATGAAAGTTTCTTTTCCAAGTAACTACTTTAATCATGCAGTAATTGGAAAAGTAACTCAATTACTTTTGAAAAGAAGTAACTAGTAACTGTAATTAGTTACTATTTTTTAGTAACTTGCCCAACACTGGGTATAAGTAGATTTTGGTTTCTTCATTTGTGTTTTTTTCTTTAAGACTAAAATTTCTCTGTAAAACCTGAACCATCAAAAAATGTACAAAAAAATTCTGTCTTTGAGAATGGAGCCCTCTGACAAATGAAAACAACATTTTTTTCAAAAATAATTTTGCAGAAATAAGTTTTGCTTTGCATCACATCTGATACAACGAGAATTTGTTTGAACTTGATGCTTTCAGCAGGGTTTCTTTAAACAAGCACAAATATGCAAAACAAAACATTACCTAGAACCGTTAAACTTCATCCATCCATCTTCTACCACTTTTCCAGAGGTCCGGGTCACGGAGGCAGCAGTTCAAGCAGAGAAGTCCAGACTTCCCTCTCCCCAGCCACCTGCTCCAGCACTTCAGAGAGGATACCAAGGTGTTCCCAGACCAGCTGGGAGTCATAGTCTCTCTAGCAAGTCCTGGGTCTACCCCGGGGTCTCCTCCCAGTGGGACGTGCCTGAAACACCTCAAGTGGGAGGCGTCCAGGAGGCATTCTGATCAGATGCCCATACCACCTCAGCTGGCTCCTTTCAATGTGGAGGAGCAGCGGTTCTACTCTGAGCCTCTACTCTACTCTGAGCCTCTCCCGGATGAGTGAGCTCTTCACCCGATCTCTAAGCGTGAGTCCAGCAATCCTACGGAGAAAGCTTATTTCAGCCGCTTGTATCCCCACTCTCATTCTTTCAGTAATTACCCAAAGCTCATGACTATAGGTGAGGGTAGGAACGTAGATTGGCCGGTAAATCAACAGCTTTGCCTTAGAGCTTAGCTCCCTCTTCACCACAACAGACCGGTACAACATCCACATCTCTGCAGATGCTGCTCTGATCTGTCTGTCAATCTCTCGCTCCAGTATTCCCTCACTCGTGAATAAGACCCCAAGATACTTTAACTACTCTACTTGGGGCAGGAGCTTGTCCCCAACCCAGAGAGGACAATCCACCTTTTTCCAGCTGAGGACCATGGACTCGGACTTGGAGGTGCTCATCCCAGCCACTTCACACTCAGCGGCAAACCGTCCCAGTAAGACCTGTAGGTCATTGCTGGATGAAGCCAACAGGACAACATCATCTGCAAACAACAGATGAGATCCTGTGGTCACCGAGCATGACACCCTCCGTTCCCTGGCTGCTCCTAGAAATCCTCACATAAAAATTATGAGCAGGATCGGTGACAAAGGAAAGCCCTGGTGGAGTCGAACTCTCAGTGGGAACGAGTCCAACCAAGTGTTGGCAATACGAAACCAAACTCTCACAACGGTAGTCTAGAGACCGGATAGCTCGTAATAACAAGCCCGATATCCCATACTACTGAAGCACCCACACACACACAAAAAACCACGAGGGACGAGGTCGAATGCTTTCTCCAAGTCCACAAAACACATGTAAACTGGTTGGGAAAACTCCCATGAACCCTCAATGATTCTCGAGAGGGTAAAGAGTTGGTCCAATGTGCCACGGCCAGGACAAAAACCACATTGCTCCTTCTGAATCTGAGGTTTGACCAGCAGCCGGACTCTCCTCTCCAGTACCTTGGCATAGCCCTTCCCAGGAAGGCTGAGGAGTATGATCCCTCTAAAGTTGGAGCACACCCTCCCGTCCCTCTTTTTAAAGAGGGGAACCACCACTCCGGTTTGCCATGCCAAAGGCACCGTCCCCGACCTCCACGCAATGTTGCAGAGGTATGTAAACCATGACAGCCCTACAACATCCAGGGCCTTGAGGTACTCAGGGCGAATCTTGTCCGCCCGCGGGGCCCAGCAACCAAAGAGATTTTTAACCACCTTGGCAATCTCAGCCCCTGTGATAGGCGAGTCATCCCCCTCGTCGACAAGCCCTGCTTCCTCTGTGGAAGGCATGTCAGTGGGATTGAGGAGATCCTCAAAGTATTCCTTCCACCACCCAATGATATCCCCAGTCGAAGTCAGCAGAGCCCCATCTGCACCATACACAGTGTGGACAGGGAGCTGCTTCTGCCTCCTGAGCCGCTGGACAGTTTGCCAGAATCTCTTCGAGGCCGACCGAAAGTCTTGTTCCATGGCCTCACCGAACTCCTCCCACACCCGAGTTTTTTCTTCAGCAACCACCTGAACCGCACTCCGCTTGGCCTGCCGGTACACCCCAGCTGCTTCGGGAGTCCCACAAGCCAATCAAGCTCGATAGGACTCCTTCTTCAGCTTAATGGCCCCCCTCACCACTGGTGTCCACCACTTGGTTCGGGGGTTGCCACAACAAGATGCACTGACGACCTTGCAGCCACAGTTCTGGGCAGCCGCTTCAACAATGGAGGTGGAGAACATGGCCCATTCAGACTCCATGTCTCCAGACTCCCTCGGAATGTGGTCAAAGTTCTTCCGGAGGTGGGCGTTGAAAACCTCCCGGACAGGGGCCTCAGCCAGACTTTCCCAGCACACCCTCACTATACGTTTAGGTCTACCAGGTCTGAATGGAGTCCTCCCCTGTCATCGGATCCAACTCACCACCAGGTGGCGATCAGTTGACAGTTCTGCACCTCTCTTTACCAGAGTGCCCAAAACATACGGTCGCAGGTTTGATGACACAATAATAAAATCGATCGTTGACCTACGACCTAGGGTGTCCTGGTGCCAGGTGCACATGTGGACACCCTTATGCCTGAACATGGTGTTTGTTATGGACAAACTGTGGTTAGCATAGAAGTCCAACAACTGAACACCACTCGGGTTCAGATCGGGCAGGCCATTCCTCACAATCACCCCCCCTCCAGGTTTCACTGTTGTTGCCCATGTGCACATTGAAGTCCTCCAGTAGAACAATGGAGTCACCCTCCAGCACCCCAGTCAGAGACTCCAAAAAGGGTGGGTACTCTGAACCATCATCCGGTGCATAGGCACAAATAATGGTCAGGACCAGTTTCCCAACCTGAAGGCGCAGGGGAACAACCTTTCATCCACCGGGGAAAACTCCAATATAGAGGCCGCAAGGTGGGGGGGATACAAGAACACCCACCCCTGCTCGTTGCCTCTCGCCTAGGGCAACTCCAGAGTAGGCCAAGCTCCAGTCCCTCTCCTGGAGACTGATTCCAGAACCGGAGCTGTGTGTGGAGGTGAGGCTGACTATATCTAGCCGGTATCTCTCAATCTCATACACCAGCTCAGGCTCCTTCCTCACCACAGAGGTGACATTCCACATCCCAAAAGCCAGTTTAGGAAACCTGGGATCAGACTGCCAAGGTCTCCGCCTTCAACCACCACCTGATCCACATAGCACTGTTAAACTCAGTCTCCTTTAAATTCACTAACTAGAAATTTGAAAGTTTTAAACTGCAAACAAAAGAACATTTTTCATATTGTACGACAACTTATTCTGCACCCTCTACATTGAAGGTGAATGCAAAAATTACAGCTTATCAATGACTGATTTCTTTTGAACAGTTTTGTCTCACAGGCTCTGTGTTTTGCTGTGTGGTAGGCAGGAAAATATTTCTGTCCTTGTTCAGGCAGAGATGGACTTTACATTTCTCACAGTAGACAGGGCAGAAGTGATTGCCTGTGCAATATTTGCATCTCTGACAAGTTTCCCATGTTGGAAAAGGACCAATGCCATCCTTTCTCACATCACAGTGCACACTATGGTTTGGCTTTTTATGTGGAGGTGTTCCTTCTGCTTCTGGAGAGGATAGTAGCCTACTACATTTGATCTGTCTCCCTTGCACTTGTAAGAGCAGTGCCAAGAGCAGCTTGAAACCTTTGCAGGGCCATGGGTTTTTGCCTGGGTTTCTTTGGGAGGTATGGAAAGAGTTCATGTAGTTTCTTTAACCATGAGTTTCAAAAGTTTATCTTTCTTTGGATCATCAGACATACTGGAGTTGTCCTCAGTGAAATAGTGTTAGTAACTACAGGAAGCGGTCTTGATATACAGTGGTGTGAAAAAGTGTTTGCCCCTTTCCTGATTTCTCATTTTTTTGTATGTTTGTCACACTTAGATGTTTCAGATCATCAATTTTAAATATTAGATAAAGATAACACAAGTAAACACAAAAGGCAGTTTTTAAATGAAGGAGTTTATTATTAAGGGTAAAAAAAAATCCAAACCTACATGGCCCTGTGTGAAAAAGTGATCGAACCCCCCCCGGTTAAAACATAAATTAACTGTGGTTTATCGCATCTTTGGAAAGCTGAGTTTAATTTCTCTAACCACACCCTGGCCTGATTACTGCCACACCTGTTCTCAATCAGGAAATCACTTAAATAGGACCTGCCTGATAAAGTGAAGTAGACCAAAAGATCCTCAAAAGCTAGACATCATGCTGCAATCCAAAGAAATTCAGGAACAAATGAGAAACAAAGTAATTAAGATCTATCAGTCTGGAAAAGGTTATAAAGCCATTTCTTAAGCTTCGGCACTCCAGCAAACCACAGTGGGAGCCATTATCCACAAATGACAAAAACATGGAACAGTGGTGTACCTTCCTAGTAGTGGCAGGCCGACCAAAGTTACCCAAAGAGCGCAGCGACGACTCAGCCAAGAGGTCACAAAAGACCCCACAACAACATCCAAAGAACTGCAGGCCTCACTTGCCTCAGTTAAGGTCAGCGTTCATGACTCCACCATAAGAAAAAGACTGGGCAAAAATGGCCTGCATGGCAGAGTCCCAAGACAAAAACCACTGCTGAGCAAAAAGAACATAAAGGCTTGTCTCAGTTTTGCCAGAAAACATCTTGATGATCCCCAAGACTTTTAGGGAAATACTCTGTGGACTGATGAGACAAAAGTTGAACATTTTGGAAGGTGCGTGTCCCATTATAGCCGGCGTAGAAGTAACACAGCATTTCAGAACAGGAACATCATACCAACAGTAAAATATGGTGGTGGTAGTGTGATGGTCTGGGTCTGTTTTGCTGGCTCAGGACCTGGAAGACTTGCTGTGGTAAATGGAACCATGAATTCTGCCGTCTACCAAAAAATCCTGAAGAAAAATGTCCGGCCATCTGTTTGTGACCTCAAGCTGAAGCGCACTTGAGTTCTGCAGCAGGACAATGATCCAGAACACACCAGCAAGTCCACCTCTGAATGGCTTAAGAAAAACAAAATCAAGACTTTGGAGTGGCCTAGTCAAAGTCCTGACCTAAATCCGATGGAGATGCTGTGGCATGACCTTAAAAAGGCGGTTCATGCTCGAAAATCCTCCAATGTGGCTGAATTACAACAATTCTGCAAAGATGAGTGGGCCAAAATTCCTCCATAGCGCTGTAAAAGACTCATTGCCAGTTATGGCAAATGCTTGATTGTAGTTGTTGCTGCTAAGGGTGGCCCAACCAGTTATTAGGTTTAGGGGTAATTACTTTTTCCACACAGGGCCATGTAGGTTTGGATTTTTTTCCCCGAATAATAAACACCTTCATTTAAAAACTGGATTTTGTGTTTACTTGTGTTATCTTTGTCTAATATTTAAATTTGTTTGATGATCTGAAACATTTAAGTGCGACAAACATACAAAAAATTGAGAAATCAGAAAGGGGGCAAATACTTTTTCACACCACTGTAATTACTGTGACAGAACAAAATTATGATATGCCCATCAGCCACGAATACACAACAAAGTATACAACACACAGTTGTAGGTCAGGATCCCAAGGTGAGCCTGTGTAGCAAGTTTGGTGATCTGAGAAAGCTTTACAAGTTCTATAGTAAGAGATCATATGGACTGCCAACCTTGACCTTTGACCTTTTGACCCCAGACCTGTAGTCAGAGGTTATGGTCTCAGAATGAACCTGTGTACCAGTTTTGGTGACCCTAGCTTTCTTTGTTTTTGAGATATACTTTATCAGGCATTTTGATGTTTATCTTTGACCTTGCAATCCCAAAACCATAGTCACACTTCAGGGTCACAGGGTAAACCTGTGTACCAAGTTTGGTGACCCTAACTTTAATTGTTGTACAATAATAAGGCATAGGATATGTTAACTTTGACCTTTGACCTTTTGACCCCAAACCCATGGTCAGAGGTCAGGATTCCAAGGGGAACCTGTGTACCAGGTTTGGTGGCCCTAGCTTTATTCATTTTATAGTAACAGTAAATGTGGTATTTACCATAGTGCAACTGCAATGTTAACTTTGAACCTCTGACCCCTTGACCCCAAACCCATAGTTAGGTGAGGGTGTAAGTCATCCAAGATGTGTATTAGATACAACTAGAAAAGCACTCAGAGAGCGCAGACCTCCGCCAAGCACCACAGTTCCCCCCCATGCAGTGTTTGTGTGTACGTTTTCAGATTCCTTGACCATGAAAACATATGACTAGCAATTGGATTCACAATGATAGGATTAGTGGTTCAGTAGTAAAAGCATTACCTCCTTGGCGGAGGTAATAAACTGAAGTGTTGCTGTTGTGTCCATCTCCTCCATCTCCAAACTCCCAGGCTGCGGGCGTTGCAATTCATCGCACAACCGCGTACAACCCACAGGCCAATGGGTTATGCGAGCGTTTTCATAGATCACTGAAAGCAGCACTCAGGGCTTCACTGACGGATGCAAATTGGGTAGACAGGTTGCCGTGGGTTTTATATTGGGGTTGCGCTCCGCGGCAAAAGAGGATTTGGAAGCTTCCCCGGCAGAGAGCTTGTTTTTGCGCAGTCCCTATGGCTGCCCGGGGAATTTCTGCCAAATAATCCCGTGCCGAACAGCTGCCCATCTCAGCTTTTGCAGCGTAGCGCAAACACAGGCACGCTGCCGGGCCCGGCCCACCACTGTTTTCCGCGTGCTTTTGTGCCTAAAACTTTGAACTTATCCTACACTTTATTACATGTATAGTTTATTTCTCTTATCTTATCATGTTTAATGTTGCAGCATTGTACCGAGACAAATTCCTAGTTTGTGTACTACATGAACAATGGCAATAAACCTGATTCTGATTCTGATTCTGATTCTGAAGAACGCGGAGTTCGTGTTTGTCAGACACGACGACCAGCGCCCTCCATTGTGCCTGCACACATGTTGAAAATGGCCGTATCTCACAATGTTAAAGAATCCTTTAAAAAATTCCTGTATCCAGACGGTGATCTGGATCATCCCCAAAATTTAATCAGTTCTTCCTTGTACCATTTCCAACAACGCCTGAAAGTTTCATCGAAATCCGTCCAAAACTTTTTGAGTTATCTTGCTCACCAACAGACAGACAGACAAACAGACAGACAAACCCCGGCAAAAACATAACCTCCTCGGCCTGCGGCCTGGCGGAGGTAATTAGTGCATTGATTTGAAAAGCCTACATCATTTCTTTCAGTATTTACGGTGTTTACAAGATTTAGGGAAAAATCTGAAGTGGCCTTTGACCTCAAGGTCATCCGATGACAGTCAAATTGCAATATGTACATCAGAGTATATCAAACCATGGTACAGCGTTTCAAAACATTTGGAACAAAACTGTAGGAGGAGTTGATTTCACAAGACAGTTACTGTCTATGAAGTGAGGTGAAACAGGAGGTCATAGGTCAGGGACTACAATTCCTGCAAAAATCATCCAATCAGAACCAAATTACAATATGCGCAACCTCAGTTTATATCAAACCATGGTACCAAGTTTCAGAACATTCGGACTAAAACTGTAGGAGGAGTTGATTTCACAAAAGTGGGACAGACGGATGGACAGACAAACCCATCATATAATCCCCCTTCGGTCTTCGCCCAAGGGGGTCTCTTCGACTGGCGGGGGATAAAAACTCATGTATCACATATGATACAAATGGTGATATACATTTTATCTGTTTCATTCTCAAAATGAGTCTTTGTTCTTGGAGTGTCTACCTTCATGGTGACTTCGTGTTTTCAGTCGTCTCGTCTTTGGTTTGAGTTCTTCTTCTTCTTTAGTTGATCCTGTGTCTACATGCCCACTTCCTTCCTCATCTTGGATCTCACTTCCAGCAGAGTTGTGAGAGAAGAGCTGCTCACTGTTTGGTTCTGCTTCACTCTGCTGCTTTTCATCAGAAATAAGAGTCACCATGAAGGTATCAACCTCCAGCTTCACTACCAGCTGTTCTCCCTCCTGATTGATGCAGAGTTCCTCCTGCTCCTCTTTAACCTTTGGAGGTTCTGGTTCCTCCTGCTCCAAACCTGAGAGGGAAAACAGATAAAAGAAATAATTCACTAATGGGATTAAAGCAGAACTTGGTTCTAAGGAAATAAATGTCTACTTCTGTTGGTCTTTTTGAGCTGCTGTGAACAGTTAACTTGAGCAGCAATAATACAGTCAGAAGGAATGACCTGATGGAGCCCTCACTAAATTTCTCACTGCTTCTCTACAGAGAACAGAGGAAGGAGGGATGAAGAAACACAAGAAAGACTAGGACTGCCCCTGACTAAAGGTTTTCCTGGTCGACCAGTAGTCACAGTTTAAAGCAAATAGTCCAATGTTTGTAGCACTTTTATGAGAGATTTATTAACTTAATCAGTGAAATACAAACAGTAGTTTTGGTGCATCAGTAAATGGTTTATGTCCCAGGGTTGAGAAAGATGTCTTTAAGCAACAATGAGCCCTGGAAATATAATTTAACCTGCACACTTAACAAGGCAGTGAGTCGCCTGTCAGTGAGGAAACTTCAGCTGAACAAGGGTCTCACCACCACTGTTGTCCTCCTTTCTCAGTAGAGTCCTGCATTACCCCGGCTGGTGCACTTCAGTAACCAACTTCATGAATGTGTACCAGCAGTCGTTGTGAGTGTTCCTCATCAATTTATACCCTTACTTAGCCTGTTATGGGTTAGTGATTTCTAAGTTAGCTATAACAACTTCAATACTATATAAGATAAGATAAGATAAGCCTTTATTAGTCCCACAATGGGGAAATTCCAGGATTGCAACAGCACAGGGATAGCAACACTCAGAGCAACAATCAGAAGGCAAGAAAAAAAACAAGCAAGCAAGAGCAGCTAATATACATATGTACATATTACTATAAAATATATATATACACACACACACACACACACACACAGACACACAGTGCAGAGCATTGTAGCTGGATGGAATAAATATATGAATATATGAACACACAGTGCAGAGCATTGTAGCTAGATGGAATAAATATGTAAATATATAAACACCCACAGTACGGAGCATTGCAGCTAGGTGGAATAAATATGCAAGTATAAACACACACAATGCGGAGCAATGTAGCTAGATGGAATAATATGTAGATATATAAAAACACAGTGCGGAGCATTGTAGCTAGATGGAATAAATATATAGATATATAAATATAAACACACCCAGTGCTGAGCATTGTAGCTAGATGGAATAAATATATAGATATATAAATATAAACACACCCAGTGCAGAGCATTGTAGCTAGATGGAATAAATATGTAAATATACAGTATAAACACACACAGTGCAGAGCATTGTTGCTAGGTGGGATGAAACAGCATAACCGTCTATTTAGTTATCCTACATGGTATGATTATGTGCCCATACATATTCTCACCCTCCATAGCGACCGGTATGTTCCTAGTTGTATGCCGGAGAGGACCATTGTGTAAGTCTATTGCATCTTTTGCATTCAAAAAACTATTAGTTTGTTACGTCTTTTTGCTATCTCTGCGAGCAGCCCTGCTTAGGTTGTACAGTCTGACAGCCGTTGGTAGGAAGGACCTACGAAACCTCTCGGTTGTGCACCTGGGATGATGTAGTCTGCTGCTAAATGAGCTCCTCAGTGCATCCAGTATGTCCTGCATAGGGTGGAACTCGGACTCCAGCAGAGATGACAGTTTAGCCACCGTCCTTCTCTCTCCTATCTCCTCCATCGGATCAAGGCGTTGCCCCAGGACAGAGCTAGCTTTCTTAATCAGTTTGTTCAGTCTCTTCCTATCGGCTGCAGTAATGCCACTGCCCCAGCAGACCACTCCAAAAGTGATGGCTGATGCCACCACCGTGTCATAGAATGACTTCAGCAGCGCCCCTTGTACACCAAAAGACCTGAGTCTCCTCAGCAGGAACAGCCTGCGCTGTCCCTTCTTGTAGAGTGCGTCAGTATTGTGTGACCAGTCTAGTTTATTGTTCAGATGAATACCCAGGTACTTGTAGGATGTCACCATCTCGATGTCTGTTCCCTGTATATTTACTGGTGCTGTGAGGGGCTGCCCATGCCTGCGGCAGTCCACCACCAGCTACTTAGTTTTCCTCGCGTTGATCTGGAGGCAGTTCCGATGGCACCAGTCCACAAAGTCCTGGATAAGCCCTCTGTACTCAGCTTCATCTCCGCTGGAGATGAGACCAACGATCGCAGAGTCATCAGAGAACTTCTGTAGATGGCAATGTGTTGTGTTGTGTGAGAAGTCCGCAGTATAAAGAGTGAACAGGAAGGGAGCCAGCACCGTTCCCTGGGGGGCCCCCGTGCTACTGATGATCGTGTCGGAAACACAGTCCCGGGTTCTCACAAACTGAGGCCGGTTCGTGAGGTAGTCCAGGATCCATGATGACAGGTGCTGGTCCACCCCTGCGCGCAGCAGCTTGTCCTTCAGGATCATCGGTTGGATGGTGTTGAAAGCACTGGAGAAGTCAAAGAACATGATCCTCACCATATTCCCGGGCTTCTCCAGGTGGGACAGAGAACGGTGAAGGAGGAAGATCACCGCATCCTCCACCCCAATGCCATGCTGGTAGGCGAACTGGAGTGGATCCATCGCTGGTTCCACCAGGGGGCGGAGATGAGCAAGGAGCAGTCTCTCCAGGGTCTTCATCAAGTGGGACGTCAAGGCCACCGGTCTGAAGCTGTTCAGGTCTTTGGGGTGGGAAGTTTTTGGTACAGGTACCACACAAGATGTTTTCCACAGCTGTGGTACCCTCCCCAGTTTCAGGCTCATGTTGAAGATATATGTCACAATCCCACACAGCTGGTCTGCACAGGACTTGAGGAGCTTTGCGCTGATGCCGTCCGGTCCCGACGCCTTCCTCGCCTTGATCTTCCTCAGCTCCGTCCTCACCTGGGTCTTGGTCAGGGTCAGGATGGGGGGCTGTGTGTTGGGAGTGGGGGGGGTGTCGGTGGAGTGGGGAGTGGGCAGCAGGACTTGATTTCTTAGAGGCAGCAGTGGTTGTTGTGCAGACAGGGGGGAGGGCGGTTGGTCAAATCTATTGAAAAACAGATTCAGGTTGTTCGCCCACTCCCTGCCCCCCGTGGCCTGGGGGGAGGTATTCTGGAGCCCCGAGATGGTTTTGAGGTTTCTCCAGACCCCGCTGATGTCGCTCTGTTGCAGCTTGTCCTCCATCTTCTTCCTGAAGCTGTCCTTGCCTTCTCTGATCTTTCTCCTCAGCTCCCTCTGTATGGACTTCAGCATCTCCCTGTTCCCCGACCTGAAGATCCTCTTCTTCTCTCTCAGAAGTGTTTTTATCTCAGGGTTGATCCAGGGTTTGTTGTTTGAGTGACACTGTATGGTCTTGGTGGGAACGGATTTGTCCACACAGAAGCTGAGGTAGCCCGTGAAGGTGTGAATGAGGCCATCGATGTCCTCACCATGTGGATCGCAGAGCTGCTTCCAGGCAGTGGCTTCAAAACAGTCCTTTAGAGTGTCCATTGTCTCCTCAGACCATAACTCCACAGTGTGCATGGCCGGAGGTTGTCTGTGCACTAGGGGTTTGTACACCGGTCGGAGATGAACCAAGTTGTGATCCGATCTCCCAAGTGGGGGGAGTTGTGATGAGGTGTACGCCTCCTTAGTGTTTGCGTAGAACAAATCCAGTGTTTTATTGTCTCTAGTGTGGCATGTGACATACTGGGTGAAAGTGGGCAGAATGGGAGACAGTGAAACGTGGTTGAAATCGCCTGAGATGAGGAGAAGAGCATCTGGGTGTTCTGTCTGCAGCCTGCTGGTTACTGAATGGATGACGTCACGCGCTGTCCCAGCGTTCGCCGTCGGATTTGCATAAACAACAATGCAGATCACGTGTGAGTGTTCTCTCGGGAGATATGTAGGCCTCATGCTAACAGCTAGCAACTCAATGTCTTTGCTGCAGTGTCGTTGTTTAACAGTGATATGTCCCGGTCTGCACCAGTTGTTGTTAACATACATTATCACTCCACCGCCCCTAGTTTTGCCACTCTCTGGTGTTCGGTCAGCTCGTATCATGTGAAAACCCTCCAGCTCAATGTTAGCATCTGCTGCTAGTTCAGTTAGCCACGTCTCAGTAAACAAAAGGAGAGAGCACTCCCGGTAAGTGCTATCATAACGGGAGATAGCCGCTAGCTCATCTAACTTTCCCAGTATCGACCGTACATTTCCCATGACAACAGATGGAAGGGAGGGTCTGTACCTTATATTTTTTGTCCTCCGCCTTACTCCAGCCCGGCAGCCGCGGCGTTTTCGCCTCAGTTCTCTCGGTATGTCGAGTTTTTCCAGTGGGACCGGGTGGCGGTTAAATGCTAGCAGCTCTTCCCTGTTGTATCGAATCCTGCTATAAACAGTGGCTCCGTCCACCGGCTCAGGAGACATTTGGGACGATCTGTGTGTCCGTGATATAAGTGGGGTGAAAAAAAAAAAGTGATCAAAAGAGAGAGGAAGGGAAAAAAAAAACTCGGAATCGAGCCGCTGTTGCAAAAGGCAGCCGACTGGTGTGGCGCCGAGAGATGAATGAATGCAAGTGAAATGTAAACAGTTCAAATTAAAAAAAATAACATTGGAGTGCAGCAGTTCACACTGCTTCAGTCTTCAGGTCTGAAAGTTATTAATTACCTCCGCCAGGCCGAAAGGCCAGGAGGAGGTAATGTTTTTGCCGGGGTTTGTCTGTGTGTTTGTCTGTGTGTTTGTCTGTTTGTCTGTCTGTCTGTTTGTCTGTTAGTTAGCAAGATAACTCAAAAACTTTTGGACGGATTTCAATGAAAATTTCAGGCGTTGTAGGAAATGGTACAAGGAAGAACTGATTAAATTTTGGGGATGATCCGCATCACCGTCTGCATACAGGAATTTTTTAAAGCATTTTTCCACACTGTGACATACGGCCATTTTCAACATGTGCGCAGGCGCAATGGGGGGCGCTGGCCGTCGTGTCTGACCAACACAAACTCCGCCTTCTTCAACGTTTTAGCCACAAAAGCATGCGGAAAACACTGGTGGCCTGGGCCCCCCAGCGTGCCTGTGGCAGCCATAGGCGCTGCGCACATTGCGCTGGTCGTCGTGTCTGACCAACACAAACTCCGCGTTCTTCAACGTTTTAGGCACAAAAGCACACGGAAAACACTGCTGGCCTGGGCCCGCCAGCGTCCCTGTTTTTGCGCCACGCTGCAAAACCTGACACGGCCACCTGTCCGCCGCCCGATTATTTGCCACAAATTCCCCGCCCAGCTATAGGCGCTGCGTAAAAACGACCTCTCTGCCGGGGAAGATTCTAAATTCTGTTTTGCCGCGGAGCACAACCCCAATATAATATAAAACCCACGGCAACCTGTCTAACCAATCTGCATCCGTCAGTGGAGGAGATGGACACACCAACACTTCAGTTTATTACCTCCGCCAAGGAGGCAATGCTTTTACAATCGTAAAACGGGGCTATAAGGGACGGCGGGGTAATATGGGACACTTTTCTAAATGTAATTCTGCTTTTTTTAATTTTGCTTCCGCCTACATTTGATGAAGGATTCATGGATATTTGACAATAACAACACAACTCAGCGTCCTGCTCAAAATAAAAAAAGCAGAATTACATTTAAAACATTTCCCAGAAAAGTGCCCCTTATTAACCCGCCGTCCCTTATAGCCCCGTTTTACACTACTGAACCACTAATCCTATCACTATCACATTGATTGTCATTCATTAATTGTCTGTTTATTGCACTGTCCATGTCAAATAAACAAATAATCATTGTGAATCCAATTGCTAGTCATATCTTTTCATGCTCAGGGAATCTGAAAACGTACACACAAACACTGTATGGGGGGAACTGTGCCGCTTGGCGGAGGTCTGCGCTCTCCGAGTGCTTTTCTAGTTTCCACTGATATCTCTGTGAAAAAAATCTCTGTTCTAGCCTTTCTCGTCGTCGGCCTCCATCAGTCTATGATGACCATGGAAGAGAATCCTAAACGTCTACTCTGCTGGAACAGCACCGCCTGTGGCTGAACAGGCCGATGCGCGAATGGCAGTCCCTGTCACACAGGTCGCACTTGTGGGTGGTCTCCGTGCTGCTGGAGCTGTGGCGGTTCTTCCTGCGGGTCCTTTTTTCATCTGCTGCAGCAGTCAGTCTCTCTTCACCCGCCTTGAGCTATCTGGTCAGGGTGCCTCTCCATTTGGAGCGGTCCGTTGCAAGGTCCTCCCAGCGCTCTGTGTTGATCTCCAGAGCCTTCATGTCTCTCTTGCAGATGTCTCTAAAGCGCAGCTGTGGGTGGCCAACGTCTCTCCTGCCAGTCGCCAGTTCTCCGTAGAGGACGTCTTTGGGGATTCTGCCATCCTCCATACGGTGAACGTGGCCTAGCCAGCGGAGCCTGCGCTGCCTGAGTAGAGTGAACATGGAGGGAAGGCCGGCGTGGGACAGAACTTCTGTGTTGGGCACTTTGTCCTGCCAGGATATGTCCAGGATGCGGCGAATGCAGCGCAAGTGGAAGGAGTTCAGTCTCTTTTCCTGCCGGGAGTATATTGTCCACGTCTCACTCCCATAGAGCAGTGTGCTGATGACGCAGGCGTTGTACACTGCCACCTTCGTCTTGACAGAGAGTTTGGGATTCTCCCACACTCGTGTGGTGAGGCGAGCGAGTGTGGAGGCTGATTTTCCAATCCTCTTGTCAATCTCTGTATCAAGGGAGAGGTTGCTGCTGATCGTGGACCCCAGGTACATGAACTGATTTACGACCTCCAGCTCGTAGTCGTCGATGGTGATGGTTGGTGGTGCTTCCGTGCCTTGCGCCAAGACGTTAGTCTTCTTCAGGCTGATGGTAAGCCCGAAGTCCTTGCATGCCTGGGAGAAGCGGCCCATCAGGGTCTGAAGCTCCTGCTGTGTGTGGGTCGCGACTGCAGCGTCGTCTGCGAACAGCATGTCTCTGATTAGAGCCTTGCGTACTTTGGTTCTGGCTTTCAGGCGGGCGAGGTTGAAAAGCCTGCCATCAGATCTTGTATGCAGATAGATTCCCTCTGTTGCTGTGCTGAAGGCATGCCTCAGGAGCATAGCAAAGAAAATCCCAAAGAGGGTTGGCACAAGTACACAGCCCTGTTTCACTTCGCTGCGTATGTTGAATGGCTCTGAGACGTTGCCATCGTGCTGCACTATCCCCTGAATGTTGGTGTGAAACGATTCGATGAGGCTTTGCAACTTTGGTGGGCATCCTATCTTTGGCAGGATCTTGAAAAGCCCCTCTCTGCTGACCAGATCAAACGCTTTGGTGAGGTCGATGAAGGCGACATACAGGGGCATGTTCTGTTCTCTGCATTTCTCCTGGAGTTGGCGGATGGAGAATATCATGTCTACCGTCGATCGCTCAGCGCGGAAGCCACACTGAGACTCGGGGTAGACACGTTCGGCAAGCTTCTGTAGACAAACGAGAACAACTCGTGCGTAGACTTTGCCAACAACGCTGAGGAGGGAGATGCCCCTGTAGTTGTTGCAGTTGCTTCTCTCCCCTTTGTTTTTGTAGAGGGTGATGATCTTGGCGTCCCTCATGTCCTGTGGTATGGCACCTTCCTTCCAGCACTGGCAGAGGACGTCATGCAATGGCAGCAGTAGGGCGGTCTTGCAGTGCTTGATCAGGTTGGGGGGTATGCAGTCGTTGCCGGGTGCCTTGCCAGCGGCCAAGCTATCAATGGCCTTGCTGAGTTTGTCAATGGTTGGCTCGGCATCAAGATCGTCCATGGATGGCAGGCAATCGATGGCATCAAGGGCTGACGGTGTCACGGTGTTCTGTCTGGAGTAGAGGTCGGAGTAGTGTTCCACCCATCTCTCCATCTGCTTGTTCTTTTCTGTGATCATCTCCCCAGTGGAGGATTTGAGAGGGGCCGTCTTGCTCTGAGCTGGATCAAGTGCTTTCTTGATGCCATCGTACATACCACGGATGTTCCCTGTTATGGCAGCGGTTTGAATGTCTTGGCTGAGCTGAGTCCAGTACTCATTGGCACAGCGCCGAGCAGTCTGCTGAACTTTGCTTCTCGCAGCCCTGAGAATCTGGAGATTCTTCTCGTTTGGGTACTTCTTGTACTCGGCAAGAGCTGAGCGCTTGGCTTCAATGACGGGGGTCATCTCGGTCAACTTGGCATCAAACCAGTCCTGTGACTTCGAGGTCTTCCTCCCAAAGGTAGCCAAGGCTGTGCGGTGGATGGTGTTTCGCAGCTCTTCCCACTTCTGCTTTGCTGATTCTCGTTCTTGTGGTACACCAAGTTCCTTCTCAAAGGTGGAGGCAAACTGCTCAACAAGTTCTGGTTGGGCCATCTTGCTGGTGTCAATCCGTGCCTTTCCAGGCTGTCTAGCACAATGGAATTTCTTCAGCTGCAGCTTGACCTTGCAACACACCAATGAAAGGTCTGTGTCGCAATCTGCACACTGGAATGAACGGGTGATTAGCACGTTCTTCAGTGAGGTGCGCCTGGTCAGGATCAAGTCCAGCTGGTGCCAGTGCTTTGAGCGCGGATGTCGCCAGGAAACCTTGTGTTGGGGTTTGGTCTTGAAGAACGAGTTTGTGATGCACAGATCGTGATAAGTGCAGAACTCGAGCAGCCGCTGTCCGTTGTCGTTCATTCTGCCCACGCCAAATGGTCCAAGAAAGGAGGGCCAGGAGTCGTGGTCAGCACCCACTCTGGCATTGAAGTCTCCAAGGAGAATGAGTTGGTCAGAGTTGGGGATGATCCTGACAGTTGTTGCGAGATTCTCGTAGAACTCGTCTTTTGCCTCTGGTGTGGCTGTCAGTGTTGGGGCATACACACTGACAAGGGTGACTGGGCCTTGAGTGGTACAATGGAGGAAATACACTACCGTTCAAAAGTTTGGGGTCACCCAGACAATTATTTTGTGTTTTCCATGAAAAGTCACACTTATTTACCACCATGAGTTGTAAAATGAATAGAAAATATACAGTAGTCAAGACATTGACAAAGTTAGAAATAATGATTTGTATTTGAAATAATAATTTTTTCCAGATCTCAACCTGCTCAAAGGAAGGTCAGTTTTATAGCTTCTCTAACCAGCTAAACTGTTTTCAGCTGTGCTAACATGATTTCACAAGGGTTTTCTAATCATCCATTAGTCTTCTGACGCAATGAGCAAACACATTGTACCATTAGAAAACTGGAGTGATAGTTGCTGGAAATGGGCCTCTATACACCTATGCAGATATTGCACCAAAAACCAGACATTTGCAGCTAGAATAGTCATTTACCACATTAGCAATGTATATTAGATATTAGAGTGTATTTCTGATTAGTTTAAAGTTATCTTCATTGAAAAAAACAGTGCTTTTCTTTCAAAAATAAGAAAATTTCTAAGTGACCCCAAACTTTTGAACGGTAGTGTACATATTAAACGTCTCAGCATTTTTTCAGTACATATATTTCCAATATGCTGCTCATATGACTTAAATGTTGAAAAGTTGCTGCAAATCCTTGCTGACATGAACTGATGATAATAAGGTTTCCCCAGGAGGAAGATCGGTTTGTTTTTCAGCATGATGTTTTTACTCAACACCATAGAATTTCGTCCACAGTTTAGCTGTCCATGCATATGACCCTGGAGAGATTTGAAACTAGTCTCCAGAAGTAGAGAGGTTTCATCTGCACCATTTTTCCACCTCCCGGTGCACAGATATAAACAGTAACGGTATCGTACAGCCCCAATTTACAATAAATTTCAGCCAATCTACACACCAAGGAGCTTGTATTTCTCACAGAAATAAAAGCTCCACGATTAAACTTCAAGCTTGTTGCATTTATACTTAAGATAAAGTAAAAAAAGGGCTGTGAATGATATCTGTAAAACACTTTTTTTAACTACACTCAATAGATGCAGCCTCATAGATTAAAATAATCATCAAATTTATAACCAAGAACATTTAGACTGAAATACATCCCTACAATGATGCCTACCTTTGCTGAATGATGAAAATAAAAAATTCACTGTCGTGCAGCCAATAGTTTTAAATCCATCGGTGTGCAGCTCCTCAGCCCATCATATCACTATTTTTCTTACTTGCAATTTTTTCTAAAAGTTATGACTGAAGACTCCTTAAATATTTAAACCAGCTGTCAGTCAGTTTGATTTTTTTATTACATAGTTTATTTTTTTTTATTCAAGACTCCCCCATTCTTTCAACATAAAAAAATTGAATACATATATTTATTGCAGGGAAATCTGGCATTTCTAGTTGTAGTTTTATAATCCAAAGTTCCTCTGAGTAAAACTTTTACTTGTCATCAGTTCGTTACAACAGCAGTTTTCACACCTTCAGTGGATCTGTGTGTACATGTGGTTACGTCTGTGATGCGTTGTGTGCAAGTTCTTTTTCTTTGGTTCTAAATGAAAATGTTGCCATGTGCAGCAGGCCTGAGTCTCTGAAAACATGGTAGAAGGAAGTGACAGTAGTCCAGAAATTCTACACATTTCTAAGAGCTCTGATCCTGCAGTGTTTTTTTTCTTTCCCCGCTGTTCCAAAAATGTGGTCACAGGGTAATGTTGTTTTCAACCTAAAAAGGTGTCAATGATTTACTTCTTAATATTAAACACCTTGAGATGATGACTGATCAGTTCTCAGGGAGACTTCATCCCTGTCACAGTCACAAGTTCAGCCGTAATCCTCACTGATTCCAGCTGAAATTCTCACTCCTCATGTTATTTTCACTTTTTCAGGAAAATGGATAGTTATGATTTAACTATCCATGTCATTTTCTTAAGTCTGAGTGCCAATTCTATTTTACCACATCACTTTTTTTGTCTTTTTTGTTAGAACTTTTTGATCTACAACTACTTTGTCTTTCCTCATGTTGACTGCTCTGATGTCATTTTTCAGTTCGCTTCTTCTGTCTTTCTGTCTCATCAATCACTGAGTGGAACCTTGACCTACACCGACCTTCATCAAAGGTTTGGGGCTCCTGCTTCAGTCCAAACTGCTCTCCCTCCTGATTGACGCAGACGTCCTCCTGTTCCTCTTTAATCTGGGAACAATCTGCTTCCACCTTAACAACAATAAAGTTTCTCTCCTGGTTTAGAAGCTGCTGATCATCCAGAACCTCCTCCTGGTTAAAGTCATTTTGCTGTGGGACATCTGGAGAGACAAAGAGACACAAGAAAGGTGTTGGAATATGGTTATGACACAAAGACATAGGGTCCTATTGTGATGGTCATCTGTGCACTTTTCCGACAGATTTTCCACCGTGGCCAGTGTTTTTGTTAGTTTCTGTCAGCACATTGTCTGTTTTTTACGACTTGCATCCCGCCACCAGATTACCAGTAGACAGTGCGCCTGCTCTGTGCTTGGAGGAGGCGCCTCATTTCAAAGAGGTGTAGCACCGCACTATCTAGTGCACATTACTATTATTGTTCATTCCATGAGAATCCGCTTTTGATCAGGAAAAAGGAGGTCTGTCGTCAGAAGCGCATTGTTTTATGATATTTCAATGGCGTCTTTTGACATCACGCAGCTCCAGAGCTCAGGAAACGGCAGGAGCTGGGATCTTGTAACAGTCATTTATCGCCCGTCATTTTAATTATACGATGATCACACACTAGTTTATTTTATTCCATCCACACTCATTTTAATGGCAGATGTACCGTTGGAGTCTACATTAGGCATGAATGTATGATTTTTTTTAGGGGAATGAATGAATGAATCAGTGAATGAATGAATGAATGAACATGGAGCATGTGTGCCAGTGTGTTCCAATGTGATGCGCGGCACACGGGGGGGGGGGTTCGTTTTCATCACGGACTTATTAGGCATTAATGTGTTTATTTTTAGGGGAATAAATGAATGAACAAGGACTGTGCAGTATTTTACTTTTCACTAACTCCCCAGAGAGACAGGAGATTCAGCCACATCTGCCTCGGCTGTGCGCCCCGGATTTCCAGCCCAGCAAGCTCCACGACAGCCACCCGTCAGCCCCCGGCAGAGGCTCTTTTCCTTATTCGTGTCTGTGTTGCATCCATCCACACATTAAACAGTTCAGCTGATTTTTTTCAGCCCATTCTTCACCGTTTGTTCTTTTTAACATAACTAACTGGGCATCAACTGCGATTGATGTCTTCCTGATATAGTAGGATGGAATTACTGCAGGGTCCCTGTGCCTTTAAGTGGCAGATGCTCATGGGTGATTTACTATAAAGGCAGGTGCGTGCACCTGGTTTGCTCTCTCTCTGATACTCTGTGCACACTGCGCTTCCTGGTTAGGCATTGTTGTCATTACTGCTGCAGGTAAGCGTGTCGGCGGGGTTTTGATTTTCTTGCCAATTTAGCCATTTGTTGCCTGTTATTTAGCCTATTTGGTTTCTTTTTTTTTAGGCTGTTTTCTGTTGCTGCCCGTCGTGACTCACTACTGGGTCAGCACAGTAACAAACCGCTGGTGGGCTCACACTAAGGTCTCGTTGGTGCAGTAATTCCACCGCTGACTGGAGCCACGGGTCGCCACCTGTTGCGCTCTCCTGCGCTGCATGCCCATTCACCGGAGGCTCGCATTAACAATGCTGTTTAACCTCTTGGAGATTAATATTTTTAATATTTATCCGTGTGAGATCCACCTTCATGCAGGTGGTTTTGCTTATTCCATTTTAAAGGCTTCACATTATTACTGTAATTAAGGGCATTTTTATTGTGGGACTTGTTGGAAGAATTACTTTGGAGGGAGCTTATTGTGTTATTTTAAACAATTATTTACTCGTTCTTTTTGTTTAAATGGTTTTTTTTTATGCCCTCTCAGTGATTTTATGTCTTTTCCTTTTAGAACTGAAGGCCGGCAGTGGTGGGATTAGTTGCCATTGGTGGTCGCATCCCTTTGTACTGTGTGTTGCACCTTGGGCTTCGGCTATCACAGAGTGTGTGTGTGTGTGTGTGTGTGTGTGTGTGTGTGTGTGTGTGTGTGTGTGTGTGCACGTGTGTGTCATGTGATTTAGGGTGCCTTATTGATGCTCCTCTTCTTTTTGGCACCTACTCACTGCTGGTAGGCCACAGTTCATTTTACTGATATTATTACTGGGTGGCCCAGTGAAGGTTTTTATATTTTATTACTGTGCTAATAAAAATTTCTGTAAACTTTGGAACACGTCTCTTGCCTCCTGAGTATAACGAACCTATGTGCCTAAAGTTAAACTTTGGTTAATAATTCTCTGGGTGAAATTCCCAGGGTGGCGTTGTTGGGTTTTATTTTGGGACTTGGTCAGTACTTTGTATGTTACCCCTTATTTTGGGGGTCTCTCTGTGCCGCAACACTTATTACCAAGCAACGTTATTATGGCATGCATTTTGGCTCACAGACACACAGGCTTTGGTCAGAACAAAATCCGTCTTAAACCGTCATGATCAGAATTCACTTTAGATAATGCGCCTCTTTGCATTAAAGGGATGGGAAGGAGCACTTTGGATTGGATTATCCAAAACACACTTCTGAATGATTAGACTGGCCTCTTTGCGTCATGTGCCAGCGGAAAGTTCATTTTTACGCCATTGTGATAAGGAACTGAACTTGGAAACACCCATAAACGTGTTCTGCATCAGTGACAACTGATCAACCGACCCCACTGTTGTAATACGGCCCATAAAGGTCATCATATTAAGCCTCTTAGATAAGTGTCTTCAGCAGCAGAGACCCATTGCACCTCTAGTGTAAACACTATCAGTGTGCTGTGAAACACTGCAATCAGCTGGAATTGATAATGGGGGTCCATGACAGCAGTACCAAAGTCTGCTGTCTCTGACTGCCTTGTTACACTCAACAATAAATCTTTCCCTGTATTTTTATTGGACATTTACAGCCATCTGTTGCTGAACTTCAATGTTTTTGATATTTAAAATCTCCTAATTACTGTAAAACAGGGCTATAAGGGACGGCGGGGTAATAAGGGACACTTTTCTGGGAAATGTTTTAAATGTAATTCTGCTTTTTTTATTTTGCATTTTTCCTGTGGGAATCCACGGCTGGATTGTGGGCTGGATTCCCACAGGAAAAATGCAAAATTAAAAAAGCAGAATTACATTTAAAACATTTCCCAGAAAAGTGTCCCTTATTACCCCGCCGTCCCTTATAGCCCCGTTTTACGGTACTAAATTTTCTTGCAAGTTGGTGAGGATTTCGGTCATGAATTTGAGAATTTTTGCAAATTTAAAACGGTGTACCTTAAATATAACAATTTTTCCTCACAAATTGAGTTTTATCTTTGGTCTAAAATCACATTCTGTCTGAGGAGTAAACAAACAAAGCTTTTCAAAGCCTCGTTTGTTCTACATACCTAGTCTGTGTGATCTTATTTTGGAAATTGAAGTCATCGTTCCTCTTCGTCCTCACACTCAGAATGTGGACTTCCACGTCGGTATCTTATCCTCCAGCATAGACCACGGCAGGTCTCCATGGAGCTACATCAGCTATTCATCCATGAGGAGCAGAACGGGAGCCGAACCACCGACACCGGCCACGTGAAGGGTATATAGGTTCGTCTGTGCTTATTTCCTCCTGTAAAGACGATGAGCAGCACCGCACCGAAGAGACTCATTCAGGAGCAAAACCGCAGCCTTCTTCCATGGAGGGACCAGCCAGAGCTAACAGGCTAACATGCTACTGTATTAAACTCCACTGGAGAATCAGACGGTTTACGGTTTCTTCGGTTAGCGCTTTGGGTCTCAATAACAGCCACATGGAGTCATCATCTGAATAAGTCATAGAGACAGTCTGAATAATCCGGCATCACTTTCATATATATGGATGTTTTCACGATGACGAAAACAGATGTTCAGGGTGTTGGTTGCTAGCGTCTTCTTCCTCAGTTTAATGTCGGGTGCAACAATTTAGGTGCATTACTGCCACCTACTATATATGGCCAAGAGAGGAAGAGGGCAAAATAAACCCTATTCTCTTCAATAGACTTGTTACTTCACGTACGTGAGAGTTCCAGCAGTTGTTCAATGGGCAATCAGCTAATCACTAGCATATACACGACTCACAAAAAGTTAGGGATGCTTGGCTTTTGGGTGAAATTTATGGAAAATGTAAAAAGTTCACGCTACAGTGATATTATAATATGAAAGTAGGGCATTTAAGTAGAAGCATGCAATGATGATTTCTTCATCTCAGTTTATTGTAACAAAAGCTAACAGTGGTGGGTATTGTTGTGTATGGAAATTGGCCTTTGGGGTTTGCCATAGCACCATCGGGGTGGAGAACAGGATGATGTCAGGCGGGCTACAACGGGGAGTATAAATAGTAATGTGCGCCAAATAAAGTTCAGTTGAATGTCCCTCAAGACGCTCTCTGCCTGCGCTCATTTAACAATATAACATTTGGCAACAAAGGAAATTATGGCACGCGTGTTGTGGAGCCACCTCCGTTCCTGCAGGACCAGGGTGCGCCGGCTATTCCTTGGGTGCGCTGGAAGAGCATGTTTGAGGTTTATGTGACAGCAGCCAAACTCGACGGGGTTTCCGACGACAGGCGAAGGTGTCTGCTGATACACCATTTGGGTGCAGAAGGACAGTGCGTGTTCTTCAGGTTGTGTGGCGATGGCTCGCTGGAGGACGCTTTGCTGAAAATTGACAATTTTTTCGGTGACAGTGCCACGGTCACCGAGAAGAGATAAAAGTTTTACAGCCGAGTGCAGCGAGCTGGTGAGTCTATTTTAGCTTTCCTTATGGAACTGCGCTGTTTAGCTAGAAAGTGTGATTTTGGGCTGCTAGCTGATGAGCTAGTTCATGATAAGCTAGCTCATGGTACGACTAGCCAGTGGTTGGGAGACACGCTGAGGGTGACTCGACAGTCTTTGTCTCTGGAAGAGGTTGTCGATATAGTGAAGCTACAGGAGTCCTCGTCCCTACGGGGACTGGGTGCCTGTACTGACAGGGTACCGGGGGGGCTGGGCATCCACGCCACGGGTGTCTGCTAACTTGCTAACTAGGCCTCGGGGCCGCTCGAAGAAGAAGAGAAGACAGCCTGTGGTGCGCGAGGGGGCCCGTGTCAGGTTTGCAGACCGAATTGTTGAGGGCCCGCGGGAGGCGGACCGAGTGTGTGTGGCACATGGAGGAAGAGGACCCCTAAAGTGGTATGTCATGCAGCTGGACGGCGTTGAGGTGCCCCTCATGGTGGACTTGGGGGCTGGGAGGTCCATTTTGAGCCTTTCAACGTTAAAAAGACTGTTCCCAAAGAATGTTATTAAGGCGGGAGTGGTAAGAATGTTTGGTTATGGCCACACCAAGATTGACATGGTCGGCACAGCAGAGTTTGACGTGTCATGCGGACCGAAGAGGGCACCCGAGTTTGTCTTCCAGGTGGCACAGCAGGGGTCGGACCTGCTTGGGATCGACCTACTGGGACAACTGGGCTTCTCCATACGGGATCTGGAAGGTTCAGTGGTGCTGACGGCGTTTACGGACTGGCAGCTCCGTTGGTCAGTGCTGTTCATGGGCCTAGGTCGGATTGAAGCTTTTTGCCATCGCCCGTTGGTGAGTGAGTTGGTGACACCCAGGATCCAACCACTTTGACGCCTGCCCCTAGCACTACGTGACGAGGTGTCAGCGGAACTCTCGAAGCTGTTGGATGCGGGGATCATCAAGGAGGTGGATGCATCACCCTGGATTTCAAATTTGGTGGTGGTGAAGAAGAAGGATGGGGGGGATCAGGCCTTGCATTGATCTACGTATGGTGAACAAGGCAATCATCCCAGATAAATACCCTCTCCCAACCATGAAGGAGCTCACGGTGACGTTCAGCGGGTCTAGGGTGTTCTCTAAGCTGGATCTTCGGCAGGGCTATCTGCAGGTGCCACTACACCCGGACAGCAGAAACTTGATGGCATTTGTGACCCACATGGGGGTCTTTAAGTATACCTCAATGCCGTTCGGGCTGAGCTCTGCTCCCAGCTGCTTCCAAAAGGTTATGGTGACAATGTTGGCGGGTCTGAAAGGAGTCATAGCCTACTTAGATGACATTGTGGTTCACGGCGCGACAAATGAGCTTCATGACGTGAGGCTGGAGAAGGTGCTGAAGCGGCTGCAGGACCACGGGGTCACGCTGAACGGTGACAAATGCCTCTTTGCAGTGGAGGCGATCGAGTTTATGGGGTTCCGGCTGACAGGTGAGGGCTTACAGCCGTTGCATTCTAATGAGGAGGCGGTGCTCCGCATCCTGGACCCTTCTACACCTGCCCAAATTTCATCTTTCCTTGGCATGGTTAGCTTCTATGGCTGGTTTATCCCACACTACTTGGAGATGATCGAACCTCTGAGGGCCCTGTTAGAACAAGACACGCCGTGGGAATGGACCGCAGCATGTTCAGCAGCGGTCTCAAAACTGAAGCAGCAGCTCACTTCTCCACCGGTGCTGGCACATTTTGACCCCAGACTGGAGATGGTGGTGATCTGTGATGCGTCGGGGATTGTGTTAGGAGCGGTCATGTCCCAATTACAGGGTGGCGTGGAAAGACCAGTGGCGTTTGCGTCTAGGTCCCTCTCGGCAGCAGAGCAGAAGTATGCTGTGGGCCAGAGGGAGGCGCTGGCCTGCGTCTGGGTGTGTGAGAGGTGGCACATATACCTCTACGGGTGCCGCTTCACCCTGAGGACTGACCACCGAGCGCTCACGACGCTGCTGGAGACGTCAGGATCGGGGCATAGGCCGTTGAGGCTACATAGATGGTCATCTCATCTGAGGGCCTATGACTTCGCCACTAAGTTCACCCCAGGTAGAGAAAACTTGGTGGCGGACCTTCTCTCCTGGGCCACTGTGGAAACTTCGCATGTGGTCGACGAGGACACTGGCTCTGCTGAAGAAGATCTTGTCAATGCCCTGTGCGGATCCCTCCAGGGTGTGGTTTTCCCACGAGACCTCAAAGAAGAATCGGAACGGGACCTAGTTATGGCACAGTTGCGCATGGTGATCAGGGAAGGATGGCCAGCGAAGGTGCCGAGTGAGTTGGTCCCTTTTCACTTGTTCCGAGATGAGTTGAGTTGTTGGAATGAGGTGTGTGTGGCCAGGGGTCAGTGTGCCCTGATTCCTGCTGCCTTGAGGGTGTGGGTCCTGGACATGTTGCACGATGGCCACCTAGGGGTGGTGCGAGTGAAACCGAGAAAGAGATCAGTCTGGTGGCCTGGCATTGATGATGATATAGAGACCATGGTTAAACACTGCGTGCCATGCTTGGAGAGTGGCAAGACGGGCAGACCTCCCCCACCACCACTCTGGCCTGTTGAGTTTCCAGGGGGACCGTGGAAACATGTTGAGCTTGGCATTTGTGGCGAATTTCATGCAGCACCGTTCAACAGTCATTCCCTGGTAGTGGCTTATGATTTGTTCTCCAAGTGGCCGGAGGTACTGCTCACCAGCTCAGTGACGACGGAGGTGATCACGGGATTCCTGACGTCCTTATTTGCTAGGTGGGGTATCCCGGACGCCCTCATGACGGACAATGGCCCCAATTCATATCAGGGGCATTCAAAGAATTTCTGGCCAGCAAAGGGGTGGAACATGTCAAAACAGCATTCTACCACCCCCAAGCTCATGGAGGGGTTGAAAGATTTAACAAGACCCTGAAGAATGGATTGAGGGCTCATCTGGCAGATGGCTTCCTGTTCCCGGAGGCGCTCCAGAACACGTTGCTCCATTACAGGGCGTCTGTCCACGCAACAGCGGGCTGTTCTCCAGCGAGGCTTATGCTAGGGCGGGAGCTGTCGCTGCCAGTGAATTGGTTGGGGCTTCCGAGAGTGGTCTCCCGGACAAGTGATGTGATGCTGAGGAGCAGAGTCTCAGACCAACAACGCAGAATGAAAAGACAGTTCGACAGGAAGTACCGGGTGAAGGACCATGGCCTGAAGGAGAGGGATCGGGTGTGGATTAGGCACCCTGTCTGGTCGCACAAGTTCCAGCCCCTGTGGACGGGGCCGCAGGAGATTAAGAGACGGCGGGTCCCGGACACATTTGAACTGGACGATGGGTCCAGGTGGCATGCCAGCAGGCTAAGGCGTGCAGTACCTGGTCATGATTTGGACGCTATGGGGCGACTTGATGGGTCTTGGGATTGGGCGGCTATGCTGGATGTGGACTCACAGGCGGTACCAACGGTGCCTGGTGCAGAGTCCCCTAGGGTGGGACGTCCAGCTAGAGTGCGTCGAAGGCCTGCCTATTTGAAGGACTATGTGGCAAGAACTGTGATGGACAACATCAGCCGGGCGTTTTGGTAGTACATTTGTTCACTCACTGATGGACTTGTTTATACTGTATGTACATATGGAAAACATTGCTGTTACTCTATTGAATTCAATTCAATTCAATTCAACTTTATTTATATAGCGCCATTTCACAACAACAGTCATCTCATAGCACTATCAACTGTAGGGGGGACCCCCACAGTTGCAGAAAGACCCCAGCAATCAGGCGATCCCCTGTGAGCAAGCACTTGGCGACGGTGGAGAGGAAAAAGTCCCTTTTAACAGGAAGAAACCTCCAGCAGAACCAGGCTCAGGGAGGGGCAGTCATCTGCTGCGACTGGCTGGGGGGTGAGGGGATAGAGAAGAAGAAAAGAACAGACATGTAGAGAGCAAACAGCACGATGGGGACTCAATCTATGGGAGAGAACAAACAAATGTTAATGACCAGCAAAAAAAAAAAATTTCATAGAGAGTGAGGAAAGGAGTGAGGCCCAGTGCATTACTGGAGGTCCCCCGGCTGACTAAACCTATTAGCAGCATAACTAAGGGAGGGTTCAGAAACACATGATCCCTCCCTAATTGTAGGCTAGATCAAAAAGGTAGGTTTTAGCCCTATTCTTAAAAACAGAGATCGAGTCTGACTCCCGAATCCAGATTGGCAGCTGATTCCACAGGAGAGGAGCTTGATAACTGAAGGCTCTGCCTCCCATTGTACTTTTGGAGATTCTAGGTATTACAAGTAATCCTGCATTTTGGGAGCGTAGTGCTCTGTTAGGATGATACGGTAGTATCAGATCTTTTAAATAAAAAGGAGCCTGATTGTTTAGAGCTTTGTAAGTAAGAAGAAGGATTTTAAACTTAATTCTAAACTCTATGGGAAGCCAATGAAGGGAGGCCAGAACCGGAGAGATATGATCTCTCTTTCTAGTACCTGTTAAAACTCTTGCTGCAGCATTTTGGATCAGCTGAAGACTTTTTAAAGATGTTTTAGGACAGCCTGATAATAAAGAATTACAATAATCTAATCTCGAGCTAACAAAAGCGTGGATCAGCTTCTCAGCATCACTCTGAGACAAGATGCTCCTAATCTTGGCAATATTACGCAAATGATAGAAGGCAGTCTTAGAAACAAATTTAATATGTGAATTGAAGGACAAATCCTGATCAAAAATAACTCCAAGGTTCCTCACAGAGCTATTAAGAGAAAGAGTGACTGCATCCAAACTGAAAGTTTGATTTGGAAAGGAATTTCTAAGTTTTTTTGGACCAACAAGAATGACTTCAGTCTTATCTGAATTTAATAGCAGGAAATTACAAGTCATCCAAGCTTTGATTTCCTTAAGACAGGCTTCTAACTTGGCTAATTGATTAGTATCATCTGGCTTCATTGACAGGTATAATTGTGTGTCATCTGCATAACAATGAAAATGTATACAGTGCTTTCTAATAATGTTGCCTAACGGAAGCATATATAAACTAAAAAGAGTAGGGCCTAGCACAGATCCCTGTGGAACTCCATGACTAAGCTTTGAGCTGAAAGAAAACTCATCATTTACATGAACAAACTGGAACCTATCAGATAAATAAGATCTAAACCACTGCAACGAAGTTCCATTAAGTCCAACATAGTGTTCTAATCTATCAAGTAGAATATTATGATCAATAGTATCAAAAGCTGCACTAAGATCTAAAAGGACAAGTACAGAAACTAGTCCATTATCAGATGCAATGAGGAGGTCGTTAGTGACCTTCGCTAAGGCTGTTTCAGTACTATGATGGATTCTAAAACCAGATTGAAACTCTTCAAGTAAACCATTTCCCTGCAGGTGGTCAAATAATTGCGTAGCAACAACTCTTTCTAAGATTTTTGAAATGAAAGGGAGATTAGAGATTGGTCTATAGTTAGCTAAAGCTCCTGGATCTAGCATTGGCTTTTTGAGTAAGGGTTTAATTGCAGCCGTTTTAAAAGCCTGCGGTACATGGCCTAAAGTTAATGAAGAATTGATTATATGAAGAATAAAGCTACCAATAAGTGGGAAGACTTCTTTAAATAACCTGGTAGGAATAGGGTCTAAAAGACAAGTTGAAGGTTTGGATGAGGAAACTATTTTGTCTAACTCACAAAGGTCGATTGGAGTAAACTCATCAAGACAGACATCAATAGAAGGAGTTGTAGTAGTTACAGTATTTAAGTTAACTGTGTTGCTGTGTGCTGTATTGGTTGTGTTATGTTGTAGAAATAGGTTCTCTGTGTTGTAGTTCAAACTTGTGTGTGTGTGTGTGGGGGGGGGCGATGTTGTGTATGGAAATTGGTCTTTGGGGTTTGCCGTAGCACCGTCCGGGTGGAGAACGGGATGATGTCAGGTTGGCTACGGCAGGGAGTATAAATAGTAATGTGCGCCAAATAAAGTTCAGTTGAATGTTCCTCAAGACGCTCTCTGCCTGTGCTCATTTAATGATATAACAGGTATACCACAACAAAAAATGTCAGTCTCCCAATAACTTGTCATGTGCCCTTGAGCATCAATTACAGCTTGACAACAACATCTCATGCTGTTCACAAGTCGACTAATTGTCTGCTGAGACATGGCATTTCACTCTTCTTGAAGGGCGGCCCTCAGGTCATTGAGGTTGTGGGGTGCAGGGTTACGAGGCTCTACACAGCAACTCAGCCGACCCATGGGTTTTCTATGGGATTCAGGTCTGGACAAAGTGCAGGCCACTCCATTTGAGGTACGCCAGCCTCCAGCAGCTGTTCCCTAGTGATGCAACCTCTATGAGCTGGAGCAACGTCATCCATGAAGATGAAATTGGGCCTGTGTTGTTCATGCAGGGGCACAATGACTGGATTGATGTTATTCAGGTAGTATTGGCTTGTCACTGTACCATTCACAAGGTGTAGGGCAGTTCTGTATTGACTAGACACTAGTCAATACAGAACTAGACTAGACACTAGTAATGTTACACTCAACACCGCCCACTCAACACGGGTTCGAGCAATATAAAGCAGAAGTGTCATGAGCAGTGCATTGAGTGCTGTTTCAACATGCCCACAGTCACTTGACCATAGCAAGTGAGGCCTCGTTATGTCGGTCACATCACGTGACTTGAGGGCTCGCAAGAAGTTTGAAAGGGTTGGGCATTTGAATATAAGTCAGGGAGAGTATTACACAAGTTAGAATTAGGTTTAGGGTCAGTAACATTAAATAAAAACACATTACATTTACTAAATATTACACAGAGATACATGCATACACACTCATTCACACAAACACTAGAAGATAGAAGAGTTGTTTGTGTGGTTGAGTGTCTTTTTTTGAGAGTGTAAGGTGTGTTTTAGTAAGTGAGTGAGTGCATGTGTGTCAGTGTAGTAAAGGAGGGACATGGAGGACAACCTCATTTTTGGACCCACAATTTAAAACATTAGATTTTTGACAGTGAAACATGTGCACAAGAGACCATGTCAAAACTGACTGCTGAATTCGCTGCAACCATGAGGATGGAGAGGACAGTGCCATCAACATAACTGGTAACCATTTATTATTCCATATTATTGTTGTTTTCCAAACCTCTCTAGCCACATGTATTAAAATGTTATCAACTCCATCAGTCAGCAGCAGAGGAAGAACCTGGGCCTTCAGCAGAAGACAACTTGTGGGACCTTTTGGACAGCAGAGTTGGTTTGTATTATGTCATTATTTTAAGCATCATTTTCTTATTATAAAAGATTGCCAATTACATTTGGTTTTGTTGTTGTTTAGGTGAAACACAGCACTCTCAAAGTGCAACAGCAGATGCCACAGTGGAAGTTCATTATTTGTCTGAGCACTACCTCTCCAGGGGAGAAGACCCATTCTGTTACTGGGCAACACACAAAACCATATAGCCAAACCTTTACAAGATGGCAAAATAGTATCTCCACATGCCAGCAACATCAGTGCCATGTGAGCAGGTCTTCTCCAAAGCTGGAGAGGTAGTACGCATAGTTGACAAGTCCGCTTATTATAAGCGACTTTGGGCTTGTTTTTCTCTAAAGTCACTTGTCGATGTCATCAGTCGTGGGTTTTTGGGCTTGTTTTTTAACGTGTAGTTGCTTATTTGGGCTTGCTTTGCTGTCTGTGTGACAGCTCTCCCAGCTCCCCACAAAACACGAGCGCGATAGTTTGTTTACAGGACCCATCCATACCCCCGTTTCCTGGTTATCGCACCTGCCCCCACTGATCTCTATCGAAAAACTACACTGATCATGAGCCGCCAGAAGTGAAGCCACCTGGCCGCCATATTAGTACTCCCAAAACACGAGTACATCCAAATCGACGGCCGTTAAACATAATGTCAGCTTGATTTCTATACTTCACTGGTTGCGCAAAATTATAAGCTGTGTCTCCATACCTAGAAGTTCAAAATCTGTTCATTTTTGGGGAGGTTATTGAGGTAAAAGGGGCGGGCCACGGGCTTCACTTCTGGCGGCCAGTGATCCATCCTGTTTTTCTGTCCACCTTATTCCTGGGGGTGCCGCTGTAGGAACGATTATGGATGGAGCTTCCTGTTTCGGCTGAAGTAGTGTTCAATCAGTCAGCAAGAGTGGAGTAGCAGGGGCATTTAAAATAGCATTTTTAAAAGTTTTTCAAATTCATTTTAATGTATAGTCCACATATGTGTTTTGCACTCAAGTGGCAGCTAATTTCAGCTCTTCTAGTTTTTGTATTTTTTGAATGTTTTGGCGTAGTTCTGGTACTTGTTGCTGGTGTTTGTAGTTGTGCCATAGACTATAATTGGAGTCTTCTCACCAGCAATGCGTAGATCATGCACTGAAAACAAAAAAGGACTGTTGGTGTGACCGGTAGGACAGACACAACAGCACCAGGTCATCATCATAGCAGTCTGTCGGGAGCGACAGTGACTGTTTCATTTAGGTCTGATCAGATTCCTCCACACAGCTCTGTCCGTCGCCTTCTGATGCCAAGAACTCCTGACCATGTTAACCCGGGCGACGTCCGAGCCGGTATGAGTTGCTTTCTGACTGACCGTTTCATGAAGCTGCTTGCAAAATCCGGAGTGGTGGCTCCGTTGGTATAGCATCCGCCCCACACCCGGGAGGCAGGTGTTCAAATCCCGGCCGCGTCATGCCAAAGACCATATAAAAGCGGAACTTCCTGCCGTCCAGCTTGGTGCTCAGCAATAATGGAATGGAGGAGGGAAATCTGCAGCGGCGCCTTGCATGGCAGCGACCCCTCTGATTCTATATATGGGTGTGTGTGTGTGACTAACACTGTAGATAAGAGAAACACAATTTCAGAATCAGAATCAGGTTTATTGCCATTGTTCATGTAGTACACAAACTAGGAATTTGTCTCGGTACAATGCTGCAACATTAAACATGATAAGATAAGAGAAATAAACTATACATGTAATAAAGTGTAGGATAAGATTAAGTGATACTGGTCAACAGTTAAAATATATATTAGCCAGCAGCAGATACTGTGGAGAACTATATAGTGCAGTCGGTAATGCAGGAAGAAAACAGTGATGATTGACATGAGTCTGGTTGAGCTGCTGTACATGGTGCACGAGAGTCACTTAGTGTTCAGCAGTCTAATGGCAGAGGGGAAGAAGCTGTTCATGTGACGGGAGGTTTTAGTCTGGATGGACCGAAGTCTTCTACCAGAGGGGAGGGGGGCAAACAGTACGTGACCAGGGTGTGAGGGATCGGCTATGATCCGGCCAGCACGCCTCGGGTCCTGGAGATGTACAGATCCTGGAGAGATGGGAGCTTGCAGCCGATCACCTTCTCAGCAGTGCGCACGACGCGCTGCAGCCTTAGTCTGTCCCTGGCAGTGGCTCCTGCGTACCACACGGTTATGGAGGTGGTGAGGATGGACTCGATGATGGCTGTGTAGAACTGCACTAACATCTTGGTGGGTAGCTTGAGCTTCCTCAGCTGCCGCAGGAAGAACATCCTCTGCTGGGCTTTTTTGATGAGTGAGCTGATGGTCAGCTCCCATTTGAGGTCCCTGGTGATGGTAGTGCCTAGGAAGCGGAAGGAATCAGCAGTGGTGATGGGAGAGCCTGAGAGGGTGAGGGGGGGCAGAGGAGTAGTGACTTTCCTGAAGTCTACAATCATCTCCACTGTCTTCAGAGCGTTCAGCTGCAGGTTGTTATTGCTGCACCAGGACGCCAGCTGGGCCACCTCTCTCCTGTAGGCGGACTCGTCGCCGTTGGAGATGAGCCTGATGAGGGTGGTGTCGTCCGCAAACTTGATCAACTTGACAGACTGGTGGCTGGAGGTGCAGGAGTTGGTGTAAAGGGAGAAGAGTAGGGGGGAAAGTACACAGCCCTGGGGTGATCCGGTGCTGATGCTAGTATAGTCTGAGACAGTCTTTCCCAGCCGCACATGCTGCCTCCGGTCCGTCAGGAAGTCGATGATCCACCTGCAGAGGGAGTCAGGCACGTTGAGCAGGGACAGCTTGTCCCGGAGCAGAGCGGGGTGGATGGTGTTGAATGCGGAGCTGAAGTCCACAAACAGGATCCTGGCGTAGGTTCCCGGGGAGTCCAGGTGCTGCAGGATGGAGTGGAGGGCCAGGTTGACTGCATCGTCTACAGACCTGTTGGCTCGGTAGGCAAACTGCAGCGGGTCCAGGAGAGGGGTGGTGATGGACTTGAGGTGGGACAGGACCAGGCGCTCAAAGGACTTCATGACTACAGAGGTGAGCGCTACAGGTCTGTAGTCATTAAGTCCAGTGATCCGTGGCTTCTTGGGGACAGGGATGATGGTGGAGGATTTGAGGCAGGATGGCACGTGGCATAACTTAAGGGAGGTGTTAAAAATGTCTGTGAATACAGGAGCCAGCTGTTTCGCACAGAGTCTCAGGGTGGAGGGAGACACGCCGTCTGGGCCGGGGGCCTTGCGCGGGTTCAGTCTGGAGAACTGTTTGAGCACATCCTGCTCACTGATGATAAGGGGAGGGGGGGGAGGTGGGGGGGGGGTGCCTTAAATGAAGTAGGGAATGTGGAGGCTGTGGAGCTGGAGGGAGGGGGGGAGTTGGACACAGATGACGAGGTGTCAAAACGGGCATAGTGTTGGGACAGTCTCTGACAAAGGGCTTTGTAATCCTGACCTTTAGGAGCCTGAGGCCGATAGTTGGTGATCTGCCTCAGTCCTCTCCACACGGAAGCCGAATCATTAGCAGTGAACTGCTGCTGGAGTCTCTCTGAGTACACAGATTTAGCCCTCTTCAGCTCTCTGTTAAACCGGTATTTAACCTCCCTGTAGCAGTCCCTGTCTCCACTTTTCAGCGCTGCTTCCTTCTCCTTCCTGATCTGTCTGAGCTTAGCTGTGAACCAGGGTTTGTCATTAGAGTAACTCACCCTGGTGCGTGATGGAAGAATGTTCTCTTCACAAAAGTGGATATATGAGTTCACAGTGTCCGTGTACTCATCCAGATCATGCGTGGCTCCTTTAAGCATGCCCCAGTCAGATATTTCCATGCACGTTTCCAGCTTCTCCTCAGCATCACTGGTCCGTATCTTCGTAGTGCTCACAACAGGTTTAGTGAGCTTCAATCTCTGTCTGTATGTGGGAATGAGGTGAACCATCACGTGATCAGATAATTCTACTGTACATTATTGGCTGTATGGATTGAATGACAATAAAGGGTGGTTTAAGCTTTAAAATATTTGAGTACCGCTAGCTTTTGCTGGACTAGCGGCAAATTCTTGGCAGATAGAGGTATAATCAGTGGCAAGGACAGGCCAAGACAAACTGACTCCAGTATCTGTTGCAGTGACTGACCAGATGATAGGTTTGTTTATCTCTGCTCTTTGTGTAGCGCATGTCACGATGCACCGACTGGCAAAAGTCCACCACAGACCTTGCGACAGATGTAGCACCAGGTATGTTAATGAAAGAAAAACCCACAGTGGTCACAGAAATAACTTGAATCTGACAAAAGTGGTAATAAATAAAAATTCTATGAAAATCCCCTCATGGATCGTCACCTTATCTTGGTGGGGGGGTTTGTGTGCCCCAGTGATCCCAGGAGCTATGTTGTCCGGGGCAATTTGCCTCTGATAGGGTCTCCCAAGACAAACTGGTCCTGGGTGAAGGGCCAGACTAAGAACGATCCAACAGACTCTCATGATAAATTGTATATCAAGGATTCAGTGTACCCCGCCCGGTATGGGGTTACCGGGGCCCCACCCTGGAGCCAGGCCTGGGGGAGGGGCTCGAAGGCTAGCGTCTGGTGGCCGGGTTTCCACCCATGGGACCCGGCCGGGCTCAGCCCGAAGGAGTTACATGGGTAACTCCCGCCCTCCCGTGGGCTCACCACCTGCAGGAGGGATCATGGGGGTCCGGTGCTATGTGGATTAGGTGGCGGTCAAAGGCGGAGACCTTGGCGGACTGATCCCAAGCTTTCTAAACTGGCTTTTGGTACGTGGAATGTCACCTCTCTGGTGGGGAAGGAGCCTGAGCTGGTGTACGAGGTTGAGAGATACCGGTTAGATATAGTCGGCTTCACCTCAACACACAGCTCCGGTTCCGGAACCAGTCTTCTGGAGAGGGGCTGGAGCTTTGCCTTTTCTGGAGTTGCCCCGGGCGAGAGGCGACGAGCAGGGGTGGGTATTCTTGTATCGCCCCACCTTGCTGCCTCTATATTGGAGTTTTCCCCGGTGGACTAAAGGGTTGCTTCCCTACGCCTTCGGGTTGGGAAACGGGTCCTGACCATCATTTGTGCCTATGCACCAAATGATGTTTCAGAGTACCCACCCTTTTTGGAGTCTGTGACTGGGGTGCTGGAGGGTGCTCCTCTTGGAGACTCCATTGTCCTACTGGGGGACTTCAATGCGCGCGTGGGCAACGACAGTGAAACCTGGAGGGGGGTGATTGGGAGGAACGGCCTGCCTGATCTGAACCCGAGTGGTGTTCAGTTATTGGACTTCTGTGCTAACCACAGTCTGTCCATAACAAACACCATGTTCAAGCATAAGGGTGTCCATATGTGCACTTGGCACCAGGACACCCTACGTCGCAGGTCGATGATCGATTTTGTTATCATATCATCAGACCTGCGACCGTATGTCTTGGACACCCGAGTAAAGAGAGGTGCAGAGCTGTCAACTGATCACCACCTGGTGGTGAGTTGGATCCGATGGCAGGGGAGGAAGCCATTCAGACCTGGTAGACCCAAACGTATAGTGAGGGTGTGCTGGGAGCGTCTGGCTGAGGACCCTGTCCGGGAGGTCTTCAACTCCCACCTCCGGAAGAACTTCAACCACATTCCGAGGGAGTCTGGAGACATGGAGTCTGAATGGGCCATGTTCTCCACCTCTGTTGTTGAAGCGGCGGCCCAGAGCTGCGGCCGCAAGGTGGTCGGTGCATCTCGTGGTGGCAACCCCCGAACCAAGTGGTGGACACCAGTGGTGAGGGGGGCCATTAAGCTGAAGAAGGAGTCCTATCAAGCTTGGTTGTCTTGTGGGACTCCTGAAGCAGCTGAGGTGTACCGGCAGGCCAAGCGGAGTGCAGCTCAGGTGGTTGCTGAAGCAAAAACCCGGGTATGGGAGGAGTTCGGTGAGGCCATGGAACAAGACTTTCGGTCGGCCTCAAAGAGATTCTGGCAAACTGTCCGGCGGCTCAGGAGGGGAAAGCAGCTCCCCGTCCTCACTGTGTATGGTGCGGCTGGGACACTGTTGACTTCGACTGGGGATATCGTCGGGCGGTGGAAGGAATACTTCGAGGATCTCCTCAATCCCACTGATACGCCTTCCACAGAGGAAGCAAGGTTTGGGGACGAGGGGGATGACTCGCCTATCACAGGGGCTGAGGTCGCCAAGGTGGTTAAAAATCTCCTTGGTGGCCGGGCCCCAGGGGTGGACGAGATTCGCCCTGAGTACCTCAAGGCCCTGGATGTTGTTGGGTTGTCATGGTTGACACGCCTCTGCAACATTGCATGGAGGCCGGGGGCAGTGCCTTTGGCATGGCAAACCGGGGTGGTGGTTCCTCTCTTCAAAAAAGGGGACCGGAGGGTGTGCTCCAACTTTAGAGGGATCACACTCCTCAGCCTCCCTGGGAAGGTCTATGCCAAGGTAGTGGAGAGGAGAGTCCGGCTGTTGGTCGAACCTCGGATTCAGGAGGAGCAATGTGGTTTTCGTCCTGGCCGTGGCACATTGGACCAGCTCTTTACCCTCTCGAGAATTCTTGAGGGTTCGTGGGAGTTTGCCCAACCAGTTTACATGTGTTTTGTGGACTTGGAGAAGGCATTTGACCGCGTCCCTCGTGGATTTTTGTGGGGGGTGCTTCGGGAGTATGGGGTATCAGGCTTGTTGTTACGAGCTATTCGGTCTCTGTACGACTGTTGTGAGAGTTTGGTTCGTATTGCCAACACTCGGTCGGAGTCATTCCCAGTGAGAGTTGGACTCCGCCAGGGCTGCCCTTTGTCACCGATCCTGTTCACAATTTTTATGGACAGGATTTCTAGGCGCAGCCAAGGAATGGAGGGTGTCATGCTTGGTGACCACAGGATCTCATCTCTGTTGTTTGCAGATGATGTTGTCCTGTTGGCTTCATCCAGCAATGACCTACAGCTCTTGCTGGGACGGTTTGCCGCTGAGTGTGAAGTGGCTGGGATAAGAATCAGCACCTCCAAGTCCGAGTCCATGGTCCTCAGCCGGAAAAAGGTGGATTGTCCTCTCCGGGTTGGGGACAGGCTCCTGCCCCAAGTGGAGGAGTTTAAGTATCTTGGGGTCTTGTTCACGAGTGAGGGGAAAATGGAGCGAGAGATCGACAGACGGATTGGAGCAGCATCTGCAGTGATGCGGACGTTGTACCGGTCTGTTGTGGTGAAGAGGGAGCTTAGTTCTAAGGCAAAGCTGTCGATTTACCAGTCAATCTACGTTCCTACTCTCATCTATGGTCACGAGCTTTGGGTAATGACCGAAAGAACGAGATCGCGGATACAAGCGGCTGAAATGAGCTTTCTCCGTAGGATTGCTGGACTCACCCTCAGAGATAGGGTGAGGAGCTCAGTCATCCGGGAGAGGCTCAGAGAGTAGAACCGCTGCTCCTCCACATTGAAAGGAGTCAGTTGAGGTGGTATGGGCATCTGATTAGGATGCCTCCTGGACGCCTCCCACTTGACGTGTTTCAGGCACGTCCCACTGGGAGGAGACCCCGGGGCAGACCCAGGACTCGGTGGAGAGACTATGTCTCCCAGCTGGTCTGGGAACGTCTTGGTATCCCCTCTGAAGAGCTGGAGCAGGTGGCTGGGGAGAGGGAAGTCTGGGCTTCTCTGCTTGAACTGCTGCCTCCGCGACCCGGACCTCCGGAAAAGCGGTAGAAGATGGATGGATGGATGGATGAAAACTAACCAATGAAAATCAGACAATGCTTTTGAATTGTGATTCAACAGAATTATTTTAAAAAACAAACTCATGAAACAGGCCTGGACAAAAATGATGGTACCCTTAACTTAATATTTTGTTGCACAACCTTTTGAGGCAATCACTGCAATCAAACAATTTCTGTAACTGTCAATGAGACTTCTGCACCTCTCAGCAGGTATTTTGGCCCACTCCTCATGAGCAAACTGCTCCAGTTGTCTCAGGTTTGAAGGGTGCCTTCTCCAGACGGCATGTTTCAGCTCCTTCCACAGATGTTCAATAGGATTTAGATCAGGGCTGTCACAACTCACTCTCGCCTGTCTCCCGTCTCAGCTGTGCGCGCACCTGCGCCTCATCAAGCTCGGGCTATAAAGCCCGCTTCACCCTGAACCTCGGTCTGGAGCCGTCTGCTCATCCATGCTGTTCTCTCCAGAGCTCGCCTATTCATCTACGGCCTGCACTCTTCTGATACCAACCACCCTGGCACGTAACATAATACCACTGACCTTCTCTCCAGTCTCTCCCCTGTGCATAGGTGGATCCTCTGGCGGCGGACATCGCTCCCTCGTCCCAGCCATCACTCTCCTCGCCACGCCGAGCGCATAGCTGGACGCTGTCTTCCAAGCAGAGGGCCTGCAACGTCATCCAACGCCAGCCACCTCTCCCACCTGCAAGTAAGCACCAGCATTATGATTCACTCTCCCGTGTGTTGCCCGCTGCTAACCTCTGTGTGTGCTTGCCCTTAGGGTTGCCTGGCTGTACGGCGCTCCTCTCTGCCCTCGGCGTACCCCGTTCTCCAGCACTACATCACACCTCGCCCTCACGCACTCATACACTATTATTGTTCAATAAAATCACTGAAAACTTGCTCGAGCCTTGTGTGTGCGTGTTCCCCGGGTCCGGACTTATGTCAAGGGCTCATAGAAGGCCACTTTAGAATAGTCCAATGTTTCACTCTTAGCCATTCTTGGGTGTTTTTAGCTGTGTGTTTTGGGTCATTATCCTGTTGCAAGACCCATGACCTGCGACTGAGACCAAGCTGTCTAACACTGGGCAGCACATTTCTCTCTAGAATACCTTGATAGTCTTAAGATTTCATTGTACCCTGCACAGATTCAAGACACCCTGTGCCAGATGCAGCAAAGCAACCCCAGAACATTACAGAACCTCCTCCATGTTTCACAGTAGGGACAGTGTTCTTTTCTTGGTATGCTTCATTTTTGCGTCTGTGAACATACAGTAGCGCTGATGTGCCTTGTCAAAAAGTTCCAGTTTTGTCTCATCTGTCCATAGGACATTCTCCCAGAAGCTTTGTGGCTTGTCAACATGCAGTTTGGCAAATTCCAAAATGGCTTTTTTATGATTTGTTTTCAACAGTGGTGTCCTCCTTGGTCATCTCCCATGAAGTCCACTTTGGCTCAAACAACGACGGATGGTGCGATCTGACACTGATGTACCTTGACCTTGGAGTTCATTTAGAGGTTGTTCTGGGCTCTTTTGTTACCATTCATATTATCCGTCTCCTCCTGCGGCCACGTCCAGGGAGGTTGGCTACAGTCTGGTGGATCTTAAATTTCTGAATAATATGTGCAACTGTAGTCACAGGAACATCAAGCTGCTTGGAGATGGTCTTATAGCCTTTACCTTTAACATGCTTGTCTATAATTGTCTTTCTAATCTATTGAGACAACTGTCTCCTTTGCTTCCTCTGGTCCATGTTTAATGTGGTACACACCATGTCAACAAACAGCACAGTGACTACTTGTCACCCTTTAAATAGGCCGACTGACTGATTACAAGTTTGTAGACACCTGTGATGTTAATTAGAGGACACATCTTGGTTGAATATGTCCCTATGGTCACATTACTTTCAATCTTTTCTAGGGGTACCATCATTTTTGTCCAGGCCTGTTTCATGAGTTTGTTTTTTAAAATAATTATGTTGAACCACAATTTAAAAGCACTTTCTGATTTTCATTGGTTAATTTTCATAGAATTTTTATTTATTACCACTTTTGTCAGATTCAAGTTATTTCTGTGACCATTGTGGGTTTTTCTTTCATTAACAGAGGGGTACCAACAATTTTGTCCACGTCTGTATCTGAATGGCACAGATCTGACATTTGTGTTATGTCACCAGAGTGAAGGCTACATGAAGTGAAATAATAAATAAAAAATAGTAACAATTTGCTTCCTAAGGCTTAACGATTTAAGAAAGATATCAAACAGTTTTTATTTTTTTTTGGGGGGGGGGTTGCATTCGTTGCACTACCTTGGAATGGTATGGACTTCAGCATGCTTCACCATGCATTAATTTTTAAATTATCACAAAATATAGGTCAATAAAATTCGGAACAACTGTCAGAAAAGCTCTGTACATGTTAAGTTAAATAGCAAGCATTTATGGCATGACAGCAGCATGAGCATTTTAATTTGGGGGTAAAACAAACAGCTGCAGTTGTCTGAATTTACCCCGATATTAAAACATCCAAGCACGGTGTTGTGGTTCTTTGTGGCTCTGACTAGATTCTACAGCTGCTCTGAGGTAAATTTGATTATGTCCAACATATTTTTAAAAAATGCAGCTGACTTTATTGCGGTGGAGACATTGATATATCTCAGAGCTTTTATTTGTTTACAGCGTTGGCATCTTAGCAGCGGTGCTAACAAACGGAGCTACTGTCTGCCAGGCCACTTTTTAAGGTCATCTTCCGATCCCTAGATAGTCGTGGGAAGTGGTATGATTATATTACTGTTTTTGAGGTGCAAAAGGCCGTGTTCCCGCATTTTTGCATTAACAAGGAAAAGTGCTCCATTTCAGTGACAACCATACGTTCTAAACTAGTACCGGAAGTTGCAGCCATAATTCACGCAAGGCATCATGGGGCCTAGGAATAAGGTAGATGGAGATCAGTTTGTTTGTTTTTTATACAGATCAGTGCATATGGGACCCGAAAATGAAAAAAAATTCTCAATTGAAATTAATGGCAAGAGCAAAATTATCTATTGACCCCAATCAAATTTTGCCATGAGTTACACATATGATGTTTGTCAGTTTAAAAGATAATTTTCCACGTAGTTAAAGTTGTTGGCTGTCATATAACAGAGTAATATTTAGTTTTTGTTTGAATTTTTTTTTTTGTTTTGAATTTTTTTTTTTTATTACTTATTTTGTACCCGTAGGTAGATTTGTTTTGCAGTCTGGTGACAAGACACTAGCTGCCGGTCGCTGCGTGCGCAAGCGCCCCGTATCCCTAACCTGCATGTTTTTGGTATGTGGGAGGAAACCGGAGAGATCCCGGAGTAAACCCACGCAACACGGGGAGAACATGCAAACTCCACACAGATCACTGTTGGTCGGGGGCAGGGATCGAACCCACAATCTCACGATCCCCGCGATCCCCTGGCCGAGGGTAAACTGTGCTGCCACAGTGCTAACCACTGCGTCACCGTGCAGCCCACTGCATTGCAATGACTAGCGCACAACTCCCATCATCCCACATCACTAAACTGTAATCGTGTTTAGTGTTATTACTTATGCAGAATGCATGTCTTTTCTTTTGATCAGTTTAAAAATTTAATTTATTCAAGGTTTTTATGTTGACTGTGTTTACAATAAATTTGCTGTTGCTTATGTAGAATGCATATGTATTTTTCTTTTTTCCATGAAAAGTCACACTTATTTACCACGAGTTGTAAAATGAATAGAAAATATAGTCAAGACATTGACAAGGTTAGAAATAATGATTTGTATTTGAAATAATAATTTTTCCTTCAAACTTTGCTTTCGTCAAAGAATCCTCCATTTGCAGCAATTACAGCATTGCAGACCTAACATGATTGCACAAGGGTTTTCTAATCATCCATTAGCCTTCTGACGCAATGAGCAAACACACTGTACCATTAGAACACTGGAGTGATAGTTGCTGGAAATGGGCCTCTATACACCTATGTAGATATTGCACCAAAAACCAGACATTTGCAGCTAGAATAGTCATTTTGTAGAAGAGCTGGAAATGATGAGGCGGTTTTGTATTAAAAACAGAGTCTTTAATGAACAACTCTTCTATCTTGTCTCATCTGGTGCAGAGCTTGGCAGAAGGCAAAAGAGGAAGATTTCTGCCCAGCTCGCTGGTTAAATACAGGCACACATCAAAGACATGCAAAACACAAGCCAACATCCCCCGTATCTTAATCCCCCCATTGTCCTGTTAACTCCTCCCTTCGTCTTGGGAGGTGATGGGAAAACCTCTCCTCGCCTTAGGGGGTGAAGGTGTCAAGTCTGTCGCTGCCGCGTCCTGTGACGTCATTGATCTTCACACGGCGGTGAGATTCCTTTGTCCTTTCGGAGGTGTGAAGTTCCTTTTCATATGTTGTCCCAAACATTTCCACATGCTCTAACATATGCAGGTATGGAATATATGAGTAATATATACCACAGGCCCCCCAAACAACTAGGAAAGGACACAGAAAGATTCACAGTCTAGGGTAATTACTAAGACATACTACGTGTTACAGCTGTTGCCACAGAAGAAACTTTCAAGCAGCCATGCTCCTAAGAGAGTTCAGTGAAAACATAACAGCATAGTATAATCATAAGTCAGTCCTAAACTGTTGCAGCACAATTAGCGAAAAATTGCAGAGTGGTGTAATCAGTCCCTGTGCAGTCTGGGTTTTAATCTTCTCCCAAAGCTGCTGTAGGTTGGTTTAGGCGTCCTGCTGGGACCTTGTTGTGAGGAATCTGCAGTGTGGGAAGGAGAGAGATTATTTGTTCCCTGCCTGGGGGCTGAGACTTTTTCCTTGGGGGGTCTGCCTCGCCGAGGTGCTCGCGCCAACTGTGCAGGTTCGTCTCTCAACAAGAAGGCAGGTTTGAGTCTGCCAATGCTGACCGTTTCATTTCTATCCCCATAATCAAGCACAAAGTGTTTGTCACCATTTTCCAGCACTCTGTACGGGCCATCGTATACTGGGTGTAACGTTGGTTTTAGGGCTTCATGCTTAACAAAAACAAACTCGGCGTTTTTTAAAGTTTGAGGAACAAAAACTCGTGGAAAGGAGTGATGAGCTGGACTGTGGAGAGAGTCCGGTCCGTTACTGCCTAAAAACCTTGGGACTGGGAGGTGCCTTGGTTCCGGGTTTTCTGGTAAAAATTCACCTGGTAGTCTGATAGGCTGAGCAAAGACTAATTCTGCAGGGGAAGCGTCTAAATCCTCTTTAGGTGCCGCACGCAACCCCAATAAAACCCAGGGAAGTTTATTTACCCAATTTGTGTCCGTTAATGAGGCTCTGAGGGCGGCCTTTAAGGACCTGTGAAAACGCTCGCATAACCCATTAGCCTGAGGGTGATAAGCGGTGGTACGGTGAATTGTTTCCCCTAAACTGTTGGACATGGCTGACCAGAGCTCTGAGACAAATTGAGGCCCCCTATCTGACGTGATGTCTGATGGGACGCCGAAACGTGCCACCCAATTTGTTAGAAAAACGCGAGCGACTTCCTCCGCTGTAGTTGCCGCTAGAGGGACTGCCTCTGGCCAGCGCGTGGTGCGGTCTATCATTGTTAGCAGGTGTGTGAAACCCTGGGAGGAAGGCAGTGGCCCCACGAGGTCGACATGAATGTGGTCGAACCTTCTAGCAGGGATGGGAAAAGGCTCCAGAGGGGCTTTTGTGTGTCTGTGTACTTTGGCGCGTTGACAAGGAATGCAAGTTTTTGCCCATTCTTTTACGTTTTTGCGCAGGCCTGGCCACACAAACTTTTCGGCAACCATTTTGACCGAGGCGCGCACATCTGGGTGCGCGAGGGAGTGAAGTGCGTCGAAAATACGGCGGCGCCAAGCAGCTGGTACTAACGGGCGAGGTCGGCCGGTTGAAACATCGCATATTAGGGGGGGCACACCGTCGCGCAACCCTTTTTTCTCCAGCCTTAACCCTGTTGGTCCAGACAGGAGCGCGCGCACGTCCGCATCACTGCCTTGTTCTTCCGCCATGGCTGCATAATCTATCCCTTCATGGATAGGTGCTGCATATGTGTTTGCGTTAGAGAAAAGCTCAGCTGCTGAGGCAGTGTAATCTGTCTCCTCGTGCTCTGGTGGTGCCACAGCGCGAGAGAGACAGTCCGCTACTACGTTAAGTTTGCCCGCTACATGTCGAATGTCTGTGGTGAACTCTGAAATCGCAGCTAGCTGTCTTTGTTGTCTGCCCGACCAAGGTTCTGAAATTTTAGCCATAGCAAAAGTGAGCGGTTTATGGTCCACAAAAGCCGTGAAACTCCGCCCTTCTAACCAAAACTGGAAGTGGCGGATGGACAAATGGAGCGCCAGCAGCTCCCTGTCAAAAGTGCTGTATTTGCGTTCCGTCAGGTTTAGCGATTTGCTAAAGAATGCTAAAGGTTGCCAGACCCCACTGACAAGTTGTTCTACAACTGCCCCTATGGCCAGGTCTGAAGCATCTGTGGGTAGAGCAATGCGGGCCGAGGGATCTGGGTGGACTAACATTGTGGCGTTAGCTAGGGCGTTTTTTACTTCCGCGAAAGCGCGTTCGCGCTCCGGGGTCCATTCGACCGCGTTGGAAGCTTTCTTTTTTCTGAGCGCGTCATACAGGGGCTGCATGAGCTGAGCTGCATGGGGGAGGAAACGGTTGTAAAAATTAACCATCCCCAAAAATTCCTGTAGCGATTTGACCGTTTGGGGCCGTGGAAAACCTTCTATCGCATGAATTTTGTCTGGAAGCGGGACTGCCCCTTTCGGGGAGACTCTATGTCCCAAAAAATCAATTTGCGATACGCCGAATTTGCATTTGGCTGGATTAATTATTAGTCCGTGCTCTTCTAGCCTCTGAAAAACGGTAGTGAGGTGTTGCTCGTGCTCTTCCTCTGATGAGCTGGCTACCAGCATGTCGTCGAGGTAGACGAAAACAAAGGGGAGGTCGCGTAAGACTGCGTCCATCATACGTTGAAAAGTTTGAGCAGCGCCTTTGAGGCCGAATGGCATTCGCAGGAATTCAAAAAGGCCGAAAGGGGTTATAACCGCTGTTTTAGGAATGTCTTCAGCTCGGACTGGGACTTGGTGATAACCGCGGACTAAGTCTATCTTTGAAAAAATGCGCGCACCAGCTAAATGCAGTGAAAAATCCTGTATATGAGGGATGGGGTAGCGGTCATGCACTGTGGCGTTGTTTAATCTGCGGTAATCTCCGCACGGTCTCCAAGAACCGTCGGATTTCGGAACCATGTGAAGTGGTGAAGCCCAAGGGCTCTTCGATCGTCGAACAATGCCCAATTTTTCGAGAGCTGCAAACTCGTCCCTTGCTATGTTAAGCTTGGCCGCGTCTAAGCGGCGAGCTTTGGCAAAAACGGGAGGTCCCGTTGTTGGAATGAAGTGTTTAACCCCGTGTTTGGCTACAGTGGCTGAGAATTTGGGGGTTGTGAGTGCTGGAAATTGGGTGAGGAGTTGCTCAAACTTACCTCCTGCCGTAGTGACGTTGGCCTGCACAGGTGGTGGAGAGACTCGAGCTGAGCATGGAATAGAAGCAAAAGATAGTGCATTAACCAGGCGCCTATTTGCTAGATCCACTAATAACCCGTGTGCACACAGAAAATCTGCGCCTAACAAGTTAAAACTCACCGCCGCTACAACAAATGTCCATCTGTAGCTGCGGCCGTGAATGAGGAGGTGCAGGCTCTTTTCCCCGAACGTGTCGATGTCCGAGCCGTTGGCTGCCACTGCTCCATTGCCCCGGGTGCCCATGGCTCGATCTGCGTGGGAGGGCATGACGAAACTCAGCTGGGCTCCCGTGTCAATGAGGAACTGCTTGCCTGTGTGTCCATCCGTCACGTATAACAGCTTATTTTTCTCGCCGAGAACCGCTGCCGTTAACGGCCCTCGGCTTTGGCGTTTCCCGACATCGTAAACTTGCAGGGGGGAACACATTTTCGGGCTTTCTCGGCAAAGCGGTGGTGATAATAACAGACGTCATTCTGTTTGTTGCGCTTGGGCCGCGCCGCTGTCACCGTGGGTTGAGTCTGCTCCGTGGTTTGTGACTCTCCAAGGCTCGGGGCGTCAGTCTTGAGGTCTGCGGATGCCGCTGTGGGTGTCAGTTCTCTGCAGGCGTTGACGAGCCGATAAGCCTCGTTGGCCAGTGTGCGAAAGTCCTGATGATTGTTGCACTTCATACTGGCGAGTGTCCCTCTCAAGTGTGGTGGTAGTGTGCTGAGGAAAATAAATTGGAAGAGGAAATTATCATTGTCCTCCTCCTTGAGCTGCAGTAAATCCTCCATGAGGGTCTTTGGATTGCCCCCTCTGTGGCCGTAGACTGACAGGATTTTTTCGGCTCTTTCCTCCGCTGACGGGACGTAATTCGCCACGATGGTCGCCTTGAGTGTCTCATACTTGTCCCGGGCCGGTGGTCGCTGGATCAAGCTCCGCACACACCTCGAAGTGGCGGAGTCGAGTTTGGAGACAATATGGTAGAATTTAGTATCGTCCGCCGTGATGCTCGCCAGTATGAACTGGGCTTCAGCTTGATGAAACCAAGAGGACGGGTCTTCTCGCCAGAAATCTGGCAGTTTGACAGCGACGGCGTTTGTGCACATCATCACTGTTGTGCCCGCCGGGTGAGAGTGCCTTGCCTCGGCTCTCACGGCGGTGCTGGAGCTCGGTTGAGCTCTCTCGGTACCCTCTGCCGGGGGAAACAGCCGTCCGCTTGTTTCCTTGTCTGCGTCGTTGCTGGCGTATGTCAGAGTCGCCACGGATGAGTCGCTTGAAGAACGCCTCAGGTCCATACTCGCGTCAAGGTCACCAGTGTAGAAGAGCTGGAAATGATGAGGCGGTTTTGTATTAAAAACAGAGTCTTTAATGAACAACTCTTCTATCTTGTCTCATCTGGTGCAGAGCTTGGCAGAAGGCAAAAGAGGAAGATTTCTGCCCAGCTCGCTGGTTAAATACAGGCACACATCAAAGACATGCAAAACACAAGCCGACATCCCCCGTATCTTAATCCCCCCATTGTCCTGTAAACTCCTCCCTTCGTCTTGGGAGGTGATGGGAAAACCTCTCCTCGCCTTAGGGGGTGAAGGTGTCGAGTCTGTCGCCGCCGCGTCCTGTGACGTCATTGATCTTCACACGGCGGTGAGATTCCTTTGTCCTTTCGGAGGTGTGAAGTTCCTTTGCATATGTTGTCCCAAACATTTCCACATGCTCTAACATATGCAGGTATGGAATATATGAGTAATATATACCACAGGCCCCCCAAACAACTAGGAAAGGACACAGAAAGATTCACAGTCTAGGGTAATTACTAAGACATACTACGTGTTACAGCTGTTGCCACAGAAGAAACTTTCAAGCAGCCATGCTCCTAAGAGAGTTCAGTGAAAACATAACAGCATAGTATAATCATAAGTCAGTCCTAAACTGTTGCAGCACAATTAGCGAAAAATTGCAGAGTGGTGTAATCAGTCCCTGTGCAGTCTGGGTTTTAATCTTCTCCCAAAGCTGCTGTAGGTTGGTTTAGGCGTCCTGCTGGGACCTTGTTGTGAGGAATCTGCAGTGTGGGAAGGAGAGAGATTATTTGTTCCCTGCCTGGGGGCTGAGACTTTTTCCTTGGGGGGTCTGCCTCGCCGAGGTGCTCGCGCCAACTGTGCAGGTTCGTCTCTCAACAAGAAGGCAGGTTTGAGTCTGCCAATGCTGACCGTTTCATTTCTATCCCCATAATCAAGCACAAAGTGTTTGTCACCATTTTCCAGCACTCTGTACGGGCCATCGTATACTGGGTGTAACGTTGGTTTTAGGGCTTCATGCTTAACAAAAACAAACTCGGCGTTTTTTAAAGTTTGAGGAACAAAAACTCGTGGAAAGGAGTGATGAGCTGGACTGTGGAGAGAGTCCGGTCCGTTACTGCCTAAAAACCTTGGGACTGGGAGGTGCCTTGGTTCCGGGTTTTCTGGTAAAAATTCACCTGGTAGTCTGATAGGCTGAGCAAAGACTAATTCTGCAGGGGAAGCGTCTAAATCCTCTTTAGGTGCCGCACGCAACCCCAATAAAACCCAGGGAAGTTTATTTACCCAATTTGTGTCCGTTAATGAGGCTCTGAGGGCGGCCTTTAAGGACCTGTGAAAACGCTCGCATAACCCATTAGCCTGAGGGTGATAAGCGGTGGTACGGTGAATTGTTTCCCCTAAACTCTCTGTAGTGCTCTTGCAACCTGCTGATGACATTCTGTGACACTCTAAGCTCAGTGGCCACTTCCCTCTGAGACTATCCTGTTTGAAGCCTCACAATGACAAGGTACTGTTGATCAATTGTTAGGCATCGTCTTGGTCTCATGATGTCAAAATGTGAACAGCATGATGAAGAGGACTGCTTAAATACCAATTCTAATTGAACCAGAAAATGTATTGGTCAATTCATGGATTAAGCACCTTGTTAGAGGACAGCAAGTTATGCAAAAAATACTGAAACACTGAACAGTTGGTCATGTGCATTCAAAAGGTTAGAGAAGGTCAAATTAAGGTCACCTGTAAAAGTTATAGTGCATTTTAGGTGTATCCTGAAATTTCGCCCAAAAGCCAAATATCCCTAACTTTTTGTGAGTTGTCGGCGGCCTCCATCGGTCTATGATGACCATGGAAGAGAATCCTAAACGTCTGCTCTGCTGGAACAGCACCGCCTGTGGCTGAACAGACCGATGCGCGATCCGGTGTTCTATCTTCCAGCGTTGCGCGTTGGTAGGATTCAAGCCTGGGCAGGAAGATATGGAGGACAAGATGTTGCCCATGCAGCATGTCCCCCCTCTCCACGTCACTGATGAATCCAAAGGAACAGCAGGGCTGCTACAGTTTGGCACCAGCGCCGTCGCAGGAGCTGCCAGAACGATGTTGAGCACAACAGAGAACTGCCTTAGGGGCTCCGACTCCGGATTTTTCCTCAGGATTGACTCCCAAAGCCTTTCCCGTGACCGGGTGTGCCGCAAGGCAGCGGAGGTTTGAAATCAGGGTTTACCTTCCCCTAGATGGGCTACCTTCCCAGGTTGACGAGCCACCATCTACCCGAAGCATCTGGTTTTAAGGCGCCAGAGATCCGCCCTCGCCCCTTCTCCTATTAGTAAAAGCAGTTCCGCTGGGCTTAGAGACTAAACCACACGGGCAGGCTAGGAGTTGGACTTAGTTGTCAGAGGCTTTTCGAGACGCACGCCGTAAGGAGCATTTTATGAGCACTGGAAGCTTAACCCCAGTGCCGCTCCTGGCTATGACAACCTTGGAACCAAGGTGAGTACTGTGTGTGTATATACTGTATATATACGTATATATATATATATATATATATACACACACACACACACACATTATATATATATATATATATATATATATATATATACATATACACATAGGTTAATTGGCATCAAACTGGGGATTCTAAATTGTCCTTAGGTATGACTGTGAGAGTGAATGGTTGTCTGTCTCTCTGTGTTGGCCCTGCGATGGACTGGCGATCTGTTCAGGGTGTACCCTGCCTCTCGCCCAAAGATGCTGGGATAAGCTCCAGCCCCGCGACCCAAAAAGGATTAAGCGGTAGAAGATGAATGAATGAATGAATATATATATATATATGACTGACACACATCCATGTCTAAACCGACAGTCCAAAAACTGATAGCAACACCTAACAGTAGGTATCAACAGATTAACTAGGTCCAATACTCTGTGAAAATGGAACTGATTAGCATAGAAAAACAAACCTTATCACGACCTGAGAAGAGCCGACATACACCCCAGGGTCCTCTTAGCATCAGGGTAGTCAAAATAATAAAATTAAAGTGTGATCTTGAGAACAAGATGCATCTTTACAGAATTAACTCCCTTTTAACATTTGACTTTTTGTGACATTTATTCTTTATTAGTCCCACAATGGGGAAATTACAGGGCATCCACATGGATGGATGAGGCAGCCACAGTGCAGCGCCAAGCCCTTCACCATTCACACACACATTCTCACCTGGGGCCACTTTTAGAGTCTCCAATTAACCTAATTTGCATGTTTTTGGCCTGTGGGAGGAAACCGGAGAAACCCTCACAGACACGAGGAGAACATGTAAACTCCACACAGAAGGGTCACTGTTGGTCAGGGGGTGGGATCGATCCCATGACCTTCTTACTGTGCTGCCACTGTGCTAACCACTGCTCCACCATCATGGTCACTACAATTTAAACCAACATTACAACTCTTCTCTGAGGTAAACAGTAGTCTTGTATGATAATAACAAGGAGTCCAAACAAGGAGTTTAAAACATCCTTGGTCTCCTTGCAAAGCCATAAAAAGGTCAATTTCTGTCATAAAACTGTGATGCTGAGCAAAGCAGGGCACAGCCATTCTTTGAGTATTTTTCACCTGTCCTTAGAAATGCTCCAAATTAAATATTTTTTTATGTACGCTCGTGATGAATCTTCCTAGATTTACTGCAGTCGCATATTATACAGTAAATGCAAACCGGATCTGGAGGAGGCACATCATTTACAATTGGAAATACTGTACATATATCACAGGGTTCAGTGCAAATAGTCCATTATATCATATACTGTATGTACTGTATATGTGTGCATAGCTTTGTGTATGGTCATGTACTGTATGTATGAACACAAATAAAATGAATAAAGATAAAAGGGGCAGGATTATATAAGTTTATCCTTAATCCTACTGCCTTTCAAGCATGTAAGTTGAGTGTGACAGGATTTTCACAGGCATTTCAATGTCTTTATTCCTTTATCAGTTCACAATGCATTTTGTTGTTTCTTTACCATCCATCCATTTTCTACCACTTCTCTGGGGGTCTGGGTCACAGGGGCAGCAGTCCAGGTGGAGCAGCCCAGTTCATATAGTACCATGATTTTGCGGGATGTTTTCATGATTGTTGCGGCCCAAAAAGCCTGAATTCGTGGGAGCTTTTTTTTTTAAAAAAAAGTTGCAATTTTTTAGAGTGTTTTTTGCGCTAAAATTTGTGGGAAGAATTATAAATTTTAAAGCAGATGTATTGCAGTGATATTCTGTATAACGGGTCACCAACTAAAACTGCAAGAGGTCCGATATGTAGGTCCTCCTCCCCAGCCAAGGTCCGAGCTCGGTGTGGGAGTCTTTAGGCACCTCATGGTTCGATTATGATTCAGAAGTCCGATTTGATTCTAAAACCATTCTCAATGCATTTTGATAATTTTTTTTTTTCCATTCAGGATTTTTCCCTTCCACTTTGTGACAACTTAGTCCTTTTAAAGCAAAGTATTTGCAATGACCCATGAATTTACTTCCAACATCTTATTAAAACAAATGGAAGAGAAATCTGGCACATGGACAAATTTATCCCAAAATGTGGTTTTAAAAACCGTCATCATTTCATGGACATTCTTTCAGAAGACCACAGCTGTCTCCAGACAGGCCAATATCATTTAACTTGCTTTCACACATTATTTTATTAAGCTATTGTTTTAGCGGTTTTTAGCTCTATATTAATTTTTAAGCAAAAAATTTAAAATGAATCCTTTGTTCAATTTCAAACAAAATATGTAATTTAAAATTTTATAATACAGGAGAACATTAAATGAGTTTGTTAACTCCAAATAAATGGGTCTAAAATTCTAAAATCCACAACTAAAATCCTAAAAATGTTTTCCAGGAGAACACAAACTAAACTGTATTACATTTTTAAAAAAACATTAATATCTAAAAAACAAAATTTCACAAAAAGTCCTCTTCTTTACAATATTTTCAGTGTAGATAAACTGTTTCAAACTAAGACAAAAAAAAATTGGACAGAAAATATAATTCTGTACTACAGAATTCCTCCAACATTTTTTTTCTTTGTTATCTCAACAGTAAACTGTGTTAGATGAAGCTGTAACTTTGTGATTACAGGCAAAGGGCAGGTGGAACTTTTCATGTTCAGTAACACACTGAGCTTTTACAGAGTTTTTACGTGATATTGAAGGCTACGAAAAGGGCCTCCATAACCAGCGACCTCACCTCTGCATCCCAGCATGGACTACTCTGCTACTCTGGACAGAACAGAGGAAGGAGTACCCCGGTAAATACATTCAATTTCACAAGAGCGCTTCATTTCATGGATACAGACCTTAAACGAAGCATGTCTGTCCGGGGTGGATGTCTTGGCTGTCAGCCTTGTGTCGGGGGGAGGAAGAGGGGTGGGCAGTGAACCGTGATTTTGTGACCTGCTGCATATATTCTGGAGTGGTTGGAGCCGCAGAGTGACAGTGACGTTCGTGAGATGGGAAGGGGGGGGCTCTGCAGCAGGACAGCGCCCAAGGGCTCGTGTCATAATCTGTCCGGGCAGTCGCCAATACAGCAATTCAGTTCTGCTTTTTTTCCCATCAAAACAAAACAGTCTCTCTTTTTCCCCAAATTGTATCAAAAGGCTTCGGGGTCCAGATCCGGACTGGAGTCCACCAGTTGGTGACCCCTGCTGTATAACAATAGAAGAAAAGCACAGGATTGTCAAAAATTTCCGATTACAGTGATTTGTAAATTAAGCAAAAACTTCTGTTATACAGAAAAACTCTAACCCTAACAGCAAATACAGACTTTAACACAATATCCATTACAACAGCTACACAAGTGGACAAAATTGTTGGTACCCCTCTGTTAATAAAAGAAAAACCCACAATCGTCACAGAAATAACTTGAATCTGACAAAAGTGGTAATAAATAAAAATTCTATGAAAATTAACCAATGAAAATCAGACAATGCTTTTGAATTGTGGTTCAACAGAATTATTTTTAAAAAAAATTCATGAAACAGGCCTGGACAAAAATGATGGTACCCTTAACTTAATATTTTGTTGCGCAACCTTTTGAGGCAATCACTGTAATCAAACGATTTCTGTACCTCTCAGCAGGTGCTTTGGCCCACTCTTCATGAGCAAACTGCTCCAGTTGTCTCAGGTTTGAAGGGTGCCTTCTCCAGATGGCATGTTTCAGCTCCTTCCACAGATGTTCAATAGGATTTAGATCAGGGCTCATAGAAGGCCACTTTAGAATAGTCCAATGTTTCACTCTTAGCCATTCTTGGGTGTTTTTAGCTGTGTGTTTTGGGTTATTATCCTGTTGCAAGACCCATGACCTGCGACTGAGACCAAGCTGTCTGACACTGGGCAGCACATTTCTCTCTAGAATACCTTGATAGTCTTGAGATTTCATTGTACCCTGCACAGATTCAAGACACCCTGTGCCAGATGCAGCAAAGCAGCCCCAGAACATAACAGAAGCTCCTCCATGTTTCACAGTAGGGACAGTGTTCTTTTCTTGGTATGCTTCATTTTTGCGTCTGTGAACATAGAGCTGATGTGCCTTGCCAGAAAGTTCCAGTTTTGTCTCGTCTGTCCATAGGACATTCTCCCACAAGCTTTGTGGCTTGTCAACATGCAGTTTGGCAAATTCCAGTCTGGCTTTTTTATGATTTGTTTTCAACAGTGGTGTCCTCCTTGGTCGTCTCCCATGAAGTCCACTTTGGCTCAAACAACGACGGATGGTGCGATCTGACACTGATGTACCTTGACCTTGGAGTTCACCATGAATGTGTTTAGAGGTTGTTCTGGGCTCTTTTGTTACCATTCGTATTATCCGTCTCCTCCTGTGCCCACATCCAGGGAGGTTGGCTACAGTCCCGCGGATCTTAAATTTCTGAATAATATGTGCAACTGTAGTTACAGGAACATCAAGCTGCTTGGAGATGGTCTGATGGCCTTTACCTTTAACATGCTTGTCTATAATTTTCTTTCTAATCTCCTGAGACAACTCTCTCCTTTGCTTCCTCTGGTCCATGTTTAGTGTGGTACACACCGTGTCAGCAAACAGCACAGTGACTACTTGTCACCCTTTAAACAGGCCGACTGAGTGATTACAAGTTTGTAGACACCTGTGATGTTAATTAGAGGACACATCTTGGTTGAACATGTCCCTATGGCCACATTATTTTCAATCTTTTCTAGGGGTGCCATCATTTTTGTCCAGGCCTGTTTCATGAGTTTGTTTTTTAAAATAATTCTGTTGAACCACAATTCAAAAACATTATCTGATTTTCATTGGTTATTTTTCATAGAATTTTTATTTATTACCACTTTTGTCAGATTCAGGTTATTTCTGTGACCATTGTGGGTTTTTCTTTCATTAACAGAGGGGTACCAACAATTTTGTCCATGTCTGTAAGTTGGATGAAGTGGTAGACAGTGTTCCCACGGGGGAGAGAATGGCGATTTGAGCGAACTTTAATGGGCATGTAGATGAAGGGAACAAAGCTGATGATGAGGTTCTGGGTAGGTACGGAAATGTGGAAGGACAGATGGTTGTCGATTTTGCTAAAAGGATGGAAATGGCTGTGGTGAACACATACTTTAAGAAGAGAGAGGAACAGAGGGTAACTTACAAGAGTGGAGGAAGGTCCACACCGGTGGGCTACATACTATGCAGAAGGAGAAATCTGAAAGGGATAGGAGACTGCAGGGCGGTGGCAGGGCTAGACAGCATGGGATGGTAGTCTGTAGGATGACTTTGGAGAGCAAGAAGAGGACGAGAGTGAAGGCAGAGCCAAAGATTAAGCAGGGGAAGTTACAGAAGGAAGAAGGTCACACAGTTCAGGAAGGAGTTGATACAGGTTCTGGGTGGTAGGGAAGAATTACCAGATGACTGGGAAAGTGGCATTCTGCAAACTTTTTGGGACGAATGTGCAGGGAAAACAATGGTGGGCTGGGCCCGGTACACTCCCCACCTCTGTGTTGCTTCGAGAATGCGTGAGCGGCTCGGCCTCGGGCACGGGGTTTTCCGGTAAAAATTCTCCGGGGATCCACAGCAGTTGGGAAAAAACGAGTTCTACTGGGTAGGCTGCCAAATCCTCCTTCGGTGTGGAACCCAACCGTAAAAGAACCCAAGGCAGGCAGTCTACCCAATTTGTGTCTGTGAGCGAAGCTCTGAGCGCTGCTTTAAGTGACCTGTGGAAACGCTTGCATAACCTGTTAGCCTGGGGGTTGTACGCGGTAGTGCGGTGAATTTTGACCCCCAGGCTCTGGGCCATCATGGACCAGAGTTCCAAAACCGATGGAGATCCAAAACATGCCACCCAAGCCGACAAAAAAGCGCAAGCCACTTCCGCGGACGTGGTAGAAGCCAGCGGCACCACTTCGGCCCAGCGCGTAATGTGGTCCACGATCGTCAAACGGTGCGTGAAACCTTGCGACGGCAGAAGGGGTCCCACCAGATCCACGTGGACATGGTCGAACCTCTTAGGCAGGATTTGGAATGGCTTGAGGGGAGCTCTGGTGTGCTTGTGCACCTTTGCCCATTGGCATGTAACGCACGCTGCAGCCCACTCTTTCACCTCTTTATGCAAACGTGGCCAGACGAATTTTGCCTCCACTAGTTTCACTGAAGCATGCACTCCCGGGTGTGAAAGGGAGTGGACTGACTCAAAATCGCAACGGCATTTGACGTGCCGGATGCTGATGGAGCTGGTGATACGGCTGACATCAGTGTCGGTACCAATTCTGGTGCTCCGACAGACGCAGGAGAGTCCGGGGGGCTCATGTTGAGGGAGGCAGACCCCTAGGATGTGAAAAGTGATTCTAGAAAGAAAATGCACACAATGTAAAGCTCAGCACCAAAGTGCAACATGTACACAAAAGTTTTTAACCAGAATAAGCATATTTCAGCGTTTTGTTCAAGAGAATACTTAAGACAAAGCAAGCGTGAATCAGCAGTTGGCTGCTAGGTAGCTAGCTATTAGCTGGCTAGCGATCCTCACTAACAATCATTACCCACGATAGAACAGCCTTCTTATTGCTTAAAAAAAGTGAGCTTGCCACCAATAGGATAAATTGGCGAAAAGATGCACAATATCACAAAACACTCACCATCCACAGTTTCCAACAATGGCGTGGCCGTGTCGACCCCAATCTCTCTGCCATTGCTAGCCGGCCTATGTCCGTAAATCGTGTCCATCTGATCGAACCACTTCCAGTCCTTCCTGTTCACACCACTTCGACCGTTGTGGTCCTTTATTGCCCGGTAATCACTTTTCATTTTTTTTAGTTTTCCCTACACTGTTTGGCAGTCCGGCTGTATCCTTGTGCTGCCATTTGCTCGGAGACCTGCTGGTATATTTTCTCATTGCGAGTCGCTCCGTCCAACTCGCTCTGGATGCGATCGTCGGCCAACAAGCATGAAAAGTCCACACCTCCTCATTGGTCCATGGAGTACATTTACACAAAGCCATCTCTATTAAAAATAGCGTTTTTAGTTGCTCAATGTGTTTACTCGCTGAACAACTTTACAAATGGCGGTCGTGTAGGGGGGTGATATCTGGAATTCCACTGGGGGAAAACTTAGAACACAGGTGTCAAACTCATTCCATGGAGGGCCAAGACCCTGCAGGTTTTACCTCCACCCAGTGGCTTCAACAGGTGTTTTCTCTGAATTTCCTCCCACTGATTGCTGATCAGTGAAAACACCTGCTGAAGAGACTGGGTGGAAGTAAAACCTGCAGGGTCTTGGCCCTCCATGGAATGAGTTTGACACCCCTGACTTAGAAGAACTTAAAAAAATGATTAAAGGAGGAACAATTGTGGGGATTAGACTCCTACAAGCAGTCAGGAATGGGAAAAAGTTGGATAGCCCATCTGTGTTGCTGGAATTTAAAGACAAGGCTCTGCCAGAAAAAGTGTTTATTGGGTACATTACTTTTACTGTAAGGGCTTATATCCCCCCCCCCCTCCTCTCAGGTGTTTTAAATGCCAGAGATATGGACATACTGCTAATGTGTGCAAAGGAAAACAGAGGCGTGGAAGATGTGGTGGTGAGCACATGTATGGAGAATGTGGAAGTGACAGCATGATCAAATGCTGTAATTGTGGAGGGAATCACACAGCAGCATATGGAGGGTGTAAAGTGAGAAAACAGGCAGTAGAAATTCAGCAAGTAAGAGTAGAGAGGAAGCTGACATACGCAGAAGCAGCAAAGGTTGTGAATCAACAGGAAAAAGTAGAAAGCATGGCCAAAAACAAGGAAGCAAAAACACAAAATTGTCAGACTAATATCACAACAGATAAGCTTGTTCTATTTCTAGCTTATGTCATCAACTGCTCAGAGCAGGCTAAGACTAAAACTGAGAAGATAAAGATCACTGTGAAAGCGGTAGCAAAATTCTTTAATACCAAAGATCTATCCTGGGAGAAGATTCATGCAGAACTGAGACAAGGAGAGGGAGCTGGAGAGGGGAGCCAACATGTTATTCCATGACAATCATCCTCCGGTGGAATGAAAGGAGTCTGATTGCAAACGGGCAGGAATTCAAAGGATTTATTCAGAAATTGGAAACAAAACCAGATATTATTTCTGTACAGGAAACATGGCTTAATCCCTCACTAGATTTCATTATTAAGGGATTTTCTGGTATGCATAAAGATAGAAAGGATAGAAGCATCTGGTGAGACAGACAGAGCACCATCTTCACCTGTAGTACCTGTTGTGAAGATTAAGTCAACAGCTCTTCCCATCTTCAATGGCAATAGGAGAGAATTTCACAGATGGAAGAAAGACTGGGAGAGTCTACAAAGGCAGGGAGAGCCATCTGGATCAGCGGTAGCCAAGAAAATTCAACTCCTGAGTAGTGTTGATGAGAAAATATTAAAGGATCTCAGGTTATCAACAAACAGCACTGCTGCAGATATCCTCTTGGAGTCTTGGAGAACAGGTCTGGGAACAAAATGACCATCACTCTCGAAGTACTCAAGGACCTCGAGAAACTGCCTCCTGCCAAAGGCAATCAGCCAAGAAAAGTCATTGATCTCATACAGCCAGTAGAAAAAGCCCTGGCAGATCTTTCAGAACTAGGAAACTCTGGTGCAATGAAGATCCCAGTGGTGATTAGAGCAATAGAGAGCAAATTACCCGACTTTATTAAAAAAGACTGGTTAAGTTTCATGGTTGATCCCAACAACAACGTAACTTCAGACAACCACTTTGATGCACTACTGAGGTTCCTGAAAAATCAAGAGGAGATTCTGGAGAGACTTGAGCAACTTGAAGTTGTGGAGAAGCCAGAGAAACTAGACTTTCGTCCTGCAAAGAAATCTGAGAAAAAATATGCCTCTACAAAAACCACAAAGAAAATTACTGAAGATGTCTCTGTTGTGTGTAGTGATGGAAGACACACTGACAAGATTTTCTTCTGCAAAAAATTCAAAGGATTGAAACTCCATGAAAAAAATGCTGTTGTGAAAAAGCTGGGAGTTTGCAGACAGTGCCTTGGTTGCCATGATGAGGATGGTTACTGCAGAGACACCTTCTTATGCAGGAATAAGGACTGTAAGAAAGAAGGCAGTTCCAATCACCACTACTTTCTCTGCCCAAAAGGGAACCCTCGGTGGGGCAATGAAGAGGAGAGGAGAAAAGTCACCAAAAGCAATCTGACAGGTGAGCAGGAGGATTTCTTGTCTGAGCTTTCACCAGAGATGGCAGAGAGATGTAAAAAAGCCTTCACCAACAATTCTGCAAGAACAACCAAGACCAGTAAGAACCAAAATGATCTTCAGGAGAGAAATGGTGTGTGAACTTCCTGTTATCATGATGCTAATAGAGGTCACTGCTAATGCAGGTCAAAAGATTGGGACTTTAGTGGATCTTGCATCTGATACCAACTACATCACCCACAAGGCTGCTGACAGGCTGAGGTTGCAAAGAGAGAAAGTGACCTTAGTTGTACACGGTGTTGGTGGGATGACCATGAAGGTGAATATAGAAAGGTACTTCCTTAGAGTCAGGATCAAGTCATCCAAAGGCAAGGAAATAACCCATGAGCTCATCTGTTATGGTCTGGACGAAATCGCTAAAGTACACAAAAATGTCAGTCCTGAAAAGTTAGATCAAGTTAGAAGAATTGAGGAGGCCAAAAGAAATTGAGCTTCTTTTCAGCCACAGAGAGGTAAGACTTGCTCCACAAAGGGTGAAAGTTGTTGGAGATCTCGTCCTATGGGAAAGCCCACTGGGGGAAAAATGGTCGGCAGAGCACACCCCGATCTGTTTGAGGAAGTGGCAATGGCAACACACAGATCAAAAACCCACTTTGCCCACTCCATGAGGGCAGCTGCTGTCGAGTATGAGGAGACTGTCAGTCACCCAAAGATTGAGAGTACCACACTGCAAAGGGGAAATATTGTCAATGCAAAGTTCACAGCCACATCAAACCATGAGTTTTTTGAATGGTGGAGGTGGGAAAGCATAGGAGCAGCTTGCAAGCCAAGATGTGGAGGATACCAATGTGGGAACTGCCAGCCTGGAGGGAAAGAAATGACCCTAGTAGAGGAGAAAGAACTGGAAATCATAAAGGCAGGACTTGCCTATGTCAATGAGGATGCTCATATAAATTCTCCACACTGGGATGCAAAGTATCCTTGGACAGAGGATCCTTCCTCACTCTCAAACAACAGAAGTGCAGTGAAAGTAGTATCTTGCGCTTTGGGGAATGGTGACATAACGCACGGCTCAGGAGACGCACACACACAGGCTTAGAGTAGTTCAAAGAGTTTATTAACAGCAGGGGAGAATGAGTGCGTGTCTGCGGGATGTAAATGTGTTGGTGATGGTGTCAGCTCCAGGCACAGAGGCAGGTGACCGTACAGCCGAGCAACCCTATGGAGAGAGCACAGGGAGAGAGTGACGGGCATACACCAACACAGGAGGAATTTATGGCGAGAGAAGGACTTACTTGGTGGGTCAGGACAGCTGGCACAACAAGGGGGTGAGGCCCGGAAGACAGCCACCTGGGGAGCTCCGTGCAGCAGCGAGGATTGGGCGATGGAGAGGAGACGTCCGCCGCTGGGAAATCCACCTGTGCACAGGGGAGAAGACTGAAGAGAAGAGGTAAGCGATCTTCTACAACAATGGTTACGCTGAAGGGAAGTATGCTCACAACGGTGAGGGACGAAGTCTGACGGCTTCAGGCCGAGCCTCCGGGCGAGACGGCCTTTATCCCTCGCCGCTGATGATTGTCAGGTGCGTGAGCAGGTGGCGCCGCTGATGAATGGCGCGGCGTGACAGTACTCCCCCCTCTAGCAGCGCCTCCTGGCGATGGCTTATCCGGGTGCGCTCGGTGGAAGTCCGCGATGAGCGATGGGTCCAACACAAACGACGGGGGCACCCATTGTCGATGCTCAGGCCCATAGCCCTCCCAGTCCACCAAGTATTGCAACCCACGACCTCGGCGCCGGGAGTCCAGGATGGAGGAGACGGACCAGGCCGGATGGCCACCAATCATCCGGGGCGCGGGTTGCGCTGCAGGAGGAGGGCAAAGGGGGTCAGTGACTGCCAGTTTCACCTTCGACACATGAAAAGTGGAATGGATGCGGAGGGAGGGGGGAATAGCCACCCGCACAGCCACCGGGTTGATGATCCGGGTGATGGGAAAGGGACCCATGAAACGCTGTGCCAGCTTCCTCCTCTCGCCTTTTAATGTGACGTCCTGGGTAGACACATACACGAGTTGCCCAACTCTGTACGCCGGGGCAGGTCTTCTGTGCCGGTCCGCCACGGTCCTGTTGCGCTCCGCCGTGCGTAAAAGCGCATGACGCGCGGCAGCCCAGGTGGAGCGGAACTGCCTAAGGTGCGCCCTAACGGAGGGGACAGTCACCTCGTTCTCCTGCGCTGGAAACAGCGGGGGGTCGTAACCCAGGGACGCCTTGAAGGGGGACATCCCCGTTGCAGAAGAGCGGGCGGTGTTGTGGGCATACTCCACCCAGGCGAGATGGTTGCTCCAGGACGTCGGCTTGGATCTAGTAACACAGCGGAGCGCAGCCTCCAGCTCCTGATTGGTCCTCTCACACTGCCCGTTAGACTGGGGGTGATGGCCGGAGGAGAGGCTCACCTTGGCTCCGATGGCGTTACAAAAGGATCTCCAAACCTCGGATGAAAATTGGGGGCCCCGGTCCGAGACCACGTCCACCGGAATCCCGTGCAGCCTGACCACGTGTTGGACGAGGAGGCCCGCCGTCTCCAGGGCAGTAGGGAGACCTCGCAGGGGAACGAAGTGCGCCGCCTTGGAGAAACGGTCCACAATGGTCAGGACGGTGTCAAAGGAGTTGGAAACGGGGAGTCCGGTGACGAAGTCCAGTGCGATGTGCGACCAGGGCCTGCCGGGGACGGGCAGAGGCTGGAGCAGACCCGCTGGGGGGGCATTTCCCGACTTGCTGGTGGCACAGATTGGGCAAGCCCGGGCGTAGCGGGCTGCATCCCTCCGCAGGCCCGGCCACCAAAAGGACCGCTGGAGGAGGCTGATCATCCGAGAGGTGCCGGGATGACAGGTGAGCCGGGAGGTGTGGAGCCAGTGGATGACCTCTCCTCGGACCGCAGATGGGACGAACAGTCTTCCCTCCGGTCCGCCGCCAGGATCAGGTTCCACCTCCTGCGCCTTCCGGATCTTGTCTTCAATGTCCCAAGAGATGGCACCGAGGACGCACGACCTGGGCAGGATAGTGTGGGGCGTCTCCTCAGCCTCCACGGGGGTGAACTGCCTAGAGAGGGCGTCAGGCAGGCCGTTTTTGGAGCCCGGCCTGAAGGTGATCGAGAAGCGGAACCTGGCGAAGAACAAAGACCAGCGCGCCTGGCGGGCATTCAGGCGCTTGGCAGATCGTAAATACTCTAAGTTCTTGTGGTCCGTCAGGACCACAAACGGCAGGTCCGCCCCCTCTAGCCAGTGGCGCCACTCCTGTAAGGCGAGTTTAATGGCCAGGAGCTCTCTGTCCCCCACATCGTAGTTCCTCTCCGCCGGGGACAGGCGCCGGGAGAAGAAGGCGCACGGCCGTTTGGCGCCATCGTCAGGTGACCACTGGGATAACACTGCTCCCACTCCCGTGTCCGATGCGTCCACCTCCACAATGCACTGCAGCGCGGGGTCGACCTGGCGAAGGACCCGGGAGGAGGAGAACTCCGCCTTCAGCGCCCTAAAGGCAGCAGCGACCTCTTCAGTCCACCGGAACGGGACCTTCGGGGACGTGAGGCGGGTCAGCGGTCCGACGATCGAGCTGAAATTTGGGACAAAGCGGCGGTAAAAATTGGCGAAGCCAACAAACTGTTGCACCTGCTTCCGGGATGCGGGAGTAGGCCACTCCACCACCGCCTTCACCTTCTCTGGGTCTGGGAGCACCTGATCTTGAGCGATGATGAATCCCAGGAAGGATGTGGTCCTAGCGTAGAATTCGCATTTCTCAGCCTTCACGTACAGACGATTCTCCAGCAGTCTTTGGAGGACCCGCCTCACATGGACCTGGTGCTCGTCCCTGGACCTGGAGAAGATAAGGATGTCATCCAGGTAGACGAACACAAAAAGGCCGATGAAATCCCGGAGGACGTCATTAATGAGGCGCTGAAAGACGGCAGGAGCGTTGGTCAGCCCGAACGGCATGACGAGATACTCAAAGTGGCCGTTCGGGGTACGGAAGGCTGTCTTCCATTCATCTCCCTCCCGGATCCGGACGAGGTGGTAAGCGCTGCGTAAATCCAGCTTGGTAAACCAGGTCGCCCCCTGGAGGGAGTGAAAGGCAGTGTCCATGAGGGGCAGGGTGTAACGGTCCCTCTCAGTGATGTCATTCAGCGCTCGGTAGTCTATGCAGGGGCGGAGGGATCCGTCCTTTTTCCCGACAAAGAAAAACCCTGCCCCCACGGGTGACGACGATGGGCGAATAATCCCAGCGCTCAGAGATTCCTTCAGGTATGTATTCATGGTATCCTTCTCCGGCGCCGACAGGCTGTAGAGCCGACCAGATGGCAGGGGAGCCCCCTGGCGGAGGTTGATGGCACAGTCATATGGTCGATGCGGGGGAAGAGACATAGCTTTCGATTTGCTAAATACCATACCCAGGTCGTGAAATTCTGGAGGCACCAGTGACAGGTCCGGAGGTGCTGTATCCGCCACAGGGGGAGCCGCGGATGGGGAGCAGGCAGCGGACTGAAGGCAGGTGCCCATACAGAAGGTACTCCATGCCGATACCCCAGCGGACCTCCAGTCCAGGACAGGGTTGTGGAGGCGTAGCCAGGGATACCCCAGGATGACGGGCGACACAGAGTTGGGCAGGACGTAAAATACCATCTCCTCCCGGTGGTTCCCTGAGATGATGACTGGGACGGGCATGGTTTGGTGAGAAACTCTCCCAAGGGAGGCACGGGAGAGATGGACCAGGGAGATGGGGTGTTTTAATGCCCGACAGCGGATGCCCAATCGGGTTGCCAGGCCTTGTGAAATGAAGCTGCCCTCTGCGCCCGAATCCACCAGTGCGTGGGTGAGGTGCCCAGTGGGGTTGTGGCAAAAACGGATGGGCAGCTTTAATTGAGTGAGGGGACTTTGCCGATTGACGTCCGCGAGGCCCCCTACAGTGACTCGCGGACCCCGCCGTTTGGCTTTTGTGGGCAAAGCTCTATTGTGTGTTGACTGTCTCCGCAATACATGCAGAGACCCAACTCACGGCGGCGCTGTCTCTCTGCCGAGGAGAGCTTTGCCCAGCCCGTCACCATCGGCTCCGACTCCTCGGGGCACGATGGTGGCGGCGTCGCCAGGGGGCGAGCTTGGGGCAGGCGTAGCGGGACTCCCCGAGGGCGAGAAGCAGACGGCTTCCGTCCTGAGGAGCGCTCGCGCAGCCTGTTGTCCAAGCTGATAGCCAGTGAGGTTAGCTCCGCTAACGTTCCGGGGATATCCCGTCCAGCCAGTTCATCCCTTAGATCACTATTGAGGCTGCGGAGAAACAGGCCGCAGAGGGAGCGCTCCTCCCAGCCCAATTCCTCCGCCGCTACCCGGTACTCGATGGCATAATCCGCGGCCGACCGGTTTCCCTGCTGGAGAGCGAGAAGCCGATCGACCTGGACCGCCTCGGAACGAGAATGATCGAACACCTCCAGGAAGCGCCTCACGAACTCGGCATAGGTGAGGGTGGCATAACTGGGTCTCGCCATGATAGCGTAGGCCCAAGTTAGAGCGCGCCCCTCCAGGAGGTTCCCTATGTAGCCGATTCGACTGTGATCTGAGGGAAAGTCTCCGGGCACACGGTCAAACACGGACTCACACTGCATCACAAACCCCCGCGCTCCGCCGAGCTTTCCGCTAAAGCGAGCGGGGGTCGGAATAGGTGTGAGTCGGGCCGGTGCCACTGGAGCTGGCTGGACGGCCACCGGAACAGCAGGAGCTGCGCCACCCTGAGGAGCCGGGGGGAACGGCTGCTGGGGGTCCAGGCGGTCCAATCGGCCAGTGATAATTACTAATTGATTTAGGATGACCTGCTGTTGATAAGCAATTTGATCCACTCTAGCCTCGAGAGTGGTAAGCCGGTGTGCGAGCCCGCCGTCCGCCGAGCCGCTCTGCTGAAGCCGTACTGACATAACGCACGGCTCAGGAGACGCACACACACAGGCTTAGAGTAGTTCAAAGAGTTTATTAACAGCAGGGGAGAATGAGTGCGTGTCTGCGGGATGTAAATGTGTTGGTGATGGTGTCAGCTCCAGGCACAGAGGCAGGTGACCGTACAGCCGAGCAACCCTATGGAGAGAGCACAGGGAGAGAGTGACGGGCATACACCAACACAGGAGGAATTTATGGCGAGAGAAGGACTTACTTGGTGGGTCAGGACAGCTGGCACAACAAGGGGGTGAGGCCCGGAAGACAGCCACCTGGGGAGCTCCGTGCAGCAGCGAGGATTGGGCGATGGAGAGGAGACGTCCGCCGCTGGGAAATCCACCTGTGCACAGGGGAGAAGACTGAAGAGAAGAGGTAAGCGATCTTCTACAACAATGGTTACGCTGAAGGGAAGTATGCTCACAACGGTGAGGGACGAAGTCTGACGGCTTCAGGCCGAGCCTCCGGGCGAGACGGCCTTTATCCCTCGCCGCTGATGATTGTCAGGTGCGTGAGCAGGTGGCGCCGCTGATGAATGGCGCGGCGTGACAAATGGGAGTTGTTCAGTCATCATTATAATTTAGTTTATATGTGTAGTTTGTAGTCTATCATCAATAAACTCATGCAGTACTATAACAGGACACGTTTACAAATATTTGAGACCCACTGTAGTGCATCCTTTTATTTTTTTAGCAATATTATAAGTATAAAACACAGAACATTATTATTTTATTTTTGTATTTGTATCTTGTATACTTTATTGATCTCCAGAGGGAAATTCAGGGCATCCACGTACGACACCAATCCCATCACCACACACACACACACACACACACACACACACACACACACACAGCAGAATGAGCCCTTTGGCTGCAAGTTTTGCATCAGTGTTGCCCATTTGTCTGTAAATATTTAAATAAAAATGATTTATTTCGTTATTTGGACATTTTTGCGTCTTGTTGTTTAGTCAAAGCATGCATATGTGTCTGCATGTAATACACAGTTGATCTGGCCATTCTGCTCCACAATGAAGCACCAGTCGGGACTGTCGTGTACCACTGACCGGGCAGGTTGAGTGTACCTCCCTGCGAATGATCATGGAGCACACCATCGGACACCAGTGTTGCCCGGTTAACGGGAGTCTTGGCTGCTACTTTACCCGTGTGCCAGTGATGTCCTTTGCGGCACCACGGGTCCCCGCCAGCACCCCCCCCCCCCCCGTGTTCTTCATGCTAAATTATCAATCACAGCAACTTTATACTGTATATTTTGACTGAGCAACTCCATACTCTTGAGTATGGAGTTGCTGAGCCTGGTTCTGCTGGAGTTTTCTTCCTGTTAAAAGGGAGTTTTTCCTCTCCACCGTCGCCAAGCGCCTGCTCACAGGGGATCGCCTGATTGCTGGGGTCTTTCTGCAATTGTGGGGGTTTCCCCTACAGTTGAAAGTGCTATGAGATGACTGTTGTTGTGAAATGGTGCTATATAAATAAAGTTGAATACTCGGGGATGCACACCCTTGTAACTCCAGCAGCAAAGCACTTAAAAATCTTTGTGAAGCGCTGTGGTGACTGACAGGTTGTGATGCCGTGTGTTATCCAATCAGTGTGGTCGTGATGCTGTGTATTGTCCAATCAGCATGGCCGTGATGCAGCATATTATCCAATGAGCAAGGAGTCAATCCGAAACCCCGCCCACACTTCTTGAAGCCAGGATATGAAAACACAGAGAGTGGTCACAGAGCGCTGGCTAAACTTTTATTGATAAAAATTACATATTTTGACTGAGCAACTCCATATTCGGGGATGCACACCCTCGTAACCCAAGGAAACCACATTTCAATTTACCAAGTTTGTCCACATTCTTCACAAGAAAATGGATTTTCACTGTTTTATTTATTTGCATCTCATTTCCTTACAAGTGCAATGGGCCCCAACCAGGGGTCTATGATTACACTTTAAATCAAAAAGCTTTGTATCCAAGGGCTCTCTTTAAGATAGAGACTGTTCCTCTGATTGCTGAGATCTGTATTTCACAGATGCTAGGGCAGCCGGGTATTGCTTGTAGATATTTTTTCAAGTTCTTCTTAACCATCCCAGTTGCTCCCACCACCACAGGTATAATATCTGCATCCTGCAGATTCCAGGTGCTCCTTAGGTCGTTTTTGAGGTCTTGATATTTTGTTATTTTTTCTATTTCTGCTCTGTTGAGGCCGTAGTCGTTTGGTATGGTTACATCGATTAATTTGGCAGTTTTGTCCTTTTTGTTCAAGATAACTAGGTCCGGTTTTATTGCTCCTCCTTCAATGTGTCTTCCAGTTGGGATTTCCTTGTCATAAAAGATGGTAATATCTCCGTTGGAGCTAACTGGCTCTGGATCGTGCTCCCATACTGGACCTTTTACTTCTATTTTGAATTCCTTGCATATTTTCCAGTGTATATAACGGCAGATCTTGTTGTGGCGAGCAGTGTAGTGTCCATCGGCCATGAGGACCTGGCAGCCGGAGAGTAGGTGGCTTACACTCTCCACCGCTACATGACAGAATCGACATTTGTCACTCTGTGACAATCCTGCCATTTTTTTTAAAACCATTGGTTAGAAGTCCCTGGTCTTGTGCTCCAACCACTAGTCCCTCCTCGTCGTACCCCAGATCTCCATTCCTGATCCAGCGCAATGTCTCTTCCCTATCAATATAATCCCTATTGAGTTCCTCCTGGAAACGTCCTGCTCGCTTATGTTGTTTCCATCTTTCTTTTCTTTCCTCCTGTGTCCTTTTGCTGTATTTTTCTCTCGTCTTTCTAGCTATTTTTGTTGCTGGGTTTTGCTGACTGGCTTTCATGTTATCTAATAAATCTGCTGCAAAGGTCTCGGCCTGTTTAGTTATGGATGTGTTAATACTGAGGGTTTCATGATGGTGGGTGACCTTTTCCACCGTCTCATCATTAGCGCTTTTTAGGTATTGACCAATGCTTATTATTGTTGCCCTGTAGGCCTGGTTCATTTCAATTAGGCCCAGCCCTCCCTCTTTATGTGGGATATATATCCTATCTAGGCATTGGTTTCTGTATGTTACCTTATGAAGGGTTAGGGTCTTCCTGGTCCGAACATCCAACTTATCCAGTTCCCCCTGTGGCCAGTCTATCACCCCAAATCCATATGTGGCAACTGGTACTGCCAACTGGTTTATTGCAGTGATCTTATTTTTAGGTGTTAAATTTGATTTACAGATTTTCTTTAGGCGATGTTGGTATTTTTTTTTGACCATTTCCCTCATTTTTCTGTGTTCAATAGTTGTGTTTTCTTCTATGCCCAGATATTTATATGCCGATTCCCCTGCCAGGTCTTTGATATGCTTATTGTCTTCTATTTGGATGTTTTCTGATGCTGTTTTCTTTCCTTTTTTTAATTGTACATTTTGCACACTTGTCAAGTCCAAATTCCATGCAGATGTCTTTTGAAAACATGTCAACGGTACTGACAAGTTGATTCAGTTTCTGTTCAGATTCTGTGTAGAGCTTGAGGTCGTCCATGTAGAGCAGATGATTCACTCTCTTGCTCCCTTTTCTTGTTCTGCCTTTGCTTAAGTCATACCCGATGTCAAGGTCTGATAAGATTTTGCTTAAGGGGTCAATACACAGACAGAAGAGCAGTGGCGAGTGGCTGTCCCCCTGGAATATTCCTCGCTGGATCCTGATGTCTGGGATTGTTATTTGTCCTTCTTTGTGGTTAAGCGTAATTGTGGTTTTCCACTTAGCCATCTGGACCTCCAGAAAAGTTTTAATCTCTGGGCTGATGTTATACAGCTCCAGACAGTGTATTATCCAGGAGTGGGGGATGCTGTCGAATGCCTTTTTGTAGTCGATCCACGCCATGCTTAAATTTCTCTCACGCCTCTTGCAGTCTTCCAGGATGGTTTTATTAATGAGTAGTTGTTCTTTGGCTCCAAGCTTATTTCTTATACAGCCTTTTTGCTGTGATTGCAAGTAGTTTTCTGCGTCCAGATGTTCATAAATGGCCTCAGTAATGATTCCTGTCAGCCATTTGTATGTGGTCGGGAGGCAACAGATGGGTCTGTATTTATTGACTTGTTGGGTTTCATGACTCTTGGGCAGGAGTATGGTGTTTCCATATGTGAGCCACTCTGGTGCTTCTTCTTC